>VXAL01002318.1:947099-1419653 GCA_013399475.1 Chauna torquata | reverse complement strand
CTGGCCCCCGCGCCCTGGCTCGGCCTCGGGCCCGCTGTCACCCGCCGGGGTGGCCGGGGGGACGCGGCTGTGCGAGGGGAGCTCCGGCCCGTTTATTTGAAGGGCTTTGTTGTTTATAACTTCTGCTCGGGAGAAGTTTGTGTGGTGAAAGGCAGATTTATTTGGGTTTACATACACTGGAATCACAACTGTAACAATTATGAACTGTCAAAATAAATGCGAAGATGAAGCTGATTGTTTAACAAAAAAATCTGTGTAGCTCTTAAGCTGTTTAAATATTTAGCCAGGAATACTTAGTGGCATTTTTTTTCCTTTGTTGTTTTTTTAATTTAATTTTTTTTTTCATTTGGAGCCAAATTTTGTCCTTGGTTACACCTGCATCAGCCCAGACTCATATCTGGGAGAGACCTTGCTCCGGTGTAACTGAAGGGAGGATTTGCTCCCTCCAAGAACCCTCCTCATGGTTGGCGATAGACACGTGTGAGTGATGATGAGGCAGTGCTGGGGTAACGGCAAGACTCGGTTTTACCACCATTTCTCACCTGGTGAGCCCATCCATGGGGGCCCTACTCAAGCCAAAGAGAGGAGTGTTTGTCGGCAAGAGTGAGATTTGCAAGCTGAGGTTTTGGACAAAATTCTGTTCTTCCTCAAACAAAGCCCCAGTTCGTGTTGTTAGGGGTTTTATGGGAATATGGACTTGAGAATTTGGCCGTAGTCCTTTTTGGAGGGGAAGCGAAGAGCAGGTTTTATGTTCAGAACTTGGTAGGGTGTTTTAGAAAAATCTCTTTATTGTGTCTCACTTCTTATTTTTTTATTTATTTTCCACTTGAAATGAAAATAATTACTGCACTCTTTTCTCTTTGCAAAGCCAAGAATGGCTACTACTTGCATCCTGTCCTACTCTTAGATCACTAAAAAGGAGCGTGGAAACATTACCTAGTTCTGCCAGCTAATATCACATTCAGATAAAACAATAGCTCGCACACTGAGACTTGACATACTTTTAATGTTCATGTGATAGGTGGCACATTTTGACCTAATGATTTCATGCTGTGTTGAGAAATAATGTCACAAAATCATTGTTAGGTCCTTTTCCCTGCAGCTCAGTATGTGTTGAGAAAGTTGTTTCCGAGGATCAGAGGGAGATGAAGGTGTCTCATGCGCAAGCCCAACATAGCAGGAATTATCGTGTACGTTGCTCATAGCAGCCTGAAGTTTTCATTGCGATTTTAGCTTTGATGAGGAGGTTGTGACTCTCTGGTGGAGGGAGATGCTGCAGCCGTGGTGAGATGTTCAGGTTCTTGTCTCAAGTTGTACTTGAGACAAGGAGCCCTGGGTGCCGTGGAGAGGTGCCCTGGTGTTTATGCACCTCATGCCTTGGATCTGCCTCAGGCTTGTTGGAGCCACAGAGGTTTCTCCTCAGGTTCCAGAAGACTTTTGTGCCCAGCATGTGACAAGATTGCGCTAGCCCAGGTTTTGTGCTTACCTTCAGCCTGTGTTCAGGCTTAGCGCAGCCAACAGTGTGCAGAGACAGAGGGTGTTTTGTCTGCTTGATGGGAAAAGCAGTGAGGACCAACATGTAGACCTTGTGTATACCACTGGAAGATCTAAACCTGCACTCCAGGACAGGGGGAACAGGCAGGTTGGCTGGCGCAGGAGGGGATAGTGGAGGGACGAGGCCGAGCTCTCCGCTCATGAGGACATCTGTGCAGCAGTAGGTGTGTAAGTTGGGTGGATGCAGGTTGTCGCCCCAGGATCTTTTTATGAATGCTGTAAATAAAGCTGCGAAAAAGAACAAGGATTTCCATGTAGTTTTATTTTGCTTGACCTCTACTAAATGCTCTCTGTTGGGGTGACTGAAAAAGCCCAAATTGCACAAAGTACCAGGTTGTGTGAGGCTCGTGGATCGTAAGGGGACACAGGTGCTGCATGAGAAGATGCCGTGGTAGTTCCAACTGGAGTCGTCTGTGTCTGTTAACACCAATTATGGGTATGTTGATAAAAGTTCCCATCCCTTGAAGCAAAATTATCTTTTTAACCAGCTCCCACTCTCGGAGCTGCTTTTCTGTCCACGTATCAGTAGCCTTCTCTGCTTCTGGAGTGTAAATTGTTTGGTGTAGAAATAGAGGCTGTCTGCTTCTAGTTATCTGTCGCAGGGTTTATGACAGCCTGTACCTTGATCTCTTTTATGTTTGTGTGGGGAATAGTAGAGGAAGAGGAAAGTAAGTGAAGACAGTGGGTTCTCATTGATTTGTGTTTTGTTTTGTTTTGTTTTCTTGAAGCAACAGTCGAGCAAATCCGGTGTTACTGCAAATGCGGCCAGACTGATCCTCGCCTGGTCTCGTGGGGCTCTGATGTAGCGATGCGAGCTGTGGCATCGTGTCCCACGCTGGGGAGCTTCTTTGACCTTCAGCAACCCCCACGTACTCTCTGGTTCAGCAGCAGAGGTGTCGTCCTACAGTTCAATCCGATCGCCAGATCCTCCCAAGTGGCCTTGTTGGGGCTAACAGCAGCAAGCTCTGCGCTTTGCTCCACAGCACTTACACATCAGTTCTCTGGCCTCCCAAAATCGTTCAGCCTGTAAGAAGGGACAGGCGCAGACGTCCAGTGTCTGTGCTTAGTGTGATTGGCATCTTGTCAAGCTGACCTCTTGCTGTAGCCTGCGCTGCACCGCTGGTGTGTTTGTTTCCAGCAGTAATCGTGTGAGGTTCTCCAAATCCAGGTGGGCATTTTAGATGCCGGTTTGGCAGGGAGAGGGCATTTTTCAAGAGGTGGTAAATGAATCTGTTGGAGTGACTTTCTCCGTGATGTGCTCTGGCAGTGCTGGGGAGGTTTCTGTGGAGCTCTCAGGCGAGGTGAGATTTCGCTGTTTGTCTCCCTCCTCCCCCCGGTGTGCGGTGCGTCGGGCAGGAGACCAGCATGACAGGGCTGTTGACATGCAGTGGTGAAGATGGTTTACCGTGATGAGAAATGAAATCTGACCTGAATGTTAAGATAGCTTAAAGCCTGGGAAGTACTTTGTGTTTCCTGAGTCAGCTCTGACCATCCCTATGGAGAAAGCAGTTGGTTTCAGGTTTTCCGAACACTCAGTAAGGTAATGAGTTTTTTCTGCGGATGTTTGTTTAGCTTCAGCTCGGGCAGTTCATCTGACAAGCTTGAAGTGGGACACAGATATTTACAAAGCGCAGATAGAAATGGTATAGGGTGGTAAGGGGTGAGCTTGCTTTTAAATGGCGATTCTTGTTTCATAAAACCAACACAATTCCTCACTGCGCGTTTGCTGAGCTAATTTCTGTTCAGCCTGCAGACGTTTGTCTGTTTTGAGACCATGCTAAATTATCATCAGGTAAAGCCCAATATAATTAATTACAAATGAGAAATGCTGACAAATATTTGTCAAGGAGCTGTTTAATGAGTTTCAAATTCTGTGTCAGATGATTCCATCCACCTAGTGTAAATAATTTTTAAACAATTGTTCCACTGAGTTTGTGTGATTTAGGCAGATGTTAGCTACGGCAGTTCTACCTATTGGACGGATAAAACAATTTAAGTCTAGATGGAGTAAAGCTTAACGGCTGATAGTGTCTCTATTTAAAAGCCACTACTGTTACACAAAGAAAATGTGGAAGTAACAGGAAGGTTTTGAAGATACTGTCTTCTGAACAGCGTGTGTGCTGTTTACACAGACAGCGTAACCCTGTGTATGCATCTGAAGGCACGAATTTAACCACCATTGTGCGATACCCATCGCTATGCGTGGCCCACTGAAAACACTCATAAATAGATCGGTTGTGTGACAGTAGAAGCATGGAGTCGGACACCAGAACGACTGGCTTGCAGTGGTTTTTTTCCCCAGATCATACTCTTCACACCAGCCTCGTAGCTGGCTTGATTAACCTTTCCTTAAATTCTCTGAGATTTCAACAAAGTTCGTTCTGCCTTGTTTCTCTGCTTTCATATTTCAAAAGGAATTTGATGTTCATGCCTTACCGCAGCAGCATCATAACATCAGGTGTTTGTTCAGTGCTGTCAGCAAATCTTGGTAGTCCTTCTTGTATTTATCGACTGCTTAGGTTCTTTGGTGTTTGTCCTAGTCTCTGTTTGCACATGCATGTCTTCAGATTTAGACCAGCAGAGAAAAGAAGGTAGTAACTAAAAGAAGATACCTGCGGATGACAAGTGGCATTAGGTTTTGTGTGACACTGGGATATCATATGAAGTGATGTGTTTGTTATTTTCACTGTGTATTTAGAGGAAACAGTAAAATGACCTGAGATGAAATTTTGAGATAACCTTGACAGAGCAACTGAATCTCTTGATGAAAACCCTCTGTGACCAGAGCTGAAAAAACAGCAACCCAAACTGAAACTGGGACTGAAAACAGCAGGATGCATATTCCACAAAAGGAACCTCTCGGGTAATTTTTGAAACCTACGTTACTGTAATTTGGATGTGTGAATAAAAACCTGATACTTTTCTGGGAGGCTGGGCACCCACAACTCCCCCGGTTCACACAGCTGTTGAAGAGCTGTTATCGTCTCTTTGCGCACATAATGACCGAGGACTGTGATCCTTGCATAAATATTCCTTTAAACTCTTGAAGGTAACAATGTAATGAAGGTGGGGATTTTTGCCTTTCCCATGGGTGGTAGTAGGAGGCACAATGGCCTTGAATTAAAGAAGGAAGAGTTTAAACTATAAGGAGAAGTTCTTTAGATAGATGTGATTCAAGTAGTCTCCACTGGTCCCGCTCTTTAAGCTTAACATTAATGGGAATTATACCACATATCAATAGGACAAAAGACACCCTCATCCTTTTTTATCTTGGCATCTTTTTTTTTCTTGCTATTTGGGTGAGAAAGTAAGCCCTTTCTCATTAAGTATCTGGGGCCACTGCTGGGATGAGGGAGTGTAAAGAAATAGATTTATAAAATAAGGGTAAAGGATCAGGAACTTGGAAGGAAAATGATCACTAGGGAAAGGCAAAAAATATCAGCAGAAAGACATCAAGGGGCTGAGTAATTGAAAGATTGAGTTACAGCACTGAGATCAATAGAGAAATATCAGGGACTGGATGGGAGCAGTGAGAGCTAGAGGGAGGTGTTACTGGAAGTTGCAGGTAGGCTGTGTTCTGTGTATGCAGATGTGCGTTGGTGAGAGCCCTGCTGTCACCGCTGAGGGAGAGCGCTCAGCAAAATCTGTTCCCGCTTAAGAAGTTGTTAAACCTGGTAACTTTTCAGCTGAGAGAAAGGCAGAAGGATTCTTCACATAAGGAGATGGCCCCGTTTCCCCCCATCTCTGTGGGGTTTTTTTGTTTGTTTAAGGACTGCTTCTGTCAATGTGAGTGGAAGACCCTGCCGTATTACACTGGGGTCTGACCTGCAGCCTTCTCATTATCTGCAGCTAAATGAGGAGTTTAATCTTTGTTCTGAGCAACAAGAAGTTGAGTCAGATAGATTTTAAAAATAGCCCAAGCTCAAATTTAGTGAAGTCTCAAATGCAATTAATAAAAGGGTAATGGAGTTAGGAAGTTGTGGGCTGAAATGTGGCAATGCTTAGCTCTTGAGTTTTCCTTTACTCGGACTGCAGTGTTGTGCTGAGGCCGTGTCGCGCTGGCTCTGCGAGGGAAGTTGCTTCCACCACTTCTCTGTGTTCCTGCACATCATCCTTACGATTTATCAGTTCAGTATCTGTGTTCTCATTGGGCTTTGGCTCGCTATGCACCACAAATTACCAGCTGTATGCATTTTTTGTATAGTTGGTTTGTTGTTGTTTTGACTCGATGCCAGGCCACGGTGAAGACCACTTCAGAAAGTCATAGTCCTCTGAGTTCCTTTGTTGTAAAATGGATATTATGAAAATCTACTTTGTAAGTAATGAGAAATGGCTAATGCAGGTAGGGATTTGTTTTGCTGTAACAGCAGAATGTGCAGTGGCAGTTTGTCAGATCCCAGGCTCAGCTCTGCTGCACTGTTTGCCTTTAAGTAGTGTGTTACCTTAATATCTTGAGATTTTTCCCCTTGTATCTTGGCAACACTGCTGCTGAAGTTCACACACTCGTGTGCTGGAGAGAGAAGGCTTTAACCAAAAGGGTAGATCTTTTATCTGGTAAATATTATGAGGAGGAGTTTTGGTTCTGTCTTCCTGTCCGCAGGAGCGGTGGTATGAAAGCCAGCAGAAGCAGCGGATTATTCCCTGGCACTGCGTGTATTTTTCTCGTCCTGACTTTTTGCCTGTCGGGTGTAATTTGATCGTGTTGCATGGCATACACTCTGCATGGATTTACTTGGATTTCGTTTGGTGTGCATCTTGGTCCTACTGGTTTTAAAATCTTGTGAGATGAATACATGGTAGGTGTGCAGAGGTGTGTTAATATCTGATGCATCCAAGTGCCTGGCTGTCTGAACTTTAGGTTGTGTAATGCTGGTTGATGCACTGATGTGATTAATATTCCAAGTCCAAATGGGAATAGTTATTGCACAGCTATGCGGGAGATCAGCTTGGTGTTCTCTGCAGAAATGATCGCCCATTAATCTGTCCTGCACGTTTGCCAGCTTCCCAAAGTGGAAGTTGCTTCTCCTCTACAACTAATGCTTTTAAAAATTGCATATTTTTCTGCTTTTATTTGGTAGCAAAGGGGAGTTACTGGTTTGGAAGTAAAACCACCAACAACCTGTCTTCTCCATCCACAAGCCCAGGCTTGTCCTTTGTTGGATGAGCTCATGAAAACGAGCGGACATCTTCAGCCTTCGTGGCGTGTCCTGTGCTGGGCCTCGTCTGAACAGAACGATCTGGGGCAGGGCTGTGGATGCTGCAGGATGACAGTGCACACTGCAGTCGGAGAGGGAGATAGAGGTAGGCACCAGGAGATTTTGGGTTAGGTTAGCTGTAAAGTGGCTGAAGTTCTGGAGGGGTGCTACTTGTGTTGCACAGTAATCGTGCAGGAGGTGCATCAGTCTTTCAGACATGTTTTGCAGTCCCACGCGACGGTACGGCGGTCAGACCTGGAACCAAGTTCATGAAAATCTGTGAGAAGGCTTGCTCTGTAACAAGCTATGACAGGGGTGTTTTTTTAGAGGGTGACTGCTAACAGAGGTAATATCAAGCTGATACTATCAGGACCCCATAACCTGTCAGTGAAATCTGCAAGCCGCTGTTACCTTTGTTGCTACGTGGGGGACACGTTACAATGTCCCAGGCTACCTGCCCGTGGGGCTCTGGGTGATCCAGCTTGCAGAGTGCTCTGGAGTATCCTACAGCTGCTGTTACCTCGCACTCCCAGCAGAGCAAAGGCATTTTTCATTTCTTTGCCTGTGAAATGGAGCCGAGGAGACAGAAGTGGTTACTTCTAACTTCTCCTGCGGCACACATGGGTTGCTCTCAGGCATGGGAAAGCGGTACCCCTGGGTCTGAAACGCGTGAGGTGTAACTTCTCCTTCCTGGCACATTTTCACAGCCCGTGTTTTGGTGTTTGCACACCATTTCCTATTGCTGAGACTTAGATGACTTATAAATGTGGTGATAATTGCTCAACGCATTGATTTGTGTTTATTTTTGCTCAGGAAGTTCTGAGCGACCCAAGACCTTTCAATCTGAGGATCTGCTTCAGTTTTTTTTGGTACCTCTTCTTACAGGTGTGGTGGGAGCGGAGGAGAGGTGGCCGGATAAACCGGCTGTTTGGTATATAAAGGGGGTGTCCAGCTGGGGCCGTGTAAGCTCTGCTGTTGACCTGGCTCCTGACCAGCCTTCATCACCATCATCTTGGATTCTGCATGTCCGGGTGCTTGGCACCGAGTGTCTTTGGAGGGTGCCGGGAGCATCCTTCAGGGATCCTCCAGACACTGGCATCTGGTCCCCAGCTTCCAGAGGGCCCAGGGGAAGGAGCTGGGAGGTGCTGCCGTTGCAAGGGCTGGATAACACGCTGTCTCCAGCTTGCTCCAGTGCTGGCCAGATGTGCCGAATGGCCAGGCGTGCAGAATCCGTTGGAGCGGGCACTGATAGGGGCCGACGCAGCGAAAGTAGCTTTGACCTCAGAGGAGACTGTGTGGTAAGAAGGCAAAGGAAGATGTGCTGCTGGTGGGGACGATTTATGTTGCAACTCTGTTAGTGTTGCGGGTTTTAATGCACATCAAGGGCACTTTGACCTTTGAGTGGAATCTTTTGGTGTGAAATTGTGTCTTTTCTCTCTTCTTTTCTTCCCTTTAAAAAAAAAAAATCAAAATAAGTACTGTAAATCAAAACCGTCTGTTTTGAGGGGACCAAATTGCCTCTCTCTATTTTAAGTGATTTAGATATTACTGAACAATTAAAAGTCCTAGTAATTTTTACTGGCTGGCTATTGTGCTTATAGGCAGTGACTCTTCCAGCATTAGTCACTTTAACTGTGGAAAAAAACAATAAAAATGCAATTAATGCGGCTCAACAGCTGAGTCGGCTGGACTTTAAAAAAAAAAAGAAAAGAAAAGTAAATTTTAATGAGTTCTGGGATCAGAAAGATACATCTGGTGGATGGATTTGCCAAGTTTTCAACCTCAGAATGTGTGTTGAAAAACTCAGTGAATTATGTAACTACAAAAGTAGATCTTTGCATGTTTATAAGACCTCAGTGCAATCTCCTTATATTTGCCTAATGACAAACAGACATTCTCACAGAGATGCAGCCCAGAAGGACACACATATGCTGAAACGACGCTGTAAGCTGATAGCATTTGTATCAGAGTGCTGCTACTAGCGAGGGAATTTTAGTGGATCCATTAAATTAAAAAAAAAAAAATACATCTTGGTCTTGGATGAAAGAAAATAGAAGGAAGGGATAGGGGAGGGAGGAGAAGGCGAGAGGCAAGGAAGCACGGAGACTTTAAATGTACACAATGTGTGGGCTACAATATTGCGCCTCCACTGCTGAACCAGAAAATTTATAACAACTGTTTGTCATGTGTACATATTTATAGCCATTCACATAATGAAGAAGTTTCATGAGGTTGTTATAACATATCAAGATGGATGTAATTAAAACAGAAGCAAATTGACACCTCTAGATTAAAGGCAAACTCTAAACTAATACACCTGTACGCTGTCACTTATATATTAGTTGTCTGGGGCAGTCTGCCAGATATGCAAATAAAAAGACATTGGCACATTTCCTTGGATGTGCGGTTGTGAAAAACCCAACTATTTAATCTTTTACCTAGCCCTGTTCATATTTGTAGCAACAGCAGAATTCATTAATTTGCTATCACTGATGCTTTGTGATTGGAGGGGGCTAAATGATACGGAGAGGTGGGGAAAGGAGCAAGAAATATGGTGCAGGTGATGGACAAAGAGGAATATTCTTTAAATGGGAACCTTGCCTTAGAAAAGAGATGTCAACTGGACTGTTTCAGATCTGTCCTAACTCTCTCTAAACTTGAGAGGAGTAAAGAGTCCTTCACATTGACTTGCTGTAGTGTTTGACCTCAGGTAAATGCTTTCGAAAATTGCACTGTAACAACAGATTTTGGTCCTCGTATACTATAGGTCATTGAGGTTGCCAGTAAGGAAACATCTCTAAAATATATATATATTTCAGATATATTGGAACAATTCAAATCTGATGTAAATTGTAAGTGGGTCTGTGAAATGGCTATAAAGCATCTTAGCAATTTTAAGTAATAGTATTTTTTTCAACTTGTTTCAATTTGCAGAAACCTAGCCTTCTTCCAGTGGAGGTGTGGACACCTGTGTGCTGAATTTACGCCTGCAGTCAATAGGTTTACTCTCTGAATCAACTTTCTTGGGGTTCTCAGTAGTAGTCTGCAAACAAGACTGATAGAAAGTAGCGTGTTGGTATGGAGCAGGAAGGGAATTACTTGCCTTGTTAGTTGCAGGCAGGTGAATGGAAGTACCAGGCTTTGAGTAGCTTGCACCCAGATAACCTGCATTCCTTTACAGGCCCCGGGGATGGAAATGAGTCCTCACATGTCTTGTGTGTAACCCACGCGGCTGCTGAATTGGATTTTCTGTTGAACAGATGATGCCAATGCTTCCGTCTCCTCACCTGAGGTAGCTGTTTGGAAAATCTCACCTCTTGTGGGCTTGCTGGCATTTCCTCCGTGAGCAGCGGTCTCAGAGACGCACTTCCCTCTACTGCTTCCAGCAGCCTCCTCTGAAGGTTGCAGACGCTCGGGCTGCCAACCTAAATCAGACAACTTTGTAAGCAGGTTGATGTGACTGCAGTTCTAGAGAGCTTAGTGATGCCCAAAACTCAGCTGGGCTTTGAACTGGGGCTCGAAGTTCTTTGCCCCAGCTGGTGACGGAGCAGGAGACCCCGCCATCTGCTCCGCGAGGCGTCGCAGGCACCGCTTGCTCCTGCCCTGCCAGGAGTAGTTCTGCAAGGTTCTGCGAAATGCGTGTGTTTTCAGGGAGCTGCCTGCAGAAAAGCTCCAGTGGGGATGTTTTGTTACACTTTTTCTCAATTAAAAAGATTTCTTTTTTAATACATCTGGACATTAAGGATCAATCATACCAGGTACGTGGCTTCAAAGTGGTTTGAAATGGCAGGATTTTTGTCTTCAATGCTTCAACAACTTTTCTTCCACCTTTAATCTTTCATGAGCAGAAGCTTCAAAAGATAATTAGTAAAACATGCTTTTATCTGAATTTATCTCAAAACATGATTAATTTTTTAACTGCAATTACAGCAATCATTTCAAGTTTCCTCTATATTAATGAGCAAAGGATTTTTTTTTTTTGAAAGACGGAGCCTAAATAGGGCTATATTGGCTGGGTTGAAAGGTGCGTTTATGAGTGTGCTTTTTGTTTTCATTGCTAGGGATTGAATTTCCGGTTCCAGGAAGTAATATTTCACATGGATTAAGGTCTTTGAAATGCTCTTGCCCAGCTTCCCTGGATCATTTTGGGGAGCTGACAATAATAGGAACTGGATCAGGCACTTTGCTAGACCTGGCTACCCAGCTACGCGTTCCCCACGTCTCGGTACTTTGTTGCACCGCACCGTGCGCGTGTGACTGGTGGGATATCCTCTGCCCACCACTCTTGGCCTTGAAATGCAAGAAATACGATGCAGGTGGTTTGTTGCTAATGAATTGGCAATGAACTTGTGTATTTTCACCTTGACAGTTTCTGTCTTCGTTATGGGCAGCTTAAGGCATTTTTTTGTTACTATTTCACTTTTGGGAGAAAGATACTGATGGCCGTGCCTTGCTTTATTGCTGGTCGCTGTGTAGGGCAGTCTGGCCAGCTGCTGTCTGGCAGCCTGGGTCCCGCCTGCGGGTTGTGGGGGCTCCTCGGGATGTCGAACGCCTCCTGTCCTCCTAGCTGTTGGTCCTACGTGCGCCTTACCCCAGTGCCCCTAGAACACGGTGCCACCAGCACAGAGGAATCCCGAAGCAGGTATCCAGAACTTCCATAAAGAATGGGCTGCTGCGGGGGATTGCTGAAAAGAAGCAGAATTAAAAACTTCTTTTGCTAGGCTACTGCTTTTGTATAATTTTGCCCCATGAGGGGTGCTCGTCAGCACTGCCTCCTGCTCCTGCATGACCAGGAGGGAGAAATTTTGGCTGGAGTAGGCTGTTTGCTGCTCCGTGCCTCCAAGGGACCTGGCAGAGAGCAGCCCCAAGGCTGCCTGAAGTGGTGCTGGGCTGATGGCACTGCCACAGGTACTACAGAAGGGCCGGAGCGGCGAGGTGAATGGAGCAGGCATTTGAAACTGCANATTTCCCTTCAGTTAGACCCTAGTCTGGGATGTCAGAGGTGGTTTGGAGTAAGCCTGCGTGGCCTTGGTTCACGTCTGATTTTAGCTTCTAAATTGGGATTCCAGTTACCCTGCTCTGCAGTCTCTGGGGAGGTGAATGGGACGATGACCCCAGCAGTGAATTGGGCAGCTGCATAGGAAAGCATGCGAGTGTATAATCAGATTTCAGATAAAACCAGGTCTCAAAGTCCCTTGAATGGGTAGCTTTGCCGTGAATAGCCTCATAAGGTCTGCTGTGGCTACTCTCTTTGTTTGGTACTCTGACAAAAATTGCTCTGGTATCCTTGCTGGCATATTTTTACATCTGTTATCCATATTTTGGATTTGTTCTGGCTGCAGTCTTATTTTGTTTTGCAAAATCTACCTAGGATTGGGATGGAGATATATGTTTGCTAAGGCAGATTTGGAAATTGCATTGTTGAAATACAGCCCATATGGGCTATTGTAAAATGGTTACTGCAGCATATAATTGCCTTCACAATGATGTGCTTTGTCATTTCACTTCCATCATCAAAGAGGCTCTCCTGTAGTCTGCTGACAGCAATGGTGGTATTAGAAAACATATGGATTTGTAAAGGCATTAAACTGTCTTTAGTTCAAGGATTAGATTACAGTGTTAGAGGATGGGTCACCACGTTTTCATGTGGATAGGCTGCACTTGGCTATGTCGGTTTATGCTGTAGGTTAGGGAAGGGTTTGCTTGCTTATTGAAAATGTCTGATGTAACATCCCTCTGAACGCATGGGGAAGGAGTTCGAGCTGTCCGTCTGTCCCACCTCAGCCTGCTCAGCTTGCTGGGCTCGGTCAGGGCCGGCCGGCCAGCACTGACGGGACTTTCAAGAAGTCTCGGAGGGCGGTGCCAACTGCAACATGGAAAAATACACAGAATGGAAGAACCACAAAGTTGGCTTTGAAATTTTAAGGCTTTTTTAGTCCTCTGTGCTGGGCTGCTACGCTGAATGTTTTGAGTATTTGTTTGTATTATGTTTCACATACAAAGGGCACATTTAAGCTGTACAGCTCCACACGTTTCAGAGTGTAGGGCAAACTGTTCAGTTTTTACCGTTTCTCTACCTGCCCAGTCTCAAGCGTGGATTTGCCGGGGCAGATTTGAGGCCCGCAGTGCCTCTACCAGTGAGGGCCAGCGCAGCGTTCACATCGTGGGATGTGCACGTCAAGGGATGCGGCAGCCTTTCTCCAGACAGGAGCGATGCTCCTGCTCCTCCTTTACACCCACAGAAGGGGAAAGCTGGAAGGTGAAAGGGATAATAAGCAACAAAGATCCTTCTTTTTTGGTTTTCTTTTTTGTTTTTGTCTGAAACTTGCAGCCTGCTCAGGTTTGCGCTCTGCCCAGCTGGAACGTTGGAGCTGCCCGGGGGGGCTTGCTCGGCCCGTGGCTGCCGTCACCGGCTGCCGCTGCGCTCGCTCTTGCGTTCGGCTTTGTGCAGGTCCCTCTCAAACAGCCCTTCCGATACCTCTCCTCCTTCAGACACACTCTTTAATTAAGATGCTGTACTGTTCCTTGGGAGGTGTGGGTTTGTTCCCGTGTAACCACAGCCGTCTTTCGTAACCTTGAGGCAGTCACTCCTCTACCAGGTCAGCAGCGCTGTGTGAGCACCTGCTTCGTGCTTGTGCCGAATGAGGATGGATTGGGCTTGGATCCCTGTGTGTGCTTGTGGGAGGTGCTGTGTCTGGGCTTGCGGATTTGAGTGTCTCGACAGAGAAAAGCAGGTCTATGGGGACAACCCTGATGTGAGAGCTACTATTTAGCATGAAGTCAAATGCATGCTTAAGTGTTGCCTTGGGCTGGAGTGTTAATTTTGATGTAGCTGGGTTTTTCTGTCTGCAAAATGGGTTTAATAATACTCTCCCTGTTTGGAGATTGCACTGCTACTTAATTAGCAACAGTAGGATGCTCAAGTAGTAAGTGATTAACATAAAATATCTGTATAATTTAACTGTAAGACCTCGAAAGGGCGGTGCTTGTATACATGTAGCAGTGGCCTGGCTACAATGCGTATTTAAGTAACTGAAGGTACTTGTGTAATCACCAATCACCTTTAAAACTAAAGCTATCACTTTGTCTTAAAATTGTTGACAGCAATCATTTCATTAAGCAAATCCAGTGTGAAGGGTAACCCAGTGAAATTCTGACGAGTGCTTTATTTTTCTTTATACTGTTACGATTATTAACGATGTAAAAGTGTTGCTTAGTTATGGCTTGTTTCAGTTTTAAATCACTTCTAGCGTTATATGTCCCAGCTGCGGTGTATATCAAGGCTAGCTTATGGTAATATATTTCCTTAAATCCATTGCAGAATAGGGAAGAAATTCTTGTTCTAGCTATGAGAAGTGTTAAAGGATGTATTACTAACTCTGGCAGCTGTGACGGTGATAAACAAATTAGGCCTGTCATTAATGCCAGGGTCTGCTGGTGTAGTATGTCATGAAACTGGGATATCTCTATTACTAGCTGGCCTATAAAAATATATAAATAAATGTGGGTTTTTTTAGTCCTTGCATAACAAATTTAAGAGCAAAGCTGCTTTGTGATAAGGTTTGCGTAAGATGAAGCTGAGGTTCCTGCGTTGCATATGGCATGTTTTTGCAGCAAACAGCACAGAAATGAAAAGGGTAGGAAGTTAGCCCAGGGAGAAGCTCCGCAGGTGTTGCAGCAGGCACCAGTCAGGGCTTTGTGCAAGGCCAGTATATACGTGCGGATGCTTAAATCAACCCCTCTTTAAGACAGTGCCAGAAGATGTGGTTAAAAGTCGTAGCACATTGCACTTAGCATGAGTGTATGGTCAAGCGCAGTCAGAAGCAGAGTGTTACCAAGTGTGCACAGAAATACGTCCTTAATGCAAGGCTTCGTAGCAGTGACTTTTTAAAAACGAGTGTATTTTGAGGGGCAGCTTGGGAGAGTGGCTTGGGGTGTTCGTTCTGGGGCCCGATGCGGGGCCGGGGCACGGCCTGAGCTCTGCCTCCGCCGCAGCTCAGTGCCCGGCCGCGGGACGCGGCAGCTCGCTGCCTCCGCTTGCTCCGAAAGCCCCGGTGTCACCGGCACGGAGGGCGGGCAGCCCGGCCGCGCCGCGGGCCGGTTTGGTGACAGCTTTCGCGTTCAGCCTGTCCCTAGCCTGATGCACGCGTGCGAGTGTGCGTCTGCGGAGTAGGATGTCGGCTGAGTTTGGGTTCCTGCGCGGACGGGGGTGTAACGCGCCGTGTCTGCAGACCCTTACGAGCTGGAGCCTCTACTGTATGGGGCTGAACTTTGTTTCTTCCAGAGAGGAATGCTGAACTCAGCTTGCGGTGAGTCCTGTTGATGACGAGCCGTCCGGGTTTCCCTGGCAAGTAGCTGTGCTTCGGGACCGCGGTGCCGCCGCCTCCTCGCAGCCAGCCACGTGTCGTTGCTGCTCCGTACCAGCTGAACAGGTGGCGGGATTCAAATCACCACGCTCTGAATGGAGTTCACTCTCCACAATAGCTCACCAGAGGCCTGTTTTGTTACAGAACATTGATTAAATAAATATTCCTATGCATACAAAAGAGGAGAAATCTGTTACAGCACTCTGCAGTTATTTTTCCATTAATGGCAAGGAGCTCTCTCTAATTTTCCTGCCCCTTTCAATCTGTTTGCCTGTCTCCCTCCCTTCCCATCACTGCGAATGCCTTCAAGTGCATGAGTAACATGCAAACTACCGAGGTTCCCTCCAGTGCAGATCTGCTGGTGCCTTAGCAAATCGCGCTAGCCGGTGCAGGGTGTAATTGACTGCTTCGTGCAAGTGGTTTTGATTAACTTGATATTTCATGTTCAGTATCAGCATTCCTCGTGCTAACCGACATTCGTTTCATTAATTTATATAGCAGCAGTCAAAAATACAATGTTGTAATACTGGCATCTTGCATAACATTGACAATTGGGGCAGAATATTTGACTTCGGAAGAATGTCTTTTTTCCTGTGTGTTTCTGTGACCCCCTGATCTTTTCAAACCTTCGAGGCAAAAGTTACTGCTCTGTGATCTGTGCTGCGAGCCAGGGAGGTGTGTGTATGCTTTGGGAGAGAAGCGCTGGTTCAAAGATCCTGACAGCCAAAGGCAGCTCCGCTGCAAGCAGCAGATCGGATGTAGTGTAAAATGGTGGCAACTGGCAATAAATGTATGGTTTGAAAAAAAAAAAAATCCTTGAGGGTGGGGAAAAATAGCTTTACTTTTTAAGTTCTGCAGATATTTGTCTCAAGAAAGAAGTTTTGGTTGAACAAATGTCTGGCTGCAATAAATGTAAAGTATGAGGAAATGCCATGGCATTACTTTGGCTCTGTGCTGGTGTGACTGAGATCAAAATCCACTCCAAAGAAAGTAACTTGAATTTAGCTTTTTGTTTTTCAAGCAATAATATCTCCACTTAGGACAAAACAGAAGCCACCCTTTATATATCATTGTTTTTCTTGAACAAATTTAGAGCTGTTAAATCAGAGAGTTGTTATTCGAGACATGTAAGTTGTGTTACATATTTTTTCATATTTAAAGACCATAAACGAATCCACCTTCTATGAGTTTGTCCTGAAATTCTTACCGCTGTTGGCTAGATTTAGGAGCAGGGCTGTGGACGTACCCGCTTGGGCAGGGCTGGTCGGCAGGGCGCTCTGGCGAGGAGAGACCTCACCCTCTTTCCCAAGCTGCGCTGGGATTGTCGTGGTTGAAACGAAGCCGTGCCAGCGTGCTCTGCTCTCCCACTGCTCTCTGTTGCCGAGGGTAAGAGAGGACTGGTTCTGCAAGGCTGTAGCAGAAGCCCAGAGTTTCTGTCTTGTACTGCTTACTGTGGGCAATTAGTTGGAAGTGATGCTAACCCGAGTTTAATTCTAATTTTACATAGCAACAACAAGCCAGCTGTTCTCTATGTTCTTCCATAATAAAGCAATGCAATTATTTTTTTGTTATCTATCAAGATGTGGTTTTATGTTGGTGTGTTTTCCCACAAACTTTTTGGCACCGACTGCTTAGAGCTAATTCATTTTTTTCCTATAACATGAGAAAATCTCAAATCCAAGGGCCAAGTGGCCGTGTTAGAGGCAGCTGAGGAGTACCGTTAAGTGATGTGCAAAGAGGAAGGGCTCAGTCTGAGTCTGAAAGCCACTGGGACTCGTGTAGTGATTAATGGTATCGTTGCTTTTTAGCTTCATCAAAAGGCTTCAGTGTAAGAGTTTCTAAGGAATGCCTATAGTCACAAGAACCTATCAAAGGGTACAGAAAATATTAAATGAGCAAGCAGGAATGGGAGTTAATTACTGAACAGTGATTACTCTGATATAACCAATTATTGGATCATTAAATGTTTATTACCTTTTTTATGCTCCTTTCCCCCATAAGTGCAGTTTTGTCCTCATAGTATTAAAAAAAGGGTGGGTTTATGCATAAAAAGCCTTTTCAAAGCCTGGAAGGTATGAAAAGAGCATCTCATCCTAGCACCTGACATGCTGGCCTACTTGCTGCGCTTTCCCTTGCTCTGCGTATTTGGGGTTAAGTGCCACGAACCCTATTTAAAGGCCAGATTATCTCATTTCTAGGAAGGAGTTTGCCAATGGTGTGGCAGGATCAGCAGGAGAGCGGCTCCGTGGGACACAGCGGGCAGGTTCTCTGCTCTTCGGGCAGTGACGGGGTTCAGTTCATGCCTTGTGCTCCAGCATGAGGTGGACGTGGCTTTTTTTGTCCGTCTTCCAGCAGCTCTTCCTAGGGCTCCCTGGTTCTCTAAAGGTGAAGTGACAAATCTTCCTTTTGCTTGGGCTCAGAGCATCTCTTCCCTGTCCATTCCCTGGATCTCCTGGAGAAAAGAGCTTCCATTGCAGGGCAGAAGTGATGCTGTTTGAAAGTGAGGCGTAAACCGTGCCTAGGTCTTCTGTTGGATGTCTGCAAACTGAAAAATAGCGTCTTTTCAGGCTGACTGCAGTTATTTTGGATGACATTTGAGGGTTTAAAATGTTAAAGCAATTTTTAAAAATATAGCTATTTGTGACTTTCATAGATGATCCTTAAACATTGAGTTGTTTAAGCTTTGTATCTCGGAGGAGGAAGGGTCAGGGTAAAAATGGTCTTCCCCTGTCATCGCAGCGTTTCCCTGAGGCCGCGTGCGTGTAGGGGAGCGGGCTGCCTTTACCCTGTGCCTTTGGCGGGTCCTCGTGGGCAGGTGGAGAGGCCCCGGGGCTACCACGCAGTCCTGGTGTGTCACAGGCCCCGGCGAGTGGATTTTATACGCACGGTGTGGGCAGAGCGCGTGTGGCCCTCGCGAGATGTGCGTGTTAACACCAGTTCATCGGTTTCTCCAGCATTCCGTGCGTCTCGTCCCCAGCTGCCGCCGTCGCCACCTCTCAGGAACTGTCGGTGTTCTCTCCAATACCATGTGTGTGTACAGTAGATGAAGTTCTTGTGAAGCAAATTTTTCCATGCCCTTATTTGTGAGTTTAGCTTAATCATTGCTTTTGTGAACTTCTGGGGGGATTATTGTCTTGTTTTATTAATACCTCCCTTTGCCGAGTTGGAAGCTTCAACCATTTTTGAGCTAAACCTTCAGTCAGTCTGTCTTTTCTCTTTTTTTTTCCTGACATCACCCAACCAGCCAAAATCTACTTCTTGACCTTCTCTCCCAAACGTGGTTTTCAGTTTTCACCTCTGAAGCCTAACCCCCTGTGAAAGTAGATGGGGAATTTCCTGGGAATGTGCAGCAGAGATGGAAACCAGGATGCGGTTTGCAGCTTTGTGTTATTACTGCAGTGGAAAAGGAGGGAACTCTGTTAAGCTGCACTCCTGGGAATTTAAATTATTGTCTTCACTGCAGTGCTGTGTCAAAGCTGTTGTGTGTCACTTGGGACTTTGCCCTCTTTGGAAGTACTCTTCTTCCTGCTGATGGTTTTTCTCTTTACTCCTTCGAAGGAGAACTTCATTCTGGGTTCTTTTCCGTATTTTTCTTTTTTTGGGGAAGAATACAGAGCACGTTTACTTTGTGAAGCAAGTATTACGCGGTTCGCAGCTCCATGCTGCGCACGAAGATGACTGCGTCCCCGCAGTGCAAGTCTGTGGAGGCAAGGCTTGTCAGAGATGTTTAAAGATGGGTCACTGGTGGGAGCTCAGGTTCCCACACTGGCGAAACACCATCGCTCTGAATATCCAGCAGTGATGGCAGTGAATCGCAGCCATAAATACTTCTTTATTCTGCTTTATACTGTTCTGGGGATGCAGACTGGTTCATGGGGCTCGGTGTCCCAGCTGCTCCAGCGCTGTGAGCAAGAGGCACAGCCAGGGTCTTTGGTGCTGCTGCTCGCAGGCATGTGTGCGATTATCCTTGTTTGACAGCCTCTGTGTAAAATAGTCATAATAATGATAATGAAATGTCCCTCAGGATTTCCTCTTAATAACCGAACATACAGCAGCAGTTGTAAACTGTCTCTGTAATGTCACAGCCGCTCCGGGAGGAGCGGCCGGCGGCGAGGACAAGGCATCCTGGGTCTCGCGTCCTCGAGAAAGGTGTGTTGTGGTAGCGAGGCAAGGGAGATGAGCCAGTCTCCCGGACTGCTACAAATGTTGGATTTCAGTGAAAGGTCAGCCAGGAACAAGGTCAAAGCAAGCCTGATACGCACAGCAAACAGCGAAGCCGTGACGCAAAGATAGAGGTTAATGCGAGGGCTACGGGCATTAGTGCAGCATGTGGTCAGCTTGCTGCGAGCAGGTTCTGAACCAGGAGATAATGAGGAGGGTTTACTCTAATTCTATTATAATGTATAATTAACTAGCATAATTGATAACAATTTTCCCTGTGTGTCTGTGTGTGTACATAAAGTCTCATTTTCAGCTTTTGTGCAGTTCCACCATGTGCCTTGCGCCGATGCAAACCGTCTGGCGGCCTCTCCGAGCGTGGCTGAGCCCATGGATGTGGAGCTGGAGCAAAGTTTTCCAGAGTCTCTGAAATTAGACATAATATCTAGGTGATGCCCTGGATTAGGTGGAGCTGCTGCTGATAAAGCAACTTGTTGTCTTGAGAACCAGAGATGGAGTCAGTGTTTGAAGAGAGCAAGGGACAGGTCAGCCCCGTTTCCCTCTGGGTTGTTCGCATCTTCTATATGTGCCCGGTGTCCCTGTGAAAGCAGAGAGCTTGAACTGAATTTTTTCTTTGTGATCGTCTTTTGCACAGGATAAAGTTTATGCTTTGGGACTATACAGAGACGTAAACATAGCCATGCTTCAAGTACGCTGGGGGATTTTCATTTTCATGGTGCATAGAGCAGGAAAACCTTGCTCTGCAGGACAGAGAGCAAATAAGCAAAATCTTCCCTTGCCCTCAATTAACTCAGAACCAGGCTGCAATGCCCCACCGATGTGGTGAAGTTTGCGTTTTGTTTTATTTAGACAGGTAGGGGAACCCCTGCTGTGCTATTGCCTGCGGATGCCATGAAGTAACCTGGCCTACCATGTGTAAGATCAGGCAGTATCCCACGTGGTGGTGGCTGGTGATATACCTACTGCTAGATCCTTGATGCTATGTGAAAACATCAAGATGGCAAATTTAGATTTAAGAAAAAATAAAAGTCTGAGCTTTGTGGTACAGAGGTATGCTCGAAGTCTTGAATCATAAAGTTACAGAATCTGTATGACAAGTAAAAATGTTGAATGATTTGTCTTGATTGCTGTTTTGCTTGTCCACTCGCTGGATTTTACAGGGTGAAGTTGGGGGAGGGCATTACTATTTACTTAATTTTTCCTTTGTTATCTGGCAATACATAGTTTTCTAGTGTAAATGCAAATAACCTACTTCTCCATTCTTAGTCCCTTGGGATGGGAAGCCTAAAGGCCATGTTCTTGCTTGAGAGCTGGGATTTAGCCTTCCAGCTCCCTTAAATGTTAGCAGGAAACATGTGGCTAAAGGCTCTTGTATACTGAACTGAGACTTTCCCTTGAGGCTTTGGTTAATTTGGAAATTCAATTTATAATTCTTTTTTTTTTTTTTTTTATTTCAAAGGTTATGCAACACTCTAAGCCTCAGCTTTTAGGTCACTCTGCCTTTTACAGCCAGATCCACACTCATCAGTGAGAAGGCTCCCAGAGGACTGCAAAACACTCGGGCTTAGTGTTCTCCAGGAAAAATGTGTGTAATAGGTGTATTATAAAGTAGTAGGTAATGTAACCTCTGTCTGTTAGCCTGACGAGTGCAATGTGAACAGTGTTATGGGATGATTGCATGCACTTAGTCCTTTTTTGCAAAATGATGCTAATTGCCGTGGGCCGAATGATGCCAGGGTCTTATAAATACCTGTCAGTACTTGTAGATGGAGCCAAGGAAGGTCAGGTGGAGAAATCAGTGAGATTGTCTTTCATGCAGAGTTTCAGCATCTGAGGCACTGCTAAATCTAGCAAAGGATTAATACCAAAATAATCCTGCTTGTCCAGGAAACCCATGACAACGTGAAGGTTCGAGATCAGTGTGATCTGCTTTAGAAGGAGGCAATAATGCATTCAGAAATCACCAGAGATAGAAACCAATTGCTATTCATCCTACATCACATCTGAGCTTTCCTACAGTTTGTTTCCTGCTCCAGTGATAGGATACAGCCCCTTCCACTTGAAGCCCAGCATCGTTTTAGTGGCAGCTTTCACCAGAACACATAAAAATGCATGCAAAGCCAGCAAAAATCCCCCTATCGCTCAAAATCAATTCCTCTTGCCATTTGAAGAGTCTCATCCCAGACTTCAGGTGGTCTGTACTGTCTCTAGTGCTGTTAGTATTCCGGCTGCAGAAGTTATGTCAGAATGGGAGTGAAAGTAAGGTAGCAATTGGGAGGATCGAGGTGGCAGTGTGGTTTTTTGTTTGTTTGTTTTTCTTTAAAGTGCTGGTGACTGCTCAATATCCAGATCTCACTAATCTGTGGCCATTGAAAGCCCATGCTGGAAAATCTCACCTGTAATTCTGCTGCTTTTTTCCTGTGTTTTTCAGCTGTATCAAAGCATTGCTGGTGTTTAGCGTTGGGATGAGTGTCTGGAGCTGTGTTACCCAAGCCATTCGAATACAGCTGACAGCTCCGCGTGGAGCTGCCACAGCTTCTGCTCGTGGCTTGCTCAGGTTGTGTTCAGGGCTGCTAGAGCTGATCCTGATGCCCGCACCCAACTTCTCCTGCCTCGCTCTGCTTCCAGCTTTGATGCTGAGGTGTGTGGGGCTTGAGTTTTCTAAGCATTCTGCAAGATGCCAAGGAGTTAAGGAATGCACGAGGGCAGGACTTTCTTCTTCAAAGCCCGTTTACCCAATTAATCCATGACTGGCGCAGATGCGAGTTGGTCCATGTCCCCCGTAAGACCGTGTCCAGGAGTCAGGGCTGTTGGAACTTCGGGCACACGTGTGTCTCCTTTTAGTGGCTCCAGTGGTGCAGTTTTTACCATGCTGACAGTGACCGTGGGCATGGTGTGTTCTGCCCACCCTCCATCCGCTGGGAACCAAGGGCGTCTCGAGCCGTGAGGGCATTGCCCCCTGCCAGGTCTCAGTGGTGGAGGTGTGGGGCTGGCCCCACGCTTGGTGGCAGCGGCACCTGCAGTGGTGAAGGATCCAGGCAGCTTCAGCTCCTTCTCAGCCGGTGGAGAGCTTGCTTTCCCAAAAAGCACTTGTGTTTTTTAAGCCATTTATTTTCCATTGCACTGAGTCATTAAACATTCCTGCTTGTGTTTTGTTGGTTTTACCCTCTGTAGGAGCTGAGGGAATTTATTCAGCGTCTCATTCCGGTAATGGAGGGGGCTGAGGAGGTGCTTGACTGCCTGACTCGGCAGGCGGAGGCACGGATGTTGCTGCGTGTGACATCTTTCTAGTGAAGTGGGATGTCAAGATCTGAGATCCTTTTCCACTTAGTGTACAAGAGCATTAGAACAAAAGGAAACAAAAAGCAGCCCTGCACCAAAAAAGAAACCCAACCCAAACCCCTCTGGCTAGAGGCGCATTTTTAATGCTATGAGCAATTTCAAACAGAAATTGCATGAAACACTTTACCTGAGTGTCAGTACATGTGCTGGGGTCAGAGGAATTATGCTGATTTACACCAGCCAGGCATGCGACCCTCCTGGTTTTTTTTTTCCATTCCATCTGTGTTCACAACAGATGGTGATTATTATGTTTGCTCAGATCAATGAATATTTAAAAAAAAAAAAAAAGGGGGGAAAGAAAAAGCAAGACAAAAAAAAATGCCCTTCAACTGAACAGAGTCACCCAAGGTTCAGTCGTAGCCCCTGGGTTTTCATTTGGACAATGTTAAGTTATAGCAACTTAAATGGAATTTTTATGAGCAATTGTTTTGCCGTGAAACAAGCTCTCCCATGGCATTGACCCAAGCAGATATCTGCCCGTCGGACAGGCTGGCCAGCTCCTCCAGCAACCCCTGCTCTCGTGGGGCGTGCTTATGGGGTGAGATGCTCGCTTGGCCGGCAGGTGCCTCGGGGGCAAACGTCGCCTTCACCTTGCTTTCCTGGAGAAGTCACTGGTGTACAAAGCGAACGTTTTAGTAGCGTGAGATTTAGAAGTGCACAACAAGAAGTTGTTTGAGGTGGAATCAGAGGTGATCTGTTGGTGTGGGTGGGAGTGCCATGAGTGAGCCGCTGGGGACTGGGAAGTGTGGGTGGCGGGGCTGGACATGGGCAGTGCTGGGAGCAGGGGAGCTGTGCTTTGCCCTGTGGACACGTGTAAGTGCCGCGCTCCAGCCTTTCCTCCTGACTTGTTCAGTCCCAGGCTTTCCTGTGCTTGCTTTATTTGCTGGTTTTGCCCCAGCAGAGTCTCCTGTGCAAGAATCCAAATCCCAGGCGTGAGGACACATGGATGCTGAGCGCTGAGACGTCTCCAGAACTGCCCTCACTATTTTTGTCCCTGATCGTGCAAAGCATTGCCAGTCCCAGCAGTGAGGGAGAGCGAGGCTTACCTTCCAGAGCAGCAATCTGTCTTGCTCTGGTGAAAACCAAAGCATAGCCCTGTATGATGTTTGAGAGAGACAGATGAGTCAGTTGGGGGCCAGCCCCACGCCCATTGCATTCACCGGCAAGGTGCGTGCTGCCTGCACCGCTGCATCGTCAGTGGGATGAGGAGCAGCTCGGTGTTGCCCGTGAGCCCTGTGTATGCGCTTACTGCTCAGCACAGGGTTGCAGCAGGAAGGGGAGGCTGTGGGGAAGCTTAAAATTGAGGGGATTTACGGAATAGTAACAAACATAACATCCCTTTTATATGGGCTAGAGGAAAGCATGCATTTAATGTCTGGACTCTTTTCTGCTGAGATTTTGCAGGGATTCCCCCCCAGCTTGAAACAGAGTCCCCAGACCAAGAAAAGCAGGAGGGAGGACGCTGGGCTCGTGGCCAGAGGAGGTCTTTGCAGGAGGACCAGGGCTGTCATGAACCAGCACTGGCTGCAGCAAGGAGGGGCCTCAGAGTTTTGTGAGAACAGCACCAAAGGCGGTTTGTGTCCGGGCTCCCAGCCCTTCCACCCTCGGGTGTTTCCATGCAGGAGCGGGAGCTCTTCCCTTTCTGCACAGGTTTTTCCATGTGTAGCTTGTTTGCAGCCAGCTCAGGTAGCATCTCCTCAAAGTTTTGGTGTTTTTTTATTGGGTTTTTTTTTTTTGGATATTTTTGTTCGTCTGATTGCAGTGGCCTGTTCAGACAGCAGAGCAATTTACAGTTGTCTTTGGAAGAGGCTGGAGGCTGTCTCCTGCTGTGGGTGGCCTGGTCTGTCCTCTCCTGCCATGAAAGGTGACTGTTCTTTGAATTCTGGGACAGAGGAGCAGAAGGGAAACAGGATGTGTTGGAAGAAGGGGGAGATGGGGTGTGGGGTGAGACCAGCCGTTACTGACACAGTCCAGTTATTTTTTTCCTCTGTAGTATGGTGGATCTGATCTGTAGAAATTCTGTAGCTTTGTCTTAACATACGTGAGAAGCGACCAAGGCAAATGAGTGCGTGGAACGAAAAACAGAAATTCCTTGTTCTGTTGACGGCGTTTGTTCACAACTTATTTTTTTAGAAGTATGTTTCTAATTGCACCTGAATCAGTGCATGTGCAGCCGCCGAGACCACGGCATGCAGAAGTGAGTGCGGAGTTTGTCGATGGACACAGTCTATGCACTTGCCTTCACGTGCTGGTGGGGCAGTCCCTTGCCTCAGTTGGCCAGACCTCTCACCGGGCTTTAGAGCCATTTTCACAATGTGAATCTTAGAGCTGTGGGAATCCCCCAGGGCTGGGTGTAGGAGAGGAACAGAAACAGCTGCATGTTTACCAACCCCTGCCTTTTTGTTTGGAGAATCAAATGTAGGTTCTTGAACCATGTGAAGAATCACTGTCGTTAGTTCCCCGCCTTCTCACCGACTATTGAATGTGTTCTTCTGCTCACAGCAGCATGTTTTTTATGGGGACTAGCTTTTATCTTTGCATTTTTGGAAATTACTGGAGCCAAGGTTAAAATGAGCTGTCTTCCTGGGGAAGCTGTTGCATCCTACTAAAACACAATATCGCACCTTCAGGAGTGTGTGGTATTTCATAATACGTCCCTATATTGTGCGTTAAGTGATAAAGCACTGTAATAAAATATGCCCAGAGAGTTCTTATCTGTTTTATGCCCTGTAACATTTTTCTATTTGCATCAGGCATTAAGGTCTACTAAAAAAATATGAATGGGGCAGGTCAGACTGAGAGAGGATGGGACTGCAGGGATGGGATTTTCTACTGGGATGAACGTGGCTGAGAAGGATGCTGTTGAAAGATGAATCTTGTACAAAGTCGTTATTTCAGGAGCCTCCCTTTTACTTTCAGGGGAGAACGGTTGCATGGACCTTGCACAGTCCTATTCATAGGTTAATATTTGTAAGAGACTTCTGTGTCTAGAGGCCCAAGTTCAGGTACAGTCATTTCACAAGTGAAAACCAGTTAATGCTGTGAACAGGGTCACTAGTGAGTATTGGTCCGTGTTGCAGCAGGATCCTGTTCTTCCCTTTAATTGGTGACCTCTGTTCAGGAGGGGCCCAGGGACGCATTCGAGAGCAGGAGCAGATTTTGCAGGGTGCAGATGTGGAGCTTAGGAGAGCTCATTTGAGAAGCAGCTGTGCTGCCTATGACTCGAGAAGTTTCTAGTCATCATGACTGATTTTCCTGAAAGCTGAAGTGTATTCAGCAGTAAAAATGGCATTATTTCAGGTCTTTGGCATTTGTAAAAGATGCTCCTGCTTCTCTTTCATCTCCTTTTCTCCTGTGCTTTTTTTCCCCCTTTCTCTCTTAAACTCATTCACATGGTCTCATCTTCGTTTCTGTAGCTCGTTCTTGAGGGTGTCAAAAGCTGAATGGTGGTGGTGGTGGTGTTATGACACTTTTTAGCTGAGTAGTAGTATTCTTTCCACTTCAGGAGTTTGCAGCCTGAACCAGACGCTTTGCCTGTGCCAGCAGTCACCAAGTTTTTGGGTATGTTACAGTCCGTTGCCGATCCTGAGTAACGAATCAACGGTGATGCCTCTTTGTGCTTCAGCGTGCTTCGACACTGATGTCTTAACCCAGCTCGGTCGAGGGTTGATAGGTGAGCGGGCTGGCTCCCCGCCCTGCTGGGATTGCGTGCCTCCTGTCCCGTCCTGCTCCGTCCCACCTGCGCCAAGAGGCTGGGCCATGCATCTGAGCGCTCCCGGGCTGCGGGCGGGCAGAGGAACGGCATCCCCCAGGTTGATGCACATCTTCCACACAACTCTTTCCCATTCCGCTGAGGACAGTCCTAAGGAAACGCCAGGGCTCAGGAGCATTCACAGCATGAACAGAGTTTTAGGAATCATTGAGAAGAAAAAGAAAATGCTGTGTCTGTGTACACATCCATGGATTGCTCTGTCTTAAGTGTTGTGCTCCCCGTCTCTAAGGGGTCTAATTACACTGGAAGAGGTACAGCAGTGGGGTGTGAGGAGGATGATCAGAGAGAGGAAACACCTTCAGTGGAAGGAGTGGGTGAACAGAGAAGGGTTCTTCGATGCGGAAAAGGGATGATTAAGCAGGAACGTGATAGACACTGATACAGTCATGAGTAAGGTGGATGGAGAGTGACTGTTCAAGCTCTTCTTCATACAAGACCTAGAGACGCCAAATGAAGTGAGGAGGCTCGGGGCAGGCAGGAGGAGATATTTCTTCCAGTGAGCGGGCAATGAGCTGTGGAGCGCATCGTCACGGGGTGGCTGTGAAAAGCTGGTGTGGCTTTGGAAATCTGCTGGAAGAATTTGTGGAAGAAACATGGATCAAGGCTGCTAAAGAGCATGACTCGTGAAGTCCTGGGTCACAACTTCTGCAGGCGGCTGATTACTCTGGGTGGCCTCATTACACACTGAGCTTGTTTTGATCTTCCTCAGCCCTTTGGTACCGGCTGTCGGCAGAGTACCCCGCGAGGTGGATCAGGGCTGAGTCAGTGAGCCTTGCTGTGTTTTTCTGGGGAAAAGGCAGACGGGTGGATGGAAGCATCTGGTGGGCTGGCCTGGGCCCTCCTGCTCTTCCTGAACCACACCACCTAGAAGGGAAGAACGGCTTTCCAAAGGGGCCCTGGTCTGGGGAGAAGGAGGCAGTTCAGGAAGTCGAGTGAGGCTGAATTCTCTGTGTTGTTGTTGTTGTGTGGTTGAAAGCTTCTTTAGGACATGGGGGATTTCTAAGGAGCTCATCCCTGGTTCTCTGCAAGTAAATATTGGTTTTCTTTGCCTCCCCTCACCCCAAATTTTCATATTACTGAAATAGAAGGCTTTGTCCCGGTGTGGCTGAAAACAGGGATCCCTCTGGCAATTATCCATCTTTTTCAGATTGTTTCGTGTTCTTTCAACTCATTTAAGTGGTATTTCTTTTCCTTTTCTGTAGCCTCAATGCCTCTCTGCAGCCTGATTCCCCTCTTACACTGGTCTAAATTGCAGGAAACCTTATTAAAATGAAAGTATTTAAATGAGGCTAGGTGCAAGGAGAACTGAGAGCCTTCACTGGAAGAAGCATACACTGTTGTTTCATTGCTCTGGGGCCCTGGAGGAGCACGGTTCATCTAGCAGTGGGCTCAATAAAGATGCAAATTTTATACCTTCGTCTGCTGTTAACATCAAAAAAAAGATACGGGATTTGTAGGAGGACAGTGACTTTGTTGTACTGTGAGCTCGTTTGTCTTTGTTCCTGCTACCCCAGTCCTCACAGGCATAGCTGCAAGTGACCCCTTCTTTGTCTGCCTGGTGTCGGAGGAGATGTATGGTTTTCGCTGTCCCGTACGGGACGAGAGGTGGCTTTGGCGCATGAGATCTTCATAACTCGTAAACAGCCTAGAATGGTCTTTTTTACTTCTATGAAAAGAAGTCACCCTTTTCCTTTTTCCTTTAATGAAAAGGAAAGCAAGAAAAAAAAAACCTAGACAAAAACCAATATATTACAAACTGCCTTCTACCTGCAGTTTCCCAATTACCTAATTATAACACAAATTTGCACGCACACGCACACACGGGCTTTTTTTAAAGCAGACTGTTGCTATTCCCTTTCTGTACAAGGTTTTTAGTCACTGTACATCTTGTGTCTTTAAATAATGTATTAGGAACATTTTCGAGTCTGTAAGTGCTTTTTTAATGAGAGTGTGAAGATTTTAATGGGACTAGATTGCTTTTCATGACATTTCAGAGTGACTTAATTGTAACAATGTTGAGAGGCTGTATTTTAAAGTTTGCTAAGTATGTCTGGTGCGGATTGTAGTCAAATGCTTTAAAGACAGAATGGCTGATGAGATCGGATATAGCTTCTCTTTTTTTAATGTCAGCTTAGTTAAAGAGCGGAGTTTGCAAAGTTGATGCAGAAGTCTGAGCTTGGAAGAAAAAGGATTTTTAAGGTCTAAACTAGTGGTGGGTCATCCGTTGTGTTTAGTCCTGTTCTCAGTAATTTTCAAGGATTGTTTCCTGTAGTGCTGTGCTTGGTGCTTCTGCGGTCAGTGGCAGGGCTGTGTAGTGCTTGTAAGAGTATTTAAAACAGCAGCTGGATTTGATACAGGATTCACCCACCTAGGCAACTTTGTGTAAGTGTTACGGACTGCTTCAGGATGGCTTTTAGCTTGTGGCCAAAGGGCAGGTGAAGGAATTTGCATTAGTCTCCATCAGAATGTGGGCTCTGTCCTGATGCTCTCCCCATCCCCTCAAAGCCAGAGCAGCTCCCTGGAACAAGGAAGCATTAAACAGGAAAGAGCAAGTCTGTCTATCTATACATGTATCTAGGTTATCCGTATATACAACGTGTACTGCTTTTGGTATACAAGCACGAAAAAATATTAGACTGTTGCGATGTGAAAGAGCATAAAACTATTTGCATTTCTGCAGTCTTTCCTACCTGAAGACCTAACAGTATTCGTGGAGGATGAACAAAATAACTGTGAGAGCCCTCCTGTGAGGCAGGGCAGGCCTGACGCTCCGGGACTGTGAAGTGACTTGCTCGAGCTCACCTGCAGCATCTGCGGCAGAGCCGGGCGAGCATCTGCCCGATCGGAGTCCGCGGGTTCAATTAGGCAGCGGGGCCTCTCGTTTCTGGCAGGGCTTCTAGCAGCAGTGAAACCTCTGTTTAAGAAAAACAAAGCTATGATCTGAGTTAGCACCAATGTACACCCAAAGCAGCTTCCTGAGCGCAGGTTTAATTCTCATTAAAAAAAAAAAAAAGAAAAAAAAGAAAAAGCAGTATTTTAAGTATTTTGAGGGAATTTGAGAGTTAAACTTGTCGTTTCCTATGAATGCAACAGGGAAAAGAGTTGGAATGAGTCAGTGAATTTGCATGTGGAATTACTAGTATGTGCCAGTGGTGATTTCACTCGGCTTGCCCAGTGGTTGTTGCTGTCTCATGTGCCTTGGCATGGGATTGGGGAACACCTGGCGTTTGGCAACGTGCACCGGGCCAGAGATTTATGATCATTGTACCTGAATATAAAGCCATGGGAATCGATGGAGCTCCCCTGCATTACAGAGCTGAGCATCTGGCTTCTTGCATCCATCTTGACTTTGCTTTGGTATCTGCTGAAATGCTGGTTCTGTAACCTCCTGTAGCTGATTGCAACCACAAATTGCCAGCCCCTGAAACAAAAATACACCAAGTGCTTTGCTTGTGGCTGATTTCACACAAGCCTGATGGGACAGGTGATAGCGTTTGTTCTGCAGTGTAGGGAAGCCGAGAGGGCTGGGCTGCTGACAGCATGATTTCTATAGTGGCAGGATCGGGGGCTTGGAGGAAGGTCGTGTTTCTGGGTTGTCAGTGACATGTATTGGGCGTTTTAGCCTTGATTCTGAAAAAAGAATTATTTCCACCGGAAAATAATGCGGAAAATTGCTCATTCAAGAACAAAGCTTCATGGAGAGATGCTCTGGGAATAAGGAATCCCATCCTCACAGCTGGATAAGTCAGGATCAGCTGAAATGGTTCACGTTTCCTGGTATGCCCATACATCTCAAACCCTGGTCGCTGGGAGGGCTGAGTTACAGGGTTAGACAAATCCTGCCCAGAGGCTGCTGCAGGCTTCCGTTATTACTCCTTTCCTCTGGTGAATATCACTGAGGAAGAGATGCCTAATCTAGTCCTTGAAAATAAATACAAAGGCGGACTAAGATTTGCAGTGTTGCTGAGCCAGCCCAATTCCAATTAAAGTCCGTTGGTACTAGAGCTGCTCCTTGTGTGCTTAAAATGACATAGATGGATGTCTAGGAGCCAAGGTCACCTGTAAGCAGATTTACCTCAAGGTGTGGCCACGACTTGCTTCAACACCATTTCTTGATTCCTAAAGATCTCGGTTTCACCGAGGCTTGTGAGGACAGGGGCGGCAAATCAGCAGGATGCTCCAGATGTTGCTTCGGCCACCCGTGCTTGCAGGTGCTTGCTTTGCAAGTTAACAAGCGGTGGGTGCGTGTAGGTCTTTGGGGGGATGTTAGACACCTTCTCTTCTCCTCTGTCAGCCAAGGATGCTCGCCAGCCCATGAGGGGGCTTTGCTTTCATCTCCATTATTTCAAGAATGACAGTTGAGGCTCTCTGTTAACCTGCGGAGAAAGAAAATATTTTTGTTAACAGCTGAAAGCCCCTGAGCAGATGGCAACTCTTGCTCATGCTAGTCCCTCCTAGGGGTCTTGCTCGCTTCCAGAGGGTAAGTGCTCATCAGTGCGATTTATGGCATCATCTTTGCTTATCAAATGAGATGTCTGTAGAGTGGCCCCCTCCATCTCCCTTCCCAGCCATGCTCTCCCGTTACATGCTGGCCTGCGGCTGCCTCCGATTATGTGTGCTTGTGCTGCGAGAGCGCTGGGATAAGAATGGTTTTATTTCTTTTTGATCCATAGCACCGCTGATCTGCACAGCACCTGGCCCCCGGGGCCACCAAAGCGTCCTCCTAAGAAAGAATGACAAATAACGGCATTGTAAAATGGTTTATAAGGTAAAATATAGAGAAGTGGGGACACTGAGCGTCCCGTCAGCAGCACTTAGGGGAATGCTCCATACCGTGCAGGATTAGACTATAACCAGCTGTAAACCCAGGCTTTAATTATTAGTGGCTCTTATAATTGAAGATTAGCCTCAAATGCATCTGCCTGTTTGTACAGGATGGAACTTGGGCAAAAGTTTTCTATTGAGATGTAATATAAAAATGACAGAAGCCTCCACTGACAAAATGCACCTAGGCGGTCTTGATTAGATTAAATCAAATGGTTACAGCATGTGGAGCCTTTAGCGTGTACGGGGCATCCTAATGGCCCTGGAAGCTTCCCCAAATCCTATTAGATAACTTAATCTCATTGGAGAATACATTCCAGGTCTACATAAACTGCATTGCTATAATACTTTCTGCCGTTGCCTAATCCCTTAAGGTGAACTGTCATAGACTAGCTCTGTGGAGTGCATCGTAATGTGGTGCTCCAGGAAAGTTCGGTAAAACCATGCAATTAAGTTTAAACTTAATTAAATTATATGAAGGATGCACCTTGAGATATTGTGGCCTTTAAACTATCGCAGCCCCGAGCATCAGACTCAGTCGTGGGTTGCTGAAGGCAACCTGCTGCCCGCTTGCCATGCTGGGAAGTGAGATGTGACATCCAGCATCTCTGTGCAGGCGCAGGGGGAAGCGGTGACCTGAGGGACTTTGGAAGGACTGGTTCTGCCAGGACAAGTGCTGCTGGTGGGGCAGTCCCGTCTGTCTGTCTGGGCTGGCACAGAACGGGGCTGCTGTGCAGGTTCTACCCCTGCTTTGTGCTTGCTGTTTTGTTCCGTACCTGACCTAAACTGTGGAAAATAACTCTCAAGTTGACAGAGTAAAGTGGAGCTGCAAATCAGGGATGATAGCTTCATTGCAAATGAATAAAAATCAAAAGTGTTTTTCCTTTATCATGCTGTGTTTTATTTGTGCCACTTGGGAAGAATTGCTTCGTTCACTGCCACGGATCCTCCGTGTGCCCTTGCCCGATGACTCCCTCCCGAGCGGTGGGCGAGCAGGCGGGACATCCTCCTGCTCGTGAGCGTGGGTGTGCTGGGGGGCTGCGGCTTGGAGAGAGGCTGGAATTACCTCCCTGGTGGAGGCCCGGGGTGGGTTTGCAGGTCTGAAGCTGCGCTGCCCGCAGTGACTGCTCCAGGATCAGCGTGCAGCAGGGACCGGGATGGGGCGGCCCCGCACCGGCCCTTTCTGGGCAGTGTGTGCATCTCGGGGTGCAGGGATGGAGTGGAGCCCTCTGTGAGCCCACGGCTCAGCTGCTGGCCGCGTCCAGTCCCCGTCTGTTTGAAATCACTTGTGAGAGCGCAGTGCTGTGGTTCGGCTCTCCGTGCTCTGCTGGGAGAAGGGGTCGGTTGTTTCGCTGGGTGCTGCAGTGGGAAGGGGCCCTGCACTTGCGGCGAAGCTGTTGGCACCTGATTTGCTTCATCTTCTCCTCCCTGCTGTTGCTCCCAGCTTTATCACCTGGCTGTTTAACAGCCGTCCGCTCTGGTGTGACAGGTGAGGTGGCAACTGTCCCAGCCTCTGTTCCCTCCCCGGCTGGCCTCACAGGGCAGCCGTGCTATCGCAGGGTCTGCTTTGCTCCGAAATAACGCACTGCTCCTTATTCTCCTGCGCCCATGGGGCTTTCAAGTGAATGACCTGGCCCCATGGCAGCATTAGATTTCTAAAGGCGCGCACCAGTTACCTTTGCAGCCTTTCCAGCCCTGCAGTGAGGAGCCCGAGCAAGAAAAATAGGAGAGCCTTTTTGGCTGCTGGGATGGACCTGATAGCAGAGCGTGCCCCGGTGCGTGGCTGGGAGACGCGGTGCTGTCTCCGCTCTCACGTACCCGGCTCCACATGCAGGCAGCCGTGTACTAAACGTACGTACGCGTATTGTGAGTGCGAGTACAACCTGGCTGGCTGCAGTTAAATAACAATTAGATTTGCTCGTTGACCATTTGGCACTTAGCAGTCTCATAATTAGTAACTGTAAACCAGTAGAGACAATGAAGCAAATCCCTAATTTTTATAATACTGCCCTGCTTTATGACTATCTGCAAAATCATAACTGCCTGCTTGTACAACAAAGCAAACACGTAAGTATTTTGACAGATGTTTTATATAAAGAAAAGAGCCAAGCTTATGTATTAATTTGCTGTTCTTTGCATTGTCGTTTTTTCTATCGAATGCACCCATGGCTGATGTTACCTGCTTTTGATTAATTTGCTGCTACACTTGCTTTTGGGTTTTCCACGTGGTGCGGGGAGGCGGAGGTGCAGGTCCCACCGCGTGGGATGGGGAGAACAGTGCCCTGCAGGTTTGCTTTAAAGGGGAGTGTTTCAGGTCAATATCTCTGGGGCGGGAGAAGAAATCCCTGTTCTTGTGAAAATGAAAGAAATTAGAGTGTGAGTTACCTGGAGGCCGTGCATGGAAAACGCAACAGTATTGTCTTCTCTGCTGATTTCGTGCATAAAAACGCCAGCAGTGAAGTCCTGAGCTGCGTTAGCGGCTGTAGCAGACGAGTAGGTCTGGCTGGGAGCACCTCTGTGCTCGCCTAGTGCGGGGAGCGGGGCTGCACAGGGGCACCAGCACAGGGGCAGGAGGGTCAGCCCCAGGCTCCGTCCCAGCAGGACACGTCCGGTTCCTTTCTGGCTTGTGAGGGTCTGGATACGGGAACGTGAGGAGATGCTCCCACGTTCGGTTGGTGTTGTGTAGTGCACAGAGTAGGTGCGGGAGTCCTTGCTGGTCACCCGAGGCTCTCCTTAAGCTGGGATGAGAAACATGCACCTCTGGAGGAGGGCTTGTCCCGTTTTGGAAGGGTTTGGCTGAGTTTCCAGCTGTTTGCTGGAGTCTGGAGCCTCTTTTAATTCCAGTTCCTTGTAAATGAAGCCAAATGCAAACAGAAAAGCAGATTTCTACTTTAATTAATATTGGAGCAGGTTCTCTCTCACGCATTTGTCATTTCTTCCCTCAACACTCCCTTGAAATAATCTACTTTCTCTGCTTAAAACATTCCTATATTGTTATTGCTCTCACAGTGGTGTGCGCTGCACTTGCTAAATGAAATTTATAATGCTGGAATTAATTTAGTGGGGTTTCTTCCATTTTCTCTCCACGTAAATTTAAAAAAAAAAAGTTCTTTAAATTAACCTAATGTAACTGGATTTGTTTTCACTTTATTAGCTTTGGAGGGGGCTCTCTTGGGGACCTCAGTGCCAGTATATTATCTGAGGAGCAGATCTGCTTCAGTCTGATGGGAATTTTTAACAAGAGCAATGTTTTCCCATTTCACAGTGAGTAAATACTTTACTGAAATCTAGGGGGCTGATGCTCTGCTGCATTACGAGTAAACATGTAGCGCGGAACAGCTGGCAGCGTGGAGGGGAGAGAGAAAATACAAATTGCTGTTGCGATTTCCTACAGGTCTGCAGAAGCGCTTGCACTCAGTGTATGGTTGTCAGTGATTTTGCCTGTCCGGAAGGTTGTAACTCTTGGTTTTGGTATTTAAAGATGCATGTCTGACTGTCACCCTGCGCTGCTTGCCAGTGCCGTGGGAGCTCCGGTGGCCTCGGCGCCAGGACGTGCGTCTCCGTCCTCCGCAGCAAGCGCTGCGGGGCTGGGGCCGGGCCGGGGGCCTGTGAGGAGGCGGCAGGCACGGATTCGCAGAAGTCATCCTGGGACCTGGGCTTCTGCTAAACTCAGCGTACAGCAAGCGAGATGGACAAATGTTGAAGTGTCCTTTCCTTTACAGGCAGGGTCTGCTCACTACCCATGCCATGCAAGGAAGAAAATCCAAATTCGAGCCTTGTCACCAGACTGATTTTCAACTATTTGATTATCCAGAACCATTTTGGTGCAGATAAATATTTCTGACCCTGGTCAGCACATTATTGCTTTGACCTTTCACCCCTGGAAAACCTCAGTTTGAATCCTCTGCGCCTGGATGGCTTGAAAGCTATTATCAGTGACAAGTAAAAGACTGCAGGGAAATAAACAACAGAGACCTATGAGCTTGCCCTTGTAAACCACGGTCAGGCATCACCCAAAAAGCGCCCAGAATACAGACAGATCAATGCTCTGCACGGTCCTCTGCAGGCACACTCGCTCGCAAAGGGCTTCCACAAGCTATAATGCATGTTTTGATAATGTCTTAGCACTGCATTTTTTTTTAATGTACTTCCTTTGTTTGTTAAGGTGCCTTTCAAACCAAGTCAGTGCTGGCTTTCCATAAAGATTCTCTGGTGCTTCCATCATAAACTTTGAAAATGGTGCACACAGAAACGATTCTGTTGGTAGTATGTTTTTGTGTATTATTCAGCTCTTGTTGTTTGTGTTCTCCAAGGAACTTTGCATGCAGTCTGCTGGATTCGTTTCTTAAAAGCTCGGATGCTGAGTTTCAGTTTTCATCTAACTCTTCCCCCTGTGCAAGAGCAGGCTGTCAGGAGCAGTGATATTTTCTAGTCCGTGCTGTGCAAGTCTTCTGTGTCCAGATAGGACTTTCAAGAGCAGAAAAAGCAAGAATCTGCTTTTCTTCTTTTTTTGGTTTAAAAAGAATTTGTAAGTCTTTGAAGTAGTTTTTGTTAAGCAATGTTGGTATCAAAGTGGAGGCCTCCACGGTTCCACACTGGGGTAGCTGGAAGTTGAATAAGCTCCTGGTTTTTATCAGCCAGCTCTTAGGAATCAAGATGAGCCGGGAGACCTTTGGTGTGGATCTCGTGTTTCGCTGAATTAGTGCCACTGGGGGCCAACGGCGCTGGGGCGGGAGGGTTACGGTTTGAATGAACACCCAGAACTAATCTGCTTCCAAGGTTCGGTGGGTGCGGTTGGAAAGAAAGCTAATCCAGAGGGAAGCGTTTTGCTTTCTCTTAAACCTTTTTCCCCGATGTGTGCTGGATCACGTTGTCCTGAATGACCCCACTTTCCTCTTACACTGCTGTGGTACAAACTGCTGCTAAAAGTGTGTCCGTGGTGATGCCGTATTGCCTTTAGGGTGTTCCTAATCCCATTGTCACAAACGTCCTCGCAAAACGTCACGCTGCTGCATGAGGAAATCCAAAGAGAAGTGTAAAATTAAATTTAAGTTTACAGATTTCATCTTTAAGAGGCATTTTTACTGTTGTGGTGGTACACTGCTTTTCTAATTGTTGGGTTAAAATACCAGCAATACGTTTGCTGATATCATTTTGACCATGTCAACCATTTTTTTTTCTCTTTGACTTTTTTCGTCACTTGTAAAATATCCAGGATTGCTGTAGTCTCTTTCTGGTGAAGGGGGCTGTGTAATAGGCAAGAGCGGTCGGGAGGCTTGCAACCCAACTGGGTCCCATGCTGTAAGGACTAGCTGAAGCTGGGCTGGCTCCTTGTGCAAGGCACCTCCGAAGATCTCAAGCCAAAGTATAATAAAGACAGCATGTGGTGTCGGGAGGTGAATTTAGACCAAGAAATCTGATCCCATGTTTTTTCTGCACTGTTCTGTAAAACGAATAGCTCTTCCCTGCTTCACTAGTATGTTTTGAGGAACGATGCATTAAAGATTTAGGTGCTTCAAGAGTCTGATAATAGGTAACATACCCAGAATCAGAAATCTGCTCTTAGTGCTTAACGTTGCCCTGACTGAAGTCTGACTGCTAGATCCTAGAAACCAGAAGGAAAGTTTTGCTATTCCTTTTAGGCAGACTCTGCTTTAGCTCCTGTGCTGATATAGATGCTGTATTAGTGTGTGCACGTGGGCTGGCCAGAGTCCAGAGACAGGAGACAAAAAGAGCCCAGTGCAAGGCTTAGTTCAGAGATGATGTTTCCTTCCTTTGTTTCAGAATTCTTCGATATCCTGGTGTGGGGCATTGGTCTGGAGTCAGGCTAACCAAGCCTATGTTTTCTTCTCTCATCTTCCTTTCCCTGGTTGACTTTTTTACCTGCTTTGCTTATATTCCTGGTGTGTTTTCCAAGAGCTGCCATAAGTCATGTTCATAAGAGTCACGGGACTGCTTCATTCCTGGCTGTGATACATGACATCGGTATAGGTTTTCTGTTTATTTAAAAATCTGCTGCAGCAACGTAAGCTTTTTCCCTCTGCGTACCTTTCCAAACTAAAAGCACTAGGCTATTCATTATTTTCAATAAATAAGCAGTCATTTTGCTCTTGCTAATCCATCTTAAAAAGTATGGTCACCCACAGGTGGAGTGCTTTTTTATTACTGTTATTTGATTCCTTCTTATAGATCATTTGCTAGGAGCTGCGTCTCTCCGCTGCGTGGCCCAGCTGCCGTGGGGGATGCAGGAGGCCCTTTGGCTCACGGGCGTTCTCAGTGCAGGCAGCGCCAGCGCTGCTGGGGCCTGGGTATGAGTCTCCGTGTTGATCTCCTCTGAAGCGGGCACGTTGCTCTGCCTCCTGTGACAGCAGAATCCGTCGTCTTGCCTTACCTGTCAGGTTGCTCCATCAGCAGTCAGATTCCTGAGTCCAGGTTTCTTAAGAACGTGTTGTAGCAGCAGTTGCACAAGACAGGGAGGAAACAATAGCATGGAAGCTGTGCTAAAATGCTTGCCTAGACCAGCTTATAGCAGGTATTGCTTGCCTGGTGTTGGCCTATAGTTGGGAGGGCTTGATTCTGTGCCATTGATGTCTTCTTAGTGTCTTCAAGACAAATCCATCGTTTACACTGGAGTAAATTAGTAGTATTTCTGCTTCTGCCTGTGGAATTGCATCAGGCGCAAGTGGGATAAAGATCGACGCTCTTGCTACTGCATAACTCTAAATGTGAAACCAGAGGCTGAATTTTCTGAAATGCTTGTTCCTTGCTAAATTTTGCGCTTGGCGAATTACGCTCTTAATTTCAAAGAAGAGCAAAATCAGATCACTGACATGAAAATCCTATCTGCACCTTTAAAATAACATATGTACAGATGTATACACACATGCTATTGTTTTAAAAATAATAAACCAATAAAAAGCAGTTATTTATGCTGCAGGTAGCACTCATTTTGCAGTGTCTGGATTTTGGTTGCCTCACATTGCAGCTTTCTGGGGTGAGACAAACCTATGGAGATGCTCTCAAGAGCTGCAAGCTGATTTCAGACTGGAAATATTCTTATTTGCATCCTGCAGAGGTAAAAGGGGAAAGCATTTATGCATTTGCTTTAAATTAGTTTACTTTTCTTTAGGTTTGGGAGCCCTGAGCATGTTGGTTTGCTGGGGGATGGCATTATCATGTGCATCGAGCATATGTGAGAGAGGAATTGAATTGCTTGGAGAGAACTGGGTGAGCTGTAGGTACCAGTGAAGAGATGAGAAAAGACAGACGTTTCGGGACTGTACGAGCTAATTTTATGTGAAAGACTAAAACGCATGGAGTTTGGCTAGGAGGGAGGACGTGGCACTTGAGGTGCTGAGGTGGTGCCTCTTTGCATGGTGAAGAGCAGTCTGTAAAAGCAAGCGCAGAAACGGGAACAGATGGAATGATTTTGGTTGAGGGGAGGTAGTTACTGATTCTTTTAAGTTTGTTTTTAAGTTTGTTTTTAAGAGCCCACTATGGAAGGCAAGACCTGTAGCGGAGCCAAAACCAAGATGAAATAACCTTGCCGACATAGTATTCGGCCATTGCAACATTTCCATTGTTGTTTTCTTCAATAACAAACCCCAAAGGTCAGATTGCAAAATGTGTTTCCCTTCTCCTCCTCCACCCTTGCACCATTCCTGCCTTTTCTAAGAGCACCTCTGTTTGCAGAGGTGCAGCTTTTCCTTCCCTCGCCGGGGATGGAGCCTGGTGAACCACGCTGCCGTGCACCTGGCTCAAGGCAGTGGGGCAGCGGGTGTGAGGTAGGGTTTTAAATAGCTGCAGCGTGTCGGGCGCACACCATTGTCGCTGGCAGACGGTTGCCTGTCCTCCCCTGCAGGTGTTTTCTTTTCCCACTGTAGTCAGTAATCCGTTTATCTGAGCGCTTGCCGTAATCTGTTCAGGGACCCTCCAACAGAGGGAGACAGCCACAATCATTAAATATTACGTGCCAGGCACAATAAACTGGAAAATGGCAGAGGTAGTGTAAACACATGCAAGTGATTCTGCTTAAGAAACCCATCTGCTAGCACGTTCTGATGGGTACATTTGCATGCCTCACAAGTGCTCTTGTGGTGATGGGTTTCCCTCAGGGGCTTTTTAGTAGCGTGGGTGAGATGTGGGGACCACTGGGAAGGAGCCCCCAGTGTTTGAGTAGCCTCTGTGGTCGGACTTGCGCTTTGCAGCTTCGGGTTGCAGATTCTCTGAAGCCACTGAAGTCATGCACACTGGAGCAATAGCAAATGGGGACTGTTGGCATTATTGCTGAAGTAAGGTGCTGCTGCCAAAAGCCCCACACCAAACAAGCAAGATGGAGGATGCACGTGGACTTGAGCAGGGAGGATTTACTGGGGAGCGACGTCATTTTTGCATTTGTTTTTCCAGGCTAGTAATGTTCTCCTGCATTTATTGCAGCTCTCCCTATAGCTCTGATTGTTTCGTCTGTATTTAAAGATCTTTCTATTCTCTGTTTAGCAACAGGAGGCTTTAGGTTTAAATGGCACAATAGTGTATGTAATTTATATATACAGAAAAAGATAAATCGCTGCGTCTCAAGACGCAAAATGCAAGTATTGCTTTGTTGGCTGAATTAACTTTTGTGCTATGTCAGGCGTGGAAGGTATTGTTAGAGATATGATTTTAGTATATAGCAGCACTAAATATTTTATCTTGTTGGCAAGTGGTGTTGTTGCAGCAGGTTTAAACTTCAAAGCGAGCTTTGCTAAAATGCCTTTAAAATAAAAAAATGGGGAGGGAGTTGTAAGAGTGACTCGATTCCTGCTGGAAAGATTTCACAGAAGGATTGTTATCCACTGAGACACAAGGCTTCTATTTGACCTCCTGCTGACTTCCCTAAACANTGCCAGAATGTCTTAGTGCAGAAGAGCCACATCTGTATTTTTCTAAGTGACACACAGAGAAGGTATTTAGCGCTTATGAAGAACTTTTTGGCAAGCTCTCAGTTCCAGGCACAGAGAGCCAAGCTGGCCTCTCTATTTTGTTTCATTTTTGGTGCTGGGTTGCACTTTCCGCTCAGCCTTGCACAGAATCAGTGCCTCAGTCAGGTATGAGCATCAGCAAAATGGCACCTTCCCAGCTGTGCAGTGCAGGACACGTACAGGAGGTGCTATGGTGCTTCTGCTGCCAGATAGCTTCATCTTCTGGGCTTTTTTTTGCTACCTTGGGCATCGTCCCCAAGCCGGAGTCCCTCCTCTGCTGGCTGTTACGGCGCGAGCGTGGGCTCTAGCAATGTGCACATGATTTGTAAGCTATTTTGGGATCCCTCTGGCAGAAAAAATGCAATATCATCGTCAAAAAGACTGCTGCGGGGTAAACTGTATCTAAGATCTGAGCCAGCAAGCAGCGCAGAGCTCTCCCGTGAGCAGGGAGACCTGCGGCGAGGTGTGGGGAAGGGAGGACTCGACGGCTCCTGGTGGTGCTGGTAGGGAAGGCTCAGCTGTGCTGATGAGTTAATGATAAGGGGCAGCTCCCTGCCAGCAGCTCCCAGGTAATGCAGGTACGGTGGCCTGTTAGAGGAGCTCATTCCAAGTACGAGTTTCCAAATTTTGCTCAGTAATGGTGACCAAGTTCATTTTAAGGAACCTGTTTTTCTGTCTGTAGCTGTTCCCACTTGTTTCACCCCCTCTTTGTCTTTGCTTTGCACTGCAAATAGTCCTCGTTTCTCTTGTGCTGCCTTTGTGAGCTGACATTTTTAATGAGTATCTGGAGATTTGGTGACAACAGAGGTTGCATTTCGTAGCATGGAGGTGTCCAGGTCTTGTTCCCTTCAGGTCATCCGTCACTAAACACTGCAGGACAGGGAAGGTCGGATGTGGGATGAGGATGGAGCGCAGACTGTCACCCGTGTGCACCCAAATTTCCTTCCTGTGGTGAGCAGAGCAGCTTTCCTGCAGGAAGCGGTAGGGACATCTCACCATGACAGGAGGAACATGAGTCAAAAACTGTAGATCGAGGTGAGCTCAAGGAGGCTGGCTCATAAATCAGTTACTGGGTTGAGCAGTTAATGGCAATGCTTGGTGCCTGGGCTTATCAACACTTTTGCAGTTCCAAAGTGCTAAGAGAAGAGAGAGTTTTTCCCTGTGTTGTCCTTGTGAGGGTAAGATGAGGGTCATGGGGTGGTCGATGGTGCTCTCCCCTTCTCTATGCATGCGCTTTTTCAGGACACAGACACACAATTCCCTTCCTCCTGTTTATTCTGAAGTGATTGAATTTGAGACACTGATCCTCTGGGACTCAAACTCGTTTTGTATCCCTTGTAGTCTCTCTGCTGTCACTGTTTGGGACATCTCAGCAGCAGAAATGGATGCTGGCTTTAGCCAGGGAAGACTGAAACCGTGCACAGTTTAACCAGGCGCAGCAGTACCTCCTGCTGTGTCACGTTGTTATTTGGAAATGAACGTGTTCAGAGCCAACCAAGACCCCGGTGGTGTTAATGGAAAGATCCTCATGGACTGCAAAGGGGCAGTCGGGACCTTCTGAAATGACTGCAGAGAGGGTGCTAGGGGTGGTGTGGTGTTGGGAACTAGGGCCTCCGTAGATGCAGTGACCAAGGGCAACTTTCCATGGTGACAGGTTACATCATGTATGATCTCATTGTGACATGAGTTTTGTTAGATGAGTGTAACCCAGAGAAGAGCCCTTTATTTTTAGGCATCTACAAGGGAGAAACTGTTCTCTTCTCTTTGCGGTTTGGGCTGCAGTCACATGAGTTCAGGTATGTAGGGTATTTGCAGGTAGCTTTTACGTGGCAAAGTGGATTGGTTACACTTGACAGTGGTGTTCATGAGTGTTATTTGAAATAGCACGGCTATGAAACTCAAAAGTACTAAAAAGGTAAAATTTTTTGCCATACGTTAAATATTCGACAAAGAACTTGAGCTCTGCTTGCTTTGGCAAACAAATACATCCCCAAATGGATCAAACAAGTTGTAATGCAGAACAAATTGAAGTAGTAGAGGATTTGTCTCAGGCACTTAAAATCATATTTTATCCTTTGCCTTTATATTACCATCTACTCAAGGAAAAAATGTCTTTTGAAATACTGATGGAAAAAAAGAAAAGCTGAGCAAGTGTTGTTCCTCCAGTGCTGTGGTGCTGCTCAGTACAGTACTGTCTTTATATCCTATGCTCTTTTCCAACCTTGGAACAACCAGAAAGATAGCTGTCTAATGTCGTGTACTGAATTGCTGTCTTTTTCCCCAAAAGGTTTGCAAAAATTATTTTAGATTAAGCAGGGTATAAAGTTCTTCTAATTTCTAGCACAGAGAATTCATTTTCAATTTCTCTATCAAAGTAAAATGACAAATACAAAATGCAAGTGAAACCAGATGGACTAACTATATTAGGAGCGCCGCATGCATATTTTGTGTCACTTATTAGCATTCATTAAGTCAAACAGGGAGAAATAAGCTTTGCCTACATGTATTAAACCAATAAGGCTGGCAAGGATCCAAGCCTGCTCTTGTGGATTAATTGTTTTATAACTGCTTTAATTAAAATTGTTCAGTATATGATTAACCTAAAAGTTTTAATTTCCACAAAATTGTTGAACAAATGAGACATTAATATTTTACATTAACCGTGGAGACAGTGCTCCAGTTCTCTGAATATCTTGCTGACTGTAAACTTCAAGCCAGTGGCATGTGGGAAGGGTTGGGTGCGCGTGGCTGGCGGTTTGGGTGAAACATCCTCAGCTGGGCGGTTTGCAGGGGATCGCGTGTGAGTCGCTCTGGTAGGATGTAGGGAGCTGTATAGTGTGGTTCTCTGCTCCGCCTGACAGCTTCGGCTTGGACCGGTGTTGTAAGCCTCCCACGGGGAGGCTGACTATACAGCGACGAGGCAGGAGTAGTGGAGGTGCCGCGTGGCTTGTCCTCGAGGTGCTGCTGGTAGGGGGGTCCCTGTGCATCTGCACCATTAGTGCTGCTGATGTTTTGCACTCGTGTTCAGGCGCTGGCTGAAAAATGGTGGTTTCGGTGAGCAAACCTCTGCAATTGGATCTGCAACAAGTTGGTCCTTGTATGAAGTTGGGAGGTGATTTCTTCCTGTAGCTGGAGGACCAGGATGGGCTGCTCTGCCCTCCTTCTAGCTGGGTTAGAGATGGGGAGCTCCTCTCCTGCCTCCGTTGATACTAAGTTTTGGGCTGTGCCAGAGGAGCACGCGGAGCTTTTCAAGCCTGGATTTGTACCTCTCTGAGAAGAAGCCGTGTAGGAGGTGGACAGGTGGAGAGTGAAGGTGTGGGTGGCTGCAGAGCGGTGGCACTAAGCAGGTACCAGGAGTGTGGGCATCTTTGCTGTGCTGTTCACCCCCTTATCAGGGTCACCGCAACCTTTCCCCCCTCTCCTCTCAGCAGGGATGCTGTCTGCTTGCCATCGGTTGATAATCACTGGGTTTTGCCCCTTTTTAATCACCTGGTTCATCCTGCAGACTGACTGGGGTTTTTAGAGGTGTTCCTGCAAAATGGGCAGCGAATGTCACAAGAGAAATGGAGGTCTGGGGACAGCTGCTCTTGGCACTTCTGAAGCGCGTTGAGCAGGGTGACGTCCTTGCCGTGCTCACACTGCGGTGGCTGTTCTGCAAAGCTGGAAGGTCTCAAATCTCCGAGGTGGCAAACCCCTGTGGGGACAGAGCGCTGGCAGCTGCTGGGCGTAGGCAGAAGAAAAGCTGATGACCTGTGCTGCACCTCGCCAGGGCTTCGGTGCCTCACACACAAGACACAAGAATCACAAGGTTGGAAAGGACCTGCCTCCACCGAGGGCAGCTGGTTGTGACCTGTGTTTCTGTGAGCCTGGCCACGCCGAGGCCGTGCGGTGCCTCCCGCGGATGTCGGGACGTGCCGGGAGGTCCGTGGCACGCCGGGACGCGGCTGGGCCTTGTTCAGCCCCGGCGCTTTGGCAGGATGACGGTATGAGGCGGTGTGGCTTCGGGGCGTGGATGTGGTCCTGTGCTAATGGCTGACCTGCTTTACTGGAAGTATTCTGGCCCTGAAATTGCAGGCGGAAATGTCTGTTTTGTGGGGGTGACTGCAGAGCTGGACTGCACCTTGGTGTCCTCCTGTTAAAACCACTGCAGTCCTGGACTAGGCTTGCGGCCCCGTTCACGCTGATGATGAAAGGGACTGAGAGTTCATCTGTAAATGTAACTCGTCAGGGGCCAGCTTTTGAAGTGGCCGGCATGCTTACAGCACAGCGTGGGTGTTGGGCCTGAGGAGAACCTTCTGTGGGGAGGGGACACTCGCCTGACGTGCGAGGGTCTCGGCGGGCTCCAGACGCTCTTGGTGGTAGTTCATGCCTTCTGCCGGTGCTGCCATGTGAACAGGCACTGGGGAAAAAAAGTCCTTATGTTGATGTTCACTGTGGCCCTGGGGTAGGCCAAAAATAGAGTGAAGTAAAGCACTGGCGATGCAGGATGCAAAGCCTCAGCTGATTTTGCTGGAAACAGTACGCACGGCCATGAAGCCTCCTGCTGTTGTGTCCTCTTAGCAGTACGTTTGTTAAAATGCAGTTGCTTCCAGTTCAACAATATTATCTGGGCTCTGAATGTCCCTTAGGGTATTTTGCTTTCTGCTCATTGTGGGGCCTCTTTGTGCTTTCCAGGCAGGGGCACGTGGGGTTTCTGCCATCCCTTGTAACAGGAAGGTTTCCCAGGCTACCAACAGGAGGGTAGGGCTACCAAGATCTGTGGTAAATTGAGCAGCTGGCCACGGTTCACGGGTCAGAGAGAGCAGGGAAATCCTGCTGGTACTGGTAATAGATTTATAACTGCTCCCTATGTCTTATATCAGGTGGAGTCAGAGCAGAATCATTTGGTGTTGATTTGTATTTCAGTTTTAGGATATTTGGATAAACTTGCAACATCAAGGAAATAAAAAATGGAGGGATTTTTGAGAAAGTCTGTGCAGGTTAGATAACTCAAACTGAGATGGGTATTGATTTCCGTAGGCTTCCTAGAAAAACATACGGAGGGTGTGTGCGCACACAGACATATGTGGTATGCGCTGCTCTGTGTAAATACAGCAGTTTTCCTTTCTGTCACATCTGATAAAAGAGTTTGTAGAGTTGAAACATGTCATACAGAGTTATAAAAGGATAATGACCAGAATTTTCCACTTCAGTGCCCAGAGTTGTCTGTTGTTTCCTGCTGAGCAGTACGTGCCAGGCATCGCTGGAAACTGGGCCGTGGCTCTAGCTCGCTAAGGCTTGAAATTAGTGCCTGTGGGCCGTGGATCAAACTGGAAAAGTCAATCTAAGGGGTGAAAAACAGCTCCCTCTCTCCTTGACCCCCAGAGAGTCACGGTGTGGGCTGTGGCGAAGGTCTTGTTTCTCAGTTCGCTGGCTGTCCCCTCCAGGAGCAACGTGTGTGATGTGCTCATGTGCTATGTTTGCTGGGAGTGCCAACATGTGTTGCTTGGCCATACAGACAAGAGCATTCATTCCTTCTGCCAGAGCCCGTTTCTCCAGGGATATCCATTGGGATTCCTTTGGTTACTAATTTGGATATCAGCACTGTTAGGGTCAAGGGGATGTACTCTGTTCTCCAGCCTAAAGGGCATTGGGAAATTTCTGTTGCAAAAAGTCACCCAGCTCGTAGAGCTGCCCTGAGGGGATACACTTATCTACAGGGTGCTGGGGCAGTTTTGAAGTTGTAGCATGGTAAATGCAATAAATGCAAACATGTCTGTGCCGTAGCTCTGGATAATGGAGCTCTGAATTTCGTGCTTCTCCAATACTATGCCTGGCAATGGGAAAGAGCAAAGCAGGGCTGGTGAAAGCTGCAGGTCTGATTTCTGGAGATGCACATGGGGAAGAGGTCGGGGTGATTCCCTGCCTGCGGAGCCCTGTGAAACACAGCCGTGCTCCCTCCTTCCACACCAGCCCACCTTCAGATGCGTGATCTGTCCAAGAGAGCTACCAGTGCAGTCCAGGATTTGTTGAATCCTCAAGATAATGAAAAGCAAATAAGAAGAGTATCTGAGTATTGTCTTTTATACAGCAAGAGATGTTTAAGTGCCTCAGTGGAGATTTTCAACCTGCCTTTCATGTATGATGAAAAGGCCTGTGCTATTTTCCTGTTACGCTTTCCCTTCTGTTGATAGGCAGCAGAAGTAGCTGCAGTCTGTTGTGAGGAAGACACAAAATGAGTGCATCTCAGGAAGTTTTTTTTTTTAAAAAAAAAAAGAAAAGAAAAGAAAAGAAAAAAGCATCTTTTCGGTTTTGAGACCACCACTTATTAATGCACAGCTTAGCCTCTGCTGATCCCATTGAAATAAAAGTATGTCTATTCAGAGAGCTGAAAGGGACTCCAGGCTGCACTTCATGGTATCTTATGGGAGCTCCGCATATCTTAGACTTGCAGGCTGTAGATAAGTGTCATCATGCAGGAGTGTGACACCAGGTGTTGCAGAAAGCTTCATTTGGTAGTAAATACCTAATGGTGTCTCATCGCATCTGCCATGAGCACGTCCTGTGTCCCTCCTTTGCGTGAGGGTACTGGTAAGTGAAGCAAGGGCAGAGCCTGGTTGAGCTGGATGTTAAATGCTGGTGATGTTTCTGCTTTCTGTGACTGAGGCAGCAGTGTCCAGCAGAGCAAGTTCACCAGGAGGAAGAGGAGGTCTTGCCAGCTGTGCAGGTCTTGCCACACTCAGGCGTCCTTCGGGACTACATTCAAGCAGATACCTCCTGTTAGTTCACCAAACCTTTTCTGCAGGAACTGGGAACAGGAGAGCATTGTTGTTCTTTGTAGTGCTAATTATTCGGACCTATATTTGAATGACTACACTGATGAGCCATCTAAGCAAGGAAAGTTTCAAGAGATAAGGACCTTCCATTGTTCTTCTCTTCTCTTGAGCAAGAGTTAAACTTTGCATGTTTACACAGTTTCTGCTCTCCTCCTGGATTTCATGGGGAGTCCAGGCTGCATTATGAGTGTGCTGATTTATTGAGAATTCTCCTTTCTGAGGGCCTCAGTTTTTATTTTGTTTTTAATGTGATACAACCAGCTAATTCATAGGTAGCCATTGCTTCAATATTGTTGGCATTATTCTCTGACAACACATAATGTGTGGTTAATCTTGTTTCCTGCAATCAATATGGTAATAATAATTAAGTATTTGAATTATGAAACACTAACGTTGTTTATTTTTGAAATCACACAAACTTCCTGCAATTAGAAACACAAAGCTAAATTATTGAATATCAGATCAGATCTTGAATCCAAGGCATCCACACACTGAAAAGCCTTGTTTCTATCAAGATAGCAGTACTTGGGTTTGTAATACTTATGTTTTATTTGAGTTTTCATCAAACAGTTAAAGTTCCCCAGTGATTTTTCAGGTACTCTTCCAACTTCCAGAATCTGGAAGTGTGATGGGCCAGCTTCCGATTGCAGAGCTGAGATCCAGGTCACTTCATACAATTGGTCTTTTGGCCTGTGGGCACATTTTCTGTGGCAAATCAGAAGTTTCCTCTGTACCCCTGAGGCTGCATCTTCCCTTGCAGGCTGGGAGCGGACGCCTGCCCTTGCAGCCACCTCCTCCTCGAGGGCTTCTGTAGCCACAGACCTGCAGGCATCTGGTGGGCGCAGCAGAGGGATGGGGCCGTAAATTCGGCATGTGGAAACCAGACCTCACTCGCGTGCACACCTCCGTGCGACCAGGTGATCGTATCTCTTGAACGTCTGCCCTGCAGAGACCGGTAGCAGGAGACAGCAATGGCCTGGGCATCAGTCTGTGCATCTGCCCCATGTTCCTGTTCCCCTGGGCCCCTATACTGAGAATGCACAAAAGAAGCTCCAGTGAGTTTAATAGTATGCATCCCACAAACAATGTGTTTTCAGACCTCACTTGGTGTTTGGTTCCCTGCGAGCAGGTTAGCAGAAGAACCAAATGGTTGGGGACTCCTGTCTTTCTTGTACCCAGGTGGGTTGTACGTCCATTCAGAGCCCTATTTCCAGGGGTGCAGAGTATGCTGCATTTCCACTCCAGCAGCATTTTTGGTTCTTGAATTCTTGCTTCTCTTTATTCAGCCCAAGATCTGTTACTCAGTTCATTTTGTTCTTGACAGGTTTTCATTTCCTTTATAAATATATAGCATTTTCGTTGGCCTCTTGGCTGTGAAAAGGATTTAATACATTGTTTTCTCCACACTTGCTTTTTTTTTTTGTTACCATCAAAGGCTATTCTTTCTTTTTCTAGTCCCTTGAATAATCACTGGAGACAATAATGGAGTCTTTCTGCATAGCTGCATGCTTGCAGTACATGGTAATAAATATTAAGCTCCTTATGAATTGTAGCAACTTGTGTTTTTATTTAAGTTTTAGCAATTGGAGATGGCTTTTGACTTGCAGACAGAACACTATGCGCTGAATTTTCCAAAGATCTGCTTGCCGAATATGCAATATACTTGTACGTACAGGCATTTATGCATGCAGCTCCTTGCTTTGCAATGCAGACGTATGATCTGCAAGTACAATGTGGGCACTTCTGTGCACAAGAAGAGTGTGGCAGGATCTGAGTGCAGCTCCTGAATTCCAATCCCTCTTTCTTGCGCTGATTTCTGTGGCCAGAAGCAAAATTTACTTAACATACTCCATACCTCAGCATAATGCTCTGTAAAATAGGGGTGACAATACTATTAACATCATGCAGTGCTGCATGGAGCTATAGAGAGAGGCTGAAACCACTTCTGATGCTGAATAGTACCTTTCCTTCCAGAAACTGTGGGAGTGACATACCACGTAATTCACTGTGGGACAGAGAGATACAGACATTCGTTCTGGACCAGCTCATTTCCAAAAGGATGACTTGGATTGGGCCCCAAATATAAACCTTGTGATAACAAACAGGGCAGCAAAACCCAACAGGAGAAGTTTGCATCACTTTTAAAAACCGGAGTGGAGATACTCCACGCTGAATAAATAAGCTGCTCCACGCAGGGAGCCCTGGGAGCCTCCCTGCAGGCAGTGGCTGCCAAGGAGACTTCGGCTGCCCAGGAAGAAAATGAGTAGAGGGAGAAGAAATTGTGAGATGTAAACTTAACCTTTAAGTGTGTATTGGCTTTAATATTTTGAGGTGGACTTGGTAGAAAAGGAAGGGATTTCTGTTTGCATGCACTGTGATTTATATTTTAAGGTGAACTGCATCTCTCTCATACTAGAAGACAAATGTGCTCTATCTCCAGCTGGTGTTATCTATTACTTTTCTCTCTCTTCACACAGAAGAAACATCTGTCTGCCTGAGCTGGGAGCTGTCTTTCCCGAGGGATTTGTGGCATGTACCTGTGTGTCCCTGAAGTCCCGCAGTCATTAGTGCATTTCCATTTTCCTGCACCATTCTGCATTTTTTTCATGTCACCTTCCTTGGAGTGTTCTTCTTACTATTTTATTTGCTGGTTTAAACAGTCCACAGCATCTGTTCTTAATTTTAGAAATGTATTAAATTCCATTCCTGGATCTGTTTGAAGCGCAGGGATCAAATACATACACACACCCCATGGAACAAAGCAGCTTTTTGCCATTAAAATATATTATGCCTAAATATATACTTGGAAAAAAAGTTGGTATCACATTTACAATGTGGACTGGAGAGTAGTTGGATGTACACCACCCATCCTGATCGCTGCAAGATTAATCACGAGTTGCGTCCTATCGGTTGGAGAGGTGGTGTGGGGCTGCGTGCAGGCAGCTGAGCGCAGGGGGTCGGGACCCCCATCTTCCCTGCGTGGTTGTGCCCCAGGTTGGTGCTGTCTCCTTGGGCAATTACTTAATTTCAGTTTGGCCATCTGCAAAATGCAGTCGGTATCATGGTATTTCTGTGTTGTCAGGGGTGTGAGAGCTGGAGGAGCTCTCATTGCCTGCTGGAGTGCTGGGACTCTGTGCAGAGCTTACAGAAATGAGTCGGAACAGCTTGGTGGAGAGAAACTGCTCTGTCTTTAAGCGCTTGAGGATGTGGAGGAAGAGAAGGAGAAAAGGTAATGTCTAAGAAGATAGACAGTGTATGGGAGAGCTTGGCTTATGTGGTGGGAGGAGGGAGGTGGAAATGATATTTGCAGTCTGTCTACCATTCCAGCAGAGATTGGATCACTTGAAGGATCTGTACCAGGACAGCAGGATAGCAGATGTCTGAGCAGAGTCAGAGCCCAGCTGTGACTCGCAGGAAAATGGCTTGGGATTATAGATGGTCCCTGCTGAAAGGCTAACTGGATGGTGCTGCCAGGTACCTCCTCTGGGTCGCTTATGTCCAAGGAGCCCTTGCAAATAGCAAACCGCCCTTTCAAAGCATCTTTAGACAGTTGGCTGTTTCTCTCACTTGATTGATGCTGCAGAGCAGAAATCAGTGCGGCAGTTTTTAAGTTCCTTTGAGATGCCGGGTTGGTACTTTGCTGGTGTAGTGACCTCAGCTGGCTTCAGACCAGCCCCCTCTCCAAATGTGGGGAAGGGTACATAAGGAAGCAGAATGAGTTGTTGCCTTATCAAAATGTGCCCTGTATGAATTGCCTTTCCCTCCCTGCTTCAGTTCAGACAGGACTTCTGACACCGAGACCACCTGTTGAAAGAGAGGAGAGAGCGTGAACCAGTCTGGGAGGCTGTTTTGGTGTCTGAGCTGCCTTCACACTGGTGCTGTTTTAGAAGAAGCAACTCAGTGTATGTTAGGTTTACTGGAAGATATGGCTGAGAAAATAGAAGGTGTCTATGATTAAAGCATTAAGGTTTGCTTGTGTTCCTATTTCAGACCCAGCATCTGGCTGAGTTTGGGGCTCTGGAGCAGGAGGAATGTAATTCTGATACACAGATGGGTTTCAGTCCCTTCTCTCTGAAGTTTATCTGAGGTTCCCGTGTAGCATCCCATCTCAGTACTGTCTGAGTATCAGCGGATGTTTTACTTTTTACCTTTTATATACATGATTAGATTTTTCATCTGGTGATCTCAATTAAGTCTTGTAATACTGCTTTGAGTTATATGAAAGCTGGCTGGATACCCTTGCTACTCATGCTCCCATCTGATGTTAAACTTGCTGGAGCAGTAGGTAACAGACTCAAACCAGATTAAAGCTTTATTATTCACATAGATGTTAATCATGAGCAGGGATTCTTTGCACACTGTGAAACTCCACATTTCTTGTTGGGCTTTGAAGGAAGAGCTAGGCTAAAAATAAAGGGGATGAGTTATTACTATGTCCTTCAGGGAGTGGGTTAGCTGTATTTTTGAGGAACTGGAATGAGCATTGGAGATGTTCTCAGAAAACTCATCTTGGTTTTCAACACTCTGTCCCTGTGCATTAAGATTGCCTGGCGGTACCTCTTTTCCAAATGCCAGTCTTGGGTCAGAAGCAGATACTGGTACATTGGTCAGAAAAAAGTTGCTGCTTCAGAAAATGAAAGAATTGGACATTCATAGCCAAGTTTGCGGTGTGCTAGGTGCTCTCTGTTTGCCTGTGTAGCTCCCTCGAGCATCTGATTATCTTGAAACACAGGAGTAGTACAACTGGTTTCTTTAGGATTATACCTTGGGCAGAAGGCATTCTTGGAGCATGCATCATCTTCCAGAGTGGAGCTGTTCCAAACAGATTTGCTATAGTAGGATGCATTGGAGAGAATATAAACACAAGAAAATAATGGCAGGAAATACCTTAGATCAGCAATCTTTTACTCTCACTTAGAAAAAATACTTGGACGCGTCAGTCATGTCATAGCTTTCCTCTGAGAAATTTGTCTAATAATAAAACTTTTAAAAGTTCCCCAAACCTGAGGCTAAACGCCACTTCATTCTTGATTCTTCTCTACCTCTTCTAAATGTATTAAGTTACAGCTATTGCAGTGGTTACTTTACAGAAATACTAATGAAAGTACTGGAACGAAAAGGCCAACTATCAGAAAAAGTTGGAATCAAGGCGTATTTCTTATCCGCGGCTTCTGTTAATATGGATTTCCTCCCTCATTTAGTGCTTGTGAGCTATTATAGGACTTCTATGATTCTGCGGTGAAATACAGGGAATTGGATTGAATTTCGTGTTTGACTTTGCCAGCAATGGATAGAAACTGTGGAGTGATTCTCTCCTCTCTTGTGGCAAATCTGAAGCTCCAGGTTGCCTGTTACTGGGCCATAGGAAGGTGTTTTTGGCTGTTCCTCACAGCTGCACACACGTGTTTCTGGGAGGCAGCCTATATGTGAATTCATATTTCTGGCGGCTCCCGTTGCAATAGTTATTTGCAAGTGGTTTCCTGCATGTCTGGTTCCTCTGCTGCATGGACTCTGACTCTGTTTTCCCTTCAGTCACTATCACTGCTCTGCTGTTGCTAAGTTCATGCTGTTAGGTAAAATCCTGTCTTGGGAGACTTCCTGGTGGTGTGACATGCACGCTGGCAGAGTCAGAATTTCCTGTTCTGTCTCCTTAGGAAATCCATTCCTGGCTCCCTGAGCTGCTTGTATGGGGCTTCATTCCCATGGAACCTGCCTGCCCCATGGTCTTCCACACGTTGTAATGTCCTCAATATTATATATGCGGACCTGAACCAGGTAAGGACCAGTGGCCTGCTCAAAACCTTGCGGTGTGGCAGCTGAGACTTCCCAAGTGCCAGGCGTGGTGCTGACTGCTGGGCCGATGATGCCAGTCCTGCTCCCCACTGTTGTTGTGTCTGATGCATCTAGCAGGTTGGTGCATTTTTCTCAAGTGTGCTACAAATTAGGTTAAGAACCAAGGTCTGGCCTTCTAGTTTTGAGGAACCACTGTGGTCCAAACCTGGATAACTCAGTTCAGGACAGACCTTCTAACCCTCCAGGAGGCTGACCTACAGGCTCTTTTTGACTCAGTGAAAGCGTGCCTCATTAACATTACCTGTCTCCAAGACTCTTTCTGTTTCTTCACAGGACGGCTTACTGTTTTGTATTAGGATGTTTGGGTATGAGGCTCATCTGCTGTCCAGAAGAATTCCCAGGTTTCAGGCTAGGTTTGTTTCGCTATCCCTGCGCAACATATGGAGATGTAGCACTGGCAGAGCTTTGGAGGGGAAACCTCTGGTAAAAGCCAGTCCTGCAAAAATCCCAGCTGTCTTCGATGTCCTTTGTTTCATTGTGTTGTAGGTTTCAAGTTTGGTTCATTAACTGCTGGAAGGAAGAAAACCTTTTTTTCTTGCAGCAGCAGAGACAGATCTTGCAATCTCAGTGGTCAAGAATGAAGTGCACTGCCAACATTCCTACAGCCTCTTTGAAATTTGATTATATGTTTCAAGCCTAGCCCTGTGAAGTACAATAAAAGCCAGTGGCAGACTATAGCAGGGCTGAAACATCATGGTGCCACCTGCTTTTACGAGTTCGTACTGCGTTTTGAAGAGTTGTCGGCTTGGTGAGAGATTGGCCAGGAGCCTGATACGGCAAGGCCAGAGCAAGGAGAGGTCTGAGGTCCTGCGAGAGTAGTTACACCCTTCAAACATCTGTCCTTGGAGTACAGGGAATTTCTAACCTGGGTTAATAGTGATGAGAACTGAGGATCAGTGCGAAAGGGTGAAAAGCATGTGCATTTGCAGTTTACTTTTAGACTGCTGATGTAGATATGTCTTCTCTTGCAAGCCATTTGGCAAGCAAGAAGGTGGCTTCAGATTCAAATCTGAACACTGGAGAGGTGATGTCCGGGTGCATCATGGTTGGAGGACTTGCTTGTGGTTCTGGAATTCCTTAATCCAAATGAAGGTGAAAGACGAGTTGGCTTGCTGGTCCTGGCAGCGGTGTTTCAGATGTCTGGGAGCACAAGAGCCCAAGAGCACTGACCTGGATCTGGGCACCCTAGGCTGCAGCAGCAGGCAGTGGATTAGTTGCAGCCGAGTCACTACCGCAGGGAGCCAAGGAAGTTGTTTAGCAAGTCCCTTTTCGTTGTTCTGGGCTCTTACGTATGTTATGGCCTCTTTCCTTCAGGGTTATTTCTGTATGTTGCTTCCAGCCTTACTGTGTTGGGGTTTAGAAGTTTTCTCTCCTCCCACACCTGTGAATTTACGCTTCTTTCTTCATGCCCTGATCCTTACCTTGCCTGTTTGACAGCATGATCGTGTTTGGCTCCCAATATGCTTCACGGATCTGTTGCAACTCCAATTTACACAGATGAGCTTTAGCGTACCAGAAATATATATCACCTATTTCCTTCTGTTAGCTGCAGAGAACAGAAAGGGTGTTTCCCCATCTCCCTTGCCTGCAGTCGCTTGAGTTACGGCACTTGGGGTTCTCGCACTGCAAGCGGTTGCATGGGCACGATGCCTGTCCCTTGCCCGGAGCTGTCGTGCCACTTGCGATGGATCGGCTCTGCCTTCTGTTTACACCAGCATTGCCTTTCACGCCCTGTTGCTATTTGTGTTTTTTGATGAATGATTAATTAGAAAAATAATCATTTGTAAATTGTGAGTGAACCAGACGTTTGGCCTTGCCTGTAGGGAAATTGAGTCTCTGAGCTTGGCGGCAGCGTGCAGCCTGCTCGCAAATGCAGGAGTATTCCCAGGCTAGTGATGAATTTACATGAAGTTCCCTTTCAGCATTTTAATGACTGTTACAGCTGAGGAACTAATGAAAGATATTAACAAACAGAAGAAGTAAATATTTAATTTTTCTATAGCATTTTTTCAGCTTGTGGCAGCCAGTACTTTTAAATGTGTATATGTAGGGAAAAAAAAAGATTATATCTGCCCCAATCTCTTCATCTCTGCCCTGAGTGCAAAGCTTGCTGTAAGTGTTGGACATGATGAACGCCTCTGCGGAGACATTTTGCTGTGAAATGTGCTGTTACTGTGCCCTGTCGTGACAGGCTGCAGTCAGCGTTTGATGGCTATGAGTTAGCACAGCCGAGAAGACATCTCTGCACCACAGATCGTTGCAGTCTGTGGTCTCCTGAAGATGAGATGGACACAATAAGGTCATTCGGTAAACTGCAGCGATTAGCGACTCCATCAAGAAAAACTGCTGAACGTGGCAGGGAGCAGTTATTTGAAATGTCTTAACTCTGATAATTTACCTTCTTCCACCCTTTAGCATTTCGCCTGCTCCCTTTGCCCAAAAAAGCCTGCTGGGTAACATTTTCTATGGGGTCTCATTATTACCCAGCAGATTCTCTCGCTGGTTTTCTCTCGTATTCCTCCATGGCTCAGCAGGAGGTGATGATCTGGTGTTACTGAGGAAGGCTCTCCAGCCTAAAAGCTGAGCCCCTGTCCTGGCCCACAATAAATTCAGGGATGCAGGGGAGACCCAAGAGCAGAAGGTGTCTAGAGGGAACGTATGCTGCTGAGAAACAGCAGGGAGAATTTGGCAGAGGCCTTAGGGGTGTTTATTACTACACGAGCGTGGAACTGTCTGTATGACACACCTGTGGTTTATAGTTTGGCGTATGGTAAAGCCAAGATGTGCAGCACTGGGAGGTGGCTGGTCCGACCGTAACGCCCTGTCTGGGACGCAGTGCCAGGCACAGGGACACTGTGTCCTCATCCCCACGTCACCTCCAGGCTTGTGCCTGCTTTGCCGTCCAGGCTCGTAGCAGCAAAGCCTGCGAGAAGTCTCATCCTACTCTCAAATTTGACCCTATGCAGTCAGGAAGAGCTGGGGGAATTTTTCTGAGGTCCAGTCTATGAACGAATGAGCCAGCTGCTATATTCATCTCTTAGGCACTATGTGCTTTAGCAAGGGAAGGAGAATAAATCTTTAAGCCTGCGGGAACTTCATCAAGCACTTATTTAGGGAATTTGGCCAACATCGTATACCCACTATGTCATTGCGGTTTGCTGTGCAGGGCCCCACGTGGTGTAAGTCTCTCGGGGTTGTCTCTGGCTTTGTCCTTGTTTTTGGCGGAGCCTGTCCAGCCTCCGATCCCAGCATGACCGGGATCCAGCTGCCTCGGCTCTTCTCTGCTCTCATTTAGTTTTCTCAGCCTGCCATCTTTTACAGCCAAGAAAAACTTATGCTAAGTGATCAAAAGCATTCATCTGGATGGAGATATATATATATATAGTGAGAGTGTGTGTATTTTTTTTTTAAAGAGCTCATCAGAGTAGATCATAAAGCCAGAGTGAAATACAGTGAAATTTCCCGTTAGAGACAGTGTTTCTTAAACCGTTTCCCAGGGGATCGCCTTTCTACCTGCATCTAGACTTAATTGTCTCTTCTCCTTCTGTCTGTGAGCTTTGAAATATATGAGAAAACACAAGAACAGGGCGTTCCAGGGGCAGGAGATGAGATAGGGACAGTCAGGATCGAACCCACCACTTCTGAGAGAGGTGAGGGGAAAATGGAGGCTTACATGCCCTGAAATGTAGTGTTTTGGGCTTTCATTTGCAAATCTGTGTGGACATCCCCCCTCACCAGCGGGGCTGCTTTCTCCCTTCTTCTGCATCCTGAGGCAAACACCCTGCCTGAACAAGCTTCTCCCTCCCGCCGTAAGTGCTCTTGCGGATCTCCCTTCCTGCACGTCCCTGTGGCACCTCCTGTGTTAATAAAAAATGAGCTGAGCCCATCGTCCCCTTTCTCCTCTGCTTTCCAGACCTCCACCACCTCTTTACATGTCCTGCTGACTGTTCACCTTTCCTTGTTTTGTCTTTTGTGGGCTTAATCTGCCTTTTCTCTGCTCGTCTCTGTCCTTGCCCCATTGAAGGTGATGATCTCCATTTGCTGTGGAGGGCATGGAAGGCGCAGGGGTTGCTGCTCCCTCCAGCAAGTGTCAAATGAAGCTAAATGTGGCTGGGCTGGCAGGCAGTGAGGAAGGGTTTCCTACAGCTCTGCGGTCAAGCTCAACCGTCCTTTGCCAAAATCCTGTTGTTACGGGCTCAGTTTACAGGACTTGCCAGCTCCTTTCATTATGTGCAGGTCCAGGGGTAGAAGCACCTTGGTTATTAGCTCTGAATCAAGCAGGGGCTGGTGTAGAAGCAGCCTCAGAAGAAAGCATGAGCTGTTTTTTCTCTGCTGCCTTCAATTTTGTGCTGCAGCAGTTATTCCCTGCAGGGCTGGACACTGCCTGGTGCTGAGCTGGGAGGTTTGGCAGAAGGACTGTCCTATGGGATGTTGGACCCGCTCCTTTTGGGACTGGGCTTTGTGCTTAACTGAAGCAAGTTATGTGCAGTTTAGCTGGCCTCTGCCTGGCTTATTTCTGTCCTGTTACAAAAACCTGAGCCCATGCTGTCACATAGGAGTGTCCATGTCAGAAGTGGGAAGAACCCTAGATAGCTAGGTTCTGCATAAATTAGTGTTACTTAAGAAGAGCAAACAGCAAAACCTTTCCTTCCCATAAAGAGCAGGTACCTACCAAGGTTGTTCCCTTCTCTAAACAACCTTAGGAAGGTTGTTTCTTTCTTTCTAAAATGCTGAAGGGGATTAGACTGTGTAATGGAGTATTCAACTGTCAAGTGATTTACAGTGAAGATGCAGTTGAGTTATGGGAGCTGTTAAAATACCTGTTAAACTACTAAACGTTTTTAAAAGCTCATATTATTTGGCTGATAGAATGTAAAGGTCTAATGGAGCTATTACTTTGCTCTATATAAACACACATTTGGGCAAGTATTGTTTAGGTACGCTCTAACTGTTGTGGGTTGAAGTGCCCAAAAGTCATTGCCACCAAATGGTTGTCCATCAGCCTGTGTGTGCAAGCCAGGCAGTGCTTTCATTCCTGGTGGATGGTCAGACTGGAAGTCCTCATCCTTTGAAAGTTTAGCCTCCTCTTGTCAGTGCCAGGGTGAATCGGGGAGTAACATTGAGGAACGCTTGTGTCTGGAGGTGATGTTTTTCTCCTGAGGATTTCAGTGCCTTGACTCACTGGCTTTGTAAGAGATTTTGTCAAAAAGCAGCAGCTCTGTTGTCCCAGGACATCATGGATGCAGCTTTCCTAAGCACTGACGTTTCTCATTTCCTTGACTTGAAATACAAATATAAGTGCATAAAAGCGTGCTGGCCTAAATAAAAGCTTTGAGTGTTTATTCTTGCTTTAAAGGGGAGCAGGGTGAATTTGTGGCCTTTTGAGACTCAGTTTTGCATCTGCTGTTACACACTATGCCCGAAGGAACAGTGGGGAGTCAGTTTGCCAAAGAAATTTGTAGCTGAGTGTTGGACATGTTCTCTTCCCCAGACCTTTGCATCCCAACAGAGTCAGCGTGACCTCCTGGCTGCCTGGCATTAGAACCACCACAGGCAGTAAAAGTCCGTTCCTGGGAAATAAATAAGGGAGGCCTTGGCCAAGGACATATGATGTCCTGTAGAAAACAACATTTCTGGGTCAGCTGTAGCCACCTGACCAGAATGCCCTCGTATAACATATCCACATTCAAATGCTGCTAGATTTGGTGAACAGCAGATATACCACCCTGGTTCATCTTCCTTGCACTGACGGCCCATAGCTGACACAGAGAAATAGTTCACGCCAGCTTCTCATTCAAGGAATGAAAAATTAGTTCTTCAGGTTTTCTGGACCGTTGTGTGCCTACAAAGGGTTGCAGTGTTGTGCTGTGTAAATTTGTGGTGGTGTACAGTAAATGTTACACTTTAATGGTTGCAAGTCTGACATTTCTGTTGAGTTATGTACCATAATGTTTGAACACGATGGGTTGAATTTTGATCTTAAATACGTGGGTGCACTTTACTGCACGCCTGAAGAAAATTGGTCACTAAGCTTGCCAGTTCATGTGCACAGTCAGTGATTGTTTGAGGTATCGAGGGATGCCCCAAAAGGTATGAAATTAATTTTCAGGTACAATAAACAATATTTCAGCCCTGGCTGGCTTGATGGAAACTTCATCTTCCAGCACGAGATATTGAAATGGGTTGCAGGATTGCATTTAAGAAGGGATTTGTTCTGCTTGTTCCTTTTGTGCAAAGGAAGCTCATGAAGTAGTGTCCAAGCGGAGGTGATGCAGCAGAGCATTGCTTTGCCTGAGTGGTGCCTCGAACCCTACACTGCAACTGGAGGTTGGAGTTGTTGCCAATTATCTTACAAATTCCTCAGCACATAGATCAAACAGATTTTTTTCTTCCTGTTTGTCTGTACAAGCTGGACAAAGCCCTGGCTAAATGCATTTATCGCTGTTTTAGATAGGGGGCTTCTGCACCATTTTCTTCTCTGCATGCAAGGGGCAGTGCAGGCACCGTTTCTTGGGAGAGGGACGATGGCTGGCAACAAGCAAAAGCAGGCTCAGGAGGGGTGTGCGACCAACGGCCGAGTTTCTTAATTTCAGTGCGAGGGTTGCGGTGGTTGGGAATTGCTAAGTGCAAGGAAATCTAAGAGGTGGCAGAAAAGTGACTGTTGTGACACTTGTGGTCTGTGGTGAGCTGGGATGGGAGTCCAGCAGCAAGACCAGTAAGGTCCTGCTGGCAAGAGGTGCTGGACCCTTACGACAGGGTCATCAAGACTGTATCATCAGCAGAAGCTAATGAGATGTTTGCTTCTCTGTTATTAACATGTTTACAGACTTGCCTCCCTATTGTATCAGGTCTGTCTTGCCCTGGAAGAGTGTGTGTGAAGTCTAGAAGCAAGCAGGAGCAAACCCACTTGATTCACAGCATGAAACAGACTTTGGTGTTAATCACTTACGCTATTAGCTCTGTTGGTCCCATTCAAGCCAGGCTTCAGATGAACAAGTTGGTGTCAGAGCCATCCTTGCCCTTCTTGCTTGGATTCAGAGGCTGGGAAATGATAAGTAATGTATTGCACAAGTTTAGCTCTACATTTTGCTCTCCTATTTATAATTGTCAAAGGTTTGAGTCTTCTGAAATAATAAGGTTAAGTGGCCCTCTCTGGTCTTAGGTGAATGGGAAAAATACAGCTCTGTGAGACCTGGGCCATTACACCTCAATGGGGAAGTGGTTTGAAAAGCCATCTAAATTATCCTGCTTAGTGCTGGACACTTGCAAGGTGACTTACGGTGCTGCAAAAATCATCAACAGCCATAGCTATGTCTGTGCTGCAATCCAGAAGTGGGATTGCCCCATGCCAGTGTCTGGGTGGTTAATAGTTGTTGCAGATGGGTTCCTATGGGCAACATCTTGCCCGGGATGCTGGGTGCTTCCTCCACAGCCAGACCCAAGCTGGTGTGACTTTGCTGCTGCTGGCACCCCGATTCCTGCGCCAAGCCCGGGCAGTTGAGCTATGCCCAGAGGTATCCATCAGACCTGTGGTTTCAGAGCATGTGTTTAATGTGGGAGCCTGGCCAGGTGTCAGCACGCATCGCTACCTGGCGAGTGCCCATCGTCCCTCCAGGCTGCAGGGTCCTCCTGCTGGCTCTGCCTCTGGGCTCCCTGTGTCTGAGGATGGGAGGAGAGAAGGGCTCTCCGTAGCTCTCCCCCTTGGGCTTGGTAATGGCTGCTCCTTTGCTTTACAGTCTAAGGAGGGGAAGGTTTATTTTCACATGGGAGTTTTCTTATAGATGCCATCTTATTCAATTGAGTGAAAGGTGGATAAAGCACAAGCTGATTTGAAGTTTGATTAAGGACTTGCTAGCAGACATATTCTTTTGGTGAAAAGAGAGAAAAAGCACATTGATAGTTTAGCACCTGATCCAGAGAAACATGGAAACTGTACTGAGAAGTCATCCTTTCACCTCCATTTAGATATGGCCTTAAAAAACATAGTGAATGGCTTGGCCAACCATCTTTCTGCTCCGGGTAGGGGCTCAGAAGAAGACACGTCCTTTTGTCCTTGAGTCCAGAGTCTTGGAGAGGAGCGAGCTGTCCCCACCGCCACTATGCGGCACCATTGATGCCAAAGCTGATTTACTCTAGGTGAGACTCTGGTTCAGGGAATCTAAAAAGGGTATTTCCAACGGGGTGCCTTTTCTGCATGCTCTTCTGTTATCCAAATAATCTGCAATTACAGAAATTCCTGATTGCAAACGTATTTGCTAGAACATTTGGGGAGCGAAGGTTCAGAGCCGGACTGAAATAGACTTGTTAGAGCGGTGCTCTGTTGTAACCGCTCCCCCACTCTACAGAAAAGCTTCTTCGGCAAGCACATGAAATAAATTGGCATCATTACTCAGATGCCAGATGGAGTAGAAATCCAGATTAAATAGAACAAAGTCAAATTCAAAGAAATTTAGAGCGAAGGCACAGCGCGAATGAAAGGCATCTTAGCGTTGCCCTTAAACTGAACAATCATTGTTCCCCCACATCCCCCCCGAGCTCTGATCACCCCGGTGGGAGTTCCGGTATTGGGTTTGTTACAGTGGTGTAAATGAACCCCTCCTACAGAACTGAAGATTCAACTCCCAAAGCCAATCAGCAACATAGGGATCTAATTTCCCCTCTGCTGTTTAAATAAAATGCTGCTGCAGATGGAAGGCTCCCTAGAAGCTGCTTCTGGACCACTTCCACCTTTTTATGAAAAGCTCCACTCAGACATGGTACAGTATGCAGTAACATAACCCGCCGAGTGCCGTGATCCCTGGAAAAATGTAGGGGGGGATGGGAGGAGAAGGTGGGAACAAGCTTTGAGATTCAGGGTTGGGAATAACTATGGAAAAGCAAAGTATTAATATTTCAGAGGCACCTTCTGCTTTGCAGAATGCAAGGGGGCTTGGGGGAGGAAGCAGATGGAGGGAGCCGGGTACATGCTTCCCGAGGAGGTGGCATTGTGTGCACTGCTTTGTCACTTGGAGTTCTAAATATTGAAACAAAAATACGGAAAAGAAAGAGGTTGAAATTTAAACATGACGATTTGCAGTTGTTTCTCAGTTTGGGATTATGCAGGAGCTGTTGATTTCGGTCTGTGTAGATGTTTCAGTTGTGTGCTAGTTCTGTGTGCATCTTTGCACGTAGGTGCACGTGCTCCTGCAGACACCGCAGGGCTTAGCGCCGGTCCGGAGCTGTCCCCAGGGCTGTAGCTGCTTATGGCACAGAACCTGGGCTGGTGTTAGCGTGTGACCCAGGTAAGTACAGCTCTACAAATGGCATGACAGCCACCTGTCCATGAGTGCACTCGGTTTCTAAACTCTGCAGAAGTTTTTGTTTGTGCACTAGGATATATGCAGGCAGCCAGCCAGGTCCCTTGAGGAGTAGTTTACTCCTCTTAAGTGCAGACATGCAGTGACCAATTTGCAGGTGATGTTTAGCAGGACTCCTCAGGGTAGCCCTGATCCTCCAGTTTCGTTAAGGCTCTCAGATTTTTACTTTCTGCCCTGAAGTGACCTTCAACTAGATGTTCTCATGTTCTCTGTGTCTAGCGGACACTGTTCAGTTGAGCTGCATGTTGGCTTCTCAAGTTGCTGAAGCTCTGTTTTGGTCTGTAGGTGCTAGTAGCTATCTGGGAAGAAATATTGTTTTCTCTTAGGATGGGCATGATGTTGGTAAGACCTGTTGGGAGTTTTCACTGATCATGGAGGGACTGGGAGACGGATGCAGAGAGCTAAAAGTCGGAAGGACCTGGTCCAAAGTCTGCTTAAAATCAGTAGAACAATTCCTGGTGGATGCTGTGGATATTGTGTGGGGTCTGAGTTGGTATACATGATGGTATCAAGGGTAACTGGGGACTTAGCTCTCTGAAAGTGAATTCACCCCTCTTATGAAACAAATTTGTTTGAACAGGGGTCACCCTGGTTTTGAGAAGTAGTCTTAAGAAATGTTAATTAACCTCCTGCAGTTAGAGAAACCCCAAATGTGCTTGGATTACTCTGCAAGAGGAGGGCTTTGGGGTTTTGAAATGTCTTTCAACAGCGTACATGGCAGATAAATGTTCTGTGGCTGCAGCGTGGTCCTTGGAGCCCAGCCTGGTCACCTTGTGTGATAACTCCCAACCAGTTCCTCTGCAGACGGGTCTTCCTGGCGTCCCAGCCACTGGGCAGTGATGGCTGTTCTTCGGTGGTGGAATTGTACATAAACATATACAGTCTGAAGCTCAGCCATGGGACTGGTCACTGTAAACATCACATTGTCCCACAATTTACATTAATGAGAATAATTTACATTTATATAGCTCCTTTCATCCCGAAGGATCTGAGCGCCTCACAGACTAAATACCCACAGCTTCATGGCATAAATGTGAGCCTGATTGTGGTGTGAGCCAGCCAGGCAGGAAAAATGCACACGAACATTGCTTGATTGTCTTGGGCAAGGGGCGTTTTTGGCAAGGTGGTCAGATCTTTCATCTGCTATGGACCTAGCTGGACCTCATAACCGAGCTCGGTGGTCTTGCGCTTTATCTATCTGCGGCAGGAGGGACTGAGAAGACCTTACGGGGGTTTCCAGGTGTGGCAGGACGTTGGGTGACCAAAGAAGGTTGTTCCTCATGAGCAGTGCTTCAGCTGCCCAGATTAAAAGTGTCTTTTTGTGATCCCTAGCACTGAGATGCAGCACCTGCCTGGTACATCTCCAGACCCTTAGCAGAGCGAGGTGAGCACTCTCCGCAAGGACGAGATGAGGATGGGGTGCGTCCTTCAAGGCAACACCACGTGTGGGGGGAGCTCATCCCCTGTGAGCTCCCCCACTGTGCACATCTCTTTCGGGCTCCCTGTTCACCGCCACGCAGCTACTTGCTGCACCGCACACCGCTGTGAACACGGTCTTCCTCCTCCAGGCTTGTTCCAAAAGACAGTTTTAAATATTCATTTGCTTATTTTTAAGTGTATATTTTAAATGCTACCAACATTTCCAGGGAGCATTTGTAAACGAGGACTCTATTAAAGTTATTTTAGTGCATTAATTCATGAGGCAGCTTCAAAAATTCATGAAGTATAATAGGACTTTCTGCCAGGAGGGATTGGGGCATCTTTGCTGCACCTCCAGAGTGGAGCAGACATTTTGTTACAACACAGTAACTCTTAAATGGAGTCTCCTGATCTCAGCGTGCTGATTAAGATACTAAGACAGGCTGCAGAGGTGCTTTATATGTCTTTAAGATGTCCTCGTTTCACCAGCCTTAATTGTGATCTTATTTCAGTAGGGATTAAGCCAGCAGCAGAAATACACCTGGAGGGCAGAAGAAGCAGCGATGGCTCTGGGCCACCCCAGGCTGCCCCCGAGGTCTGCGGGGCTCTTTTTGGCTCCTGCAGCGGGACTTGCGTGCTGCCTGCCCGCTCGTAGCCTTGCACTGTCTGGGTGGTGTGATCTGCGGAAATCAGCACAGCCGCTGTGGGATGGGGTGACCGAGGGGTGAAGTCAGCCCTGCTGGGGGATTATTTCTGTCAGGCTCAAAGCAGCAGTGATTTAAATGGAGCAGGTTGCACCGGGGAGGCCAGCCTGCCCTGGTGCGTGCTCCGGTAGAGCAAGAGACCGGGCAGTGAAGCTGGATTTGGTTTAAGGAGCAATTCTGCTGCAGTCGCCAAAGCTATGTTGGTGTAAAATGCATGCAAAAAAGAGGAGAATTAGGTCTCTGTCCTCCAAGATGGGTTAAACTGTACCAGAACAAGGTGTTTTTAGTCTGCCATGAGTAAGTATCCGCACGTGGAATTATTTATAAACAGCTCTTCAGCGTAAATTCATATGTAGACAATCTTCCTTGCTCCTTATCCTGTAATAGGATCTTCGTCTAAATATTAAGCTGCATGTTGGATGTCTGAAGTAGGGAAGAGCAAAGTGTGTCGGATTAAGTGAAGGACCAGACCGAACCTCTTCCCGATCCATAAGGGAGGAGCAGTGTGTTGGTGCCTTTTCCTGCCCCCAGCTTTCTGCTTTGCTTTTGGTGCCAGGCTTGCGGCGAGCGTGCTGCCGCTCCGGCTGCGCGGCGTGCTTACAGCGGGACAGGCGGGCCCCGGGCGTGTTGCACGGTGGTTTTTTATTCTGTGCACTTGATGTAAACTGGATCTGAAAAAAGGGGAAAAAAACCGTCTCTGGACTCTCTTGTTTGTTTTTTCCAGGTATCTCCTGATCCTGTGCTCTTTGAGTGATACTCGGTGTTTGTCCATCAATACCAGTGGGGTTGGGCTCAGGCCTGTGTAAGATTTAGGGGTACTCCCCCCTCCTGCCATTAAATCCTGTGGCGTTTATCCATTAATGAATAATCGGAGGTTTCTAAAAGGGAGGATGGCTTTCATTTTTTCAAAGCCAGTGGGATCTGTGCAGCTTTGCAGATTGTAGACAGCTATAAATGATAATGGAAAGCGCGTTAAAATCCTGTCGCCGTAGCATGGCTCTAATTGCTCTTGATTTGCTGCTTGATTTCATGGAAGACACTAGGCCAAAGCTCTCAAATGTGTCCTCTAATGAGTACCCAGTCTCCATGAAAGCAAGGACCCAGCACACGCTGGGTTGTTTGTGTTGTCGCGCTGTCAATAAACCTCCCATTAGAGATGGTCCCCTCAGCACTTACGTCTCTGCTAGACCAAGAGCATAAGGCAAAAGTGCCGTGGTTATCCCCTTTCAGAAATGAGGAGGAGGCAACTTCCTTAAGGCCTTACAGTATGTCTGTGAAAGAGCTGAGAAATGACTTCTTAACCTCCTAAGCCTTTCTTTATCCCAAGACTGTCCTTTCTATCTCTGCAAAGTCTGACTTGTCGACTTGCTGAGCATGCTTTTCCATTGCACGTGCACGAACCAGGAGATGGACGGCCCTGAACACTGATGTCTCAAAGCAGCACAAGGCTTGGACTCGTCGTTACGCTGTTGAGAAAAGTGAGACTTATGGTGGCACCAGATATGAAATAAGGCTCTCGGTGGCACAGCTCGGAGGCTGTGTCTTGTAAAACAGTTTTGTGCAGCAGGAGAGGGGTCAGGAGCACCTGCTTCATGTAGGAGAGTCAGCTGGGGTCTTGCCTCCGAAATGGACGTGGTCAGTTCAGAGGGCGCCTGAGAAAAGTGGGAATTAGCTTTTCCGTCGTGTATTTCCTGGTTTTGTTAAACCCTCTGAAGTTACAGGAGCAGAAGAGCTACTGAATTATTTGGGCCACTGAGCTGATGTGCTGTGAAGGCTCCCTTGACTTGTAACGCGCTGCAAGTTCCTCAGAGGTGCGCGGCCCGTTACTGCGCAGGGGGAGCGGTGCGTGCCTCCAGTTCCACGCTACCCGGAGGACGTGGAAGAGCGGAGGAAACTAATACTCTTAATATGGCACCAAAGGAATGTAGTTATTTCTTGGAGGGGCCTTGTGGTGATCTCTAGAGCTCAGGTGCCTCCTGCTTTCTCTTCCTGTAACATCACCTGTATGTTGAGCAAGTGGTTGGTGAAAATCCACCAAGCTTTCCAGACCAGGGAGAAGGCCCACGCAGTAGGGCACTTTCTGCAGAGATTTAGTAGTTTAGGTGATTACAGCTTGCGGTGATTTACTCAGTTACTTTGTGTGTGTGGATAGATTATTTCTACAGGAAATATGCTGCAGTGTTTTCTATTGGCTTTTCCTATTTTGGGGTGCTTTTTGTGTTGTTTTTAAAGGGGATGGAGTTCTACATGTAAGAAATAGAGAAGTGTAACCAACAGTTTTATTATCCTCCCAGTGCTGGCCTCTTCTGTCTTTACAAATGCTGTAAAGCCACAACTCTGCATAAGAAAAATGGATTTGTCACTGAATTTTCACGCTTCATCCTCGCAGAAATGTAAATGTTGTCCTGGGCTTTAATACTCTGCCTTCAAACTTGGATTTAATGCCAAGCATTATACTTGCAGGTTACAGAGCAAAATAGAGGCACAGAGCAGATCCAAAAGGCAGTGGTCTTGTTTCACTCCCATTTTGTTCTGGTGAGAATGCTGAATGTTTACTAAGAAAATCCCACTTTTAAAGAGGAAAAAAATTGACCACTGTATTTTAGAAAGGAACAGCTGTAAAGTGCAGCTGTTGAGCTTAATTGTATCACATACAGCCCAGTGCTAGGGGAAGAGGGAGCAGTGAATATCAAGGAGAGCGTGTGAACTGTGCAGCACCCGGTGCCATGCCTAGGCTGTATTAAGGTGGTTTGATGTTCCTCGGCAGCAGGAGCATCCACCATTTTTTAGGAAATGGCAGCATTTCCAGTGATACCTGTTCCTGCTCCGTACCAGGGGACAGCTTGCCGTGATTGTTCTTTGCCACGTGAGACACGTGCTTATGTTTGTTCTCACCCCACTGTATTTGAGTGCTTTGCGGAAGGGCGTTAGTGATGGGAGTTGCTGTACACCTTGTAATTCCTTCTGCAGTCTTCTATTGTCATGGTGAGAGTCTCCAGATGGCTCCTTTTGCAGTTTCCCGGGTTATTTTTATTTCTATGTTAGCACAGTACTTTTTTTTTTTTTAACGTGAGGTTGCACTTGTTTTGGGATGTATTTGGTTTTTCAGATGCTGGAGGTAGTTGAGGAGTTAATTTCTAACTTTGATCAAAGCATATTTGACCCTGAAATCTAAGCATTGCTGTTTTGTGCTGACGTTTCTGAAAGAGTTTCCTGGAAACTCCTTTTTGAACATCTTTGTTCAAGGATTGGCTTAATCATGTAAAAGAGGACAGTTGCCCTGAAAAAAATAATTTGACATCTGATTGGTGATTTCCCTTTCAGTGAGATTTCAGTCTGCACAATACTGACTGCTCAGTAGAAAGGCGACGTAACATGACATCTGCTGCACCGAGGGTGTTGGGTTTTGAATGCAAGATCCAAAAATTCATGTTTTGTGCCTTGCTTCCACCACTGTTGCGTGCTCGGTGCTCCCTGATGGCGCCGTGCTTCAAAGCGCAGGGGCTGAGCAGAGGGGCCCTGGGCCGTCCTGCTCCCTGGCACCTCGTGTTGGAGACTCAGCCCTGGGCAGCGGGGCCAGCTGAAGGCCTTTGTTGTTGGGTCCCATTTACCAAGGCGTTTTCTTTTCATCTTAGCCAGAGTGAGCAAAAAAGCAAGTGGAACAGCAAATAAACGCAATGAATACATGCAGTCTGTTCAGTGTCTCCTAAATTTTAGATACAATGTCCTTTCTTTTCACATTGCCTTGCTGCTGGCAAGTGCATGTTATAGAAATTGTTTTTTTTTTTGTGGCAGATTTTCAAGCTACTTTTCAAAATAAACACCTTTCTCAGGAGGTGAGGGTGACCTGAGGTCCTATTTGCATGAAGTGTCATTAGCCAAACAGCACCAGAGACGAGGGTGATTTATATAAACACTTGGAGCTTTGTAGTGGAACATAATGGCATGATCTTCAAGCAAATGATGTACAGCCTTCAGAGACTCAGCTGAAATCCAGGCACAAGCCTTTATGCATTTAGCTGTGGATTTCAGGAGTTATTTTCAGCACACAAATGAGTATAAAGTGGGGCACTAGCAGCCTGAGCCGAAGGAGGAGTGACACAGACACTAAATTATCTCCTGTCTCTGGGGAGCCTGGCTCGTCCAGGTCAGGCCGTTGAGTTCATTGGAAAGATAACATAAGAGAAATTCATAATGCATAGTAGCTGTCTGGCTGAAAAGGGTTTGAGAAGCCTTAATATTAACGTCGTAGCAGCTATGGAATAGATGCATGTCATAGCTTTTGTATTATTGTTGCTTTAAAAAGTGGGGAAGGGTGGCATGGTTTCAAACACAATGAAAGTTCAGAATGGATTTGGGTACCAAAACACTTTGGTCACAGCAAGCAATTTTTTGCATCATGCAATTTCCCTCTTCTGTTGGAGAGACGACACAGTCCAGGTTAGCTCCACCATCCCATGTGTCCTCCTTCAGCTACGAGCATCCTCATCTTCTTGGGTGTTTCTGGAGGCCAAAGAGATGGTCCTGAGCCCTGGCACAGGCGGCCACACAGCCCATCTCCCTGTGCTTTGCTGTGTTACGTCCTGAAGGTGCTGGGCACTTCCCGGAGCCTCCGAACGGCCCATCACTTCTCTACTGCTTGCTTTGTTTTCCAAAGTATCCTCTCTTTTTCTGGTGTCCATACTGCTGGTGCAGTTGTCAGCTGCTACAGGAGGGAAGCCTTTGATATCTTCGTAGTTTGCGTGATGCCACTCTGCAAATGTCTGTAAGCCTGACACCGAAAGGCTGCGTTTAATTGCAGGGCTCAGAGTTGGGGTACAGGGCTGCTGCTGAGGAAGCGGTAGGAGACAATGTTACAGAATTACAAAGGTGTTTTGCTCTGACCTGTTGATGTAGCTAAAACTGATGAAAGAATCGAGGAAAGCTGCTGCTGCATGAGCTCAGAAAGGGCCTTAAGGTTAAAAAAAAAAAAAAAAGAAAAAGAAACACCCGAACTGTTTAGTGACTCGATGTTTTAAAATAGAGCACACTTATCTTTGTTTCCTTTCAAAATGTGTCTTATATCCTTGCCAGGCTTATCAGCCTGTGGATCAGTGCCATGCGTATTCAAAGCCCTTTTTCTTTCAGCAAAGGACTACAATTTGCAGCTTGTTTGAGGTGTTTTCCACTCCCTGTGGTCCAGGATTGTGCTCCTTGTTCAGTCCTTGATGCATTCGGTGCCTCTCCTGATACCCAGACAGACTCAGCTCCTGAAGTCACCCCTCGGTCCCGGCCATGCTGCCGGCAGGGCACGGGGGGAGAGGGCCACGTCCTCGCAGGAGCAGGCTGGCAGTAGGGCATGGCTCTTCTGCGTCCCCAAAAACCCGCGTGCTGTGTGCAGGAGTAACCGCTCCGCTGCTGTAAATCCACGCACATCACACATGCGCTTTGAGCACAGTCACTAAACATCATGGGAGCAATGCTGTAATTAGGCATTGGATTAGGAGAGAGCACTTCTCGTCCTCTTCCCCTAGCATATTCTCTCTTGCTGTCTCTTTTTCTAGTAGAAAGCTTTTCCTACAAGTGGTACTTGTGTAACTTGGCAAGGATGCTTTGATGGGCTGGCCGCATTGTTCATTGAATTACTGTCTGGCTGGAAAGCCAAGGGCTGCAATCTTCTGTGCATTATTATTCTTGGGATTCAGCCTCTTAGAGATGCAGAGTGGGACAGTTTGCTGCTAGAAACATTTCCCAACAGTTCAGGGCCTGGCAAGAGATGGAGGCGTCTCTTGGGCTTCAGTAACCTTCACGTTTTCACATTCTTTGACATGCATTTTGAACAAGTCCTTTTATTTATTTCAGTGGTTCTGTCAAACAGTCCTCCTCCCTTGTATTAACTGTGGCTTCACTGCCCTAAAATAACCCAGCAGGGTGAGGAATATTGGCCACAGGAATCCTGTAAATGGCTTACACATAATTATGTTTTTATTCTAAGGCAATGGAGATATAACTCTTCAAAATGGATAAAAATCTTGAAATGAACATCTGGACATAGAAATTAAATTGCTCTTAGTGTAAGGACAGTACAGTGCTTTATTCTCTCTGGAAGGCTTCAACACATTTGCAGACTCGACACTAATCCACAGGATCAGAGTCATCTTGTAAACTTAATGTCTATAAATGTTTTCACGTATTTTTATTGCAAATCTATCCTTTCAGGACATTAGAGATCAAAGTGAACCCTGGTAAGGCAATCGCAACCTCTGTGCATTGACTGAGAGCTTTATATACTTAAACTGAGATACCACTGGGTCTCAAGAACAAATCATTCTTCCGACAACAAACCCTCACCTGCCCTGCACAAACTGTGGCCCTCGTCGTCAATGGAATTATAGATTAGTTTATTGATTATTTTTTTCTTTTTCTTCCCCCACTTCCTCTTGAGCTCACATGGAAATTCCAGACATCTCTTATCTTCCTATTGACAAAAGCAACAGCTAAATCAGATTACACAACTCCCCTAATTCCCATAAGTAATTTCCAAATTGTTCTTAGATACTTTGCCTGTCTGTTGCTTGCAATTTGAGAGCGCGCTGAGATACTTGCAGCTTGTCATGGTGTAAATCTTGATTAGTTCATGGGAGTGCATCCTTTTGAAACGCTATACTTGGACTTTCTCTAGGCTGTTCTTTTTCTTCTGAAAGGAATTAAAATACCCAGTGTCATAATTAAGCATTTCTAATAATTTTTGTTAGAACATTTCAAAAAGTGTTTAAAGACAATAAAATGGAAGTATTAACTAATATTACAGGTGGGCAGAATGTCCGTTGTCTATGTGTTTAAGTAGTATTTATTTACATGTGCCAGTATTTCCAAATTAAAATAGTACAGTGCCTAAACAAAGTCTTGGAGGACAGTTGTGCAGAAGTTTGGTGTGTGCAGAATATGGGGCGGTCGGGAATGGTGTGGCTTTCGTGGTGCAGCAAAGCTTAGCTCTGCTCTTCATCTCCGCTCCCGAGCAGGATGTGCACACGCTGGCTGTGTGCGTTCTCCTTATAGGTGCTGACGCATGTCCGTGCTGTCAGAGGTGGGCTCCTCCCGTGCTGCGAGCTGCCGTGGCGGCAGTGCCGTCAGTGAAGCTGTGCCAGTTGACACAAACGTTGGTCCTTCCTGCACGTGCTTGAATAGTGGGAGATTTGGTGCAGCTCCTCCATCCTAGAGAGGCTGGGTGAGCTGTAGCTGGCTGAACAAATAATTCTTAATATCGATGCAGAAAGCTGATCATTTTGGGCACTTTTTATTTAAAGAGAAGAAGACCAGGGCAACAATAAATATAAAACATATCACTCTAGCAAGCCAGTAACGTCAGCACTTCAGTCAAGTTTCCAGGGAGAGATTTATGAGTAGTGAGATGATGCTTGTATAAAACTTGTTTGGCTGTGACTTCTGAAGCCTGCAGTGCAGAGGAATTGCTGGAATGGGTGATTGTGCGTGCTGAATGCTGAGGAACTTGTCAGCAGGCGAGGCTGGAGAGAGGACCTGGGGGCATGTGCAGCAGGCTCGGACAAGGTATTTCAGGTTGCATCAGCTCTAGAAAACCCACCGGGCGGTGAACATGCCACGGCTGCGTGGGACAGAGGTGTGCCAGACAAAGGGGACGAGCGTGGCGACTGTCAGAGTCATGGTTATACCTAGTCTGCATTAAACGCTCTCATATAAGCAAAGAATAAAACCCATAAATCCTGTTGATAGGTTTGGTAGTTATGTTTTATATAAATGGACACTTGAAAAAAAGGATTTGTTCTCCTATGCTCTGCTCTTCACAGTGGCTGCTGCCCGGGCTCCATCAGGATGAACGATCATGATGAAGGCAGCCTTCTCTAAAAGGTGTGAAAGAGAGCTTGGATGAGCGCAGGGATTACTCCAGCCAGCAAAGAACAGTCCCTTGGCCATTGTTGCTGTGCAGTGCGCTCGTAGAGTAGCTTTCTTGCAGAAGAGCACACAGTGGCTGTTTCTCTCTTCAACCCCAGTGGGACTGGTCTTTACTTTCCATATCCTCAGTTATATTTCAGTAACTTACGTACAGCAAAGCGTGTGTGTACACTCCCAGAAGCAAAGAGGTGTTTTGCTTTAAAATACTGTCTGCTGGATCTGCCGATATTTTCAGTGCTTGGGTGGAAACGTGGCCGTTTTAAGTAAAAATTGGCTTAATGTGCTTTTAAATTGGAGGCAAGTGCACTAGCTATGCAATTAACTGCAAATATTGAGTTCGACAAAGGGCAATGCAAGTACTTCCAAAATAATCAGAAGTGTTTTTAAATGGATGGCTAATGGAGAACAGACACTGCAGTGTGAGCTGCTTGTGTTCCCTAACAAAGCATTCTTTACCCAGGCTCTGCATAAGCTTCTTTTCAGCGTGTACATTAGAGCAGGAGTCTGGCAGGCTGTCTCGTCATGTGTCTTGTCCTGTAGAGCCACTTGATTGGATTTCATCTGCTTACCCTTGTGCGATCGTCAGGGCAGTGCTTAAAAGCAGCTCTTGTATGAAAACAAACGCAGCAGATTATGCAGCCTTAGTCTCTTGGTGGAAGAGAGGAGGGGAGAGATGGGGAAGGGAGGGAGCCTCCATTCCTGACCTTTAACTCGGCAGTAAACATAAATCTCCACTAATGCTCTGCATTGTCTGAAAATAAGTCATGGAAAGGTTATGCTCTTACAAGGAGAGTGTTTGTTACCACCGAAGTTGTGTCCAAAATTAAAAATGAAGACCTGAAAATACCACCATCAGTTTGCTTTAAGTGATGTAGCTACCCACTCAGAAAATTGCCTTCTGGAAGTGGCTCTTTTTAGCCTTCCAGGCGATGTTAAGTCGTTCGTTCCCTTACTCTGTTCAGGGTCACTTATGTTTAAGCTTGGGGAAGCCTGTTACATTTCCCTGCTCTTCAAGGCATGATGTGCATGCCCTGCATTGCAATTCCTTGCAGATCCTTCCTTCCCTTGAGAGGGATTGCTCTGAAGGTTGCTGTGTTCGGCTCCACATTAGAGTGGAGGTGTTCTGAACAAGACCAGGCTCTCAAAAGTATAGTTCAGGCTGCCTTGTTCTGATTCAGAGATCTTAGAAAGCTCAGGAAACCATAGCATCATTTTAGCTGAAATGTCATAATCTTTTTTTTTTTTTTTTTTTACTTTTTCCTTTTATTTTCTTTCTTTTTCCTTCTTTACATTTATACTCAGGGTCAAAATCTGTCAGTGCGAGTTGGGGACCTCAGCGCTTGGGGAAACACCACCAGACTGCTTTCTGGCTCTGTTGGCCCTTCTGGCACCTATGCACTTTGTCTTATTAGATAACTTTTGTAAGGCTGTGCAGGGAGCGAGTGGTGGAACCAGAAATGAATCTTAATATCACTTGTGGTCCCACGGCGCTTCCTGTGCTGGTGTCTGCCTGTTGTTCCCATCTGAACTGCAACCAGTCATGGACTGTATGGTTAATGCAGAACCAGGGTGAAAGGGTAGGCTTTTGTTTGGAGTCTCCAGTCTGTCCTCCTGGTCCAGTGAAATTCATGTAGTTTTTCAAAGGTGATGAGGTTGGCTTCTCTGGGTTGAGCCAGCCTTGAAGCAGAAAGACTCTGTCAGTGTATCTGATATGGCTCAGCTGGGATGGTTTCAGTCCTGACCTCTCTCTGATTTGTCCTTCAACTTGTAAAACTTCGAAGAACATCTCCACTCCCACGATACCACCCCTGCCCCAACATCTAAGGGAAGTTCACAAATCCTAAAATGGAACCTCCTGCGTGGACGTTAAGGAGTGAGTGGTGGGTGCATTAGCAGAGCAGTGACCTGGTGATGTCTGTGGTGTTATGTGGCACGCACTTTCAGGATTAAACTAATCATCATTGCTAGTATCAGTCAGGAAGAAGTTGCGGTATCGTCTGGAGATTCACGTAGAGACTGAAACACCGGATTGGGCTGGGTGTCATTGATACCAAGCAGCAAGACAGTTCTGCTCCTTTGTAGCAGCGCTGGGGTTGTTGGAGAGGAAAATCACATCCTTGCCTAGGGAAGCAGCCATCCTAGGGAACCAGCAGATGCTGGTTGGATGGAATCCAGTTAAGGGAAACTGCCATGTAAATCGATGATCATGAAATGACAGTGTTGGAGGAGTCAGGGAAGAGTTCGAGCCGGAGCTGCAGGAAGCAAATGAAGTAATTTTGTCATGCTCATACAGGCAAGTCGAATAGAAATGAATTTGCGTTCAACAGGTACCTGAATAATAATAAGTATGGGTGGTGTCTGGGCAGAAGAATCTTCAGTCTGATGGTGTGAGGTCCACAATGGATGTGAGGGGCACTGGAGCAAACGGGTTCAGGAATGTACTGCGTGTGGAGGTGCATCAGTACCATTCATTCACCACATGCCCCTCTCAAGCACAACTCCTCAGGTGAGAAAGCAGCATAAAGTAAAAAGAGAAGTGGTGATTGCAGAGAAGAAAATAGGTGATGGATTGAGAAGCTGCTGTAGAAGGAGGAGATAGCTAGATGAGGTATGAATATGAAATGTAAGTGAAGCTCAGAGGTGGTTAAGTGGACTTTTCTACAGTCACTTCTTAACAGTAGGCGCAGAAGGCTGTTCTGATCAGGGAGGAGGAAAAGCAGCCCTACGCCAAGTTAGCTGTGTAGCCCACACGAGCGTTTCCGTGTTGGTTCTGTAGGCAGAGAACAGGAGCAGCCTGTTAGGTGAGGGGCTTAATTGAATCAATTTCTTCAAATGCAAACCTTGGCCATGGTACCAGTGTGTCATGCGAAGGGAATCTGCGTTCCCATCATCCCCCGGCAAAGAAATTAGTAATTCCTTGTGACATGTCATGGCAAAATGTTTTTGCAAGATGTAGCATGGAGGTGGGGAAAGAGGAAACGAGTGAGATGTTTCTAATTCTGGGTAATTTGTTTGGTGTGTAGCTGTGAATTGGACACATAAGGAGTCAAAGTTAATGGATGAAGAGTGTATTAAAGAAGACAGGGTAATGTTACCAAGAGAAGAACAAAATTGATCTCACCAGGCAATGTGCTTATGCAGAAGAGAGGACTGTCGTTTATTTTTATTACAAAATAGAGGTTAGCCTTTTTTCTTTTTTTCCATTCTTAGCTGTCCCTGAGTTTTGCAAGATAGGTGTTAAGATGGCGAGATGTTTTCACAATAAGCACGCTTCCTCCAAAAATTGCAGTTTTGAAAAGAAGAAAAATTCAAATAGTAACGCAATGAATACACCTTGCATGAGACTGCATGTCATTTTTTGCGATTCTTGCATATTTGGAATCAAAAGATCAGATCCACTCGCAGGCTGGGGACTTGGGTTGCGTTAGACTTACCTTTATAGGCTGCCACAAATTGTCCCTTGGCGAACAAGCACTTGGAAATTTTCTCAGAGCATCAAACAGAAGATTTTATTTTTAAGCATGGGGCAGGGAGTTAGATTATAGATATCTTTAGCTAGATATAGATAGCTTCTGAAGCCACATCACTCGTTGCACACAAAGTATGCCGAATTCCCAAGAACTTTCCTTTTGAATGGCAGGGGTTAGGTCTTGGCTCTTGCAGGCTGTTGATGTTTCTTCTCCTTTGGGGCATAATCCAGATCCCAGAGAAAGCTCCTATTAAACCGTTCTGTATGTGAAGGGAAAGCCAAAGAACACATTACAACTGTGTCCCACTTCAAACCCTGCTGTATCCATAAATGATTTCCGTGGGGTGTCCCATGTGAACGGAGAGCTCCAAAAAAAGCCTGATGTGCTGCAGAATAAACTGGTAGAGAGACGGAGCAGTGTTAGTCTTCCTTTTGTTTTTTATTATTTCAAGGAAATGCTTGTTCTGAAGAGCAAAGGCTTTAATCGTTTGGCTTGTGAGGGAGTTGTCTCTTTTATCTCTTGCACTTTGGTTTTTGTTTCCTTCAAAAAATCTTTGCAGTACTAGTGTCATCGGTGCCTGTACTCTCAGATCAGCCCTTTCATGGGGAAATGAAAGCATCATTCCCTCATTTAAAGACAAAAGGCAGAAAAAATTATTGCACCACCAGGTTTTAAAGGTACCAAGCCTGGCTTGCATTCCTGAGATGCAAAGGGAATTGAATATTGTGTTTTCTAAGGGACATTTCTATCCCTGCTGGGTATGCATCTATCAGCCAAATATTGAAATAGAGGCACACAGTTGCCTGCTGCAAGGCTCCAGCCAGCTGCAAGCTTATATTGAAGCTTAATCCTGCTGCTTTTGAAGTCAGCGGTGATGCTTTGATTTCCGTAGCACGCTTAGACCCGTAAGATACAAACATTTAGCCAAAGCGAGGACTCCGGGCTCCTGTTGGAGCGGTCCACGTGTTTGGGAGACGCTGACCGCCTGGTGGAGCGCTGAAGTGGGCGCCCAGCAGCACGTGCTGCACGTGGCCTTCCCTGGCCTGCCCTGGGATCTTGGGGATTTGGGAGCTCCATTGTTCGCATCGAAAAGCAGGTTTGGCTTTGGCTGTTGCTAGAGTGTTCGTAGCTGTGCCTGCTATGCCAGCGTGTTGCTGCGCGAGGCAATAATGTGTCCGCTCTGAAAACGTGAAATACAATTAGAAATCCGAATGAACTTTAAAACTGCAAAACACCCTCCTTTTTCAGAAAGACATGTTATGCGTAAGTAAATTCCTTTTCTTCCAAATTCTTTTGTCCTCCACTTCGAAAATACTCAGGAAACATGCCTGGTAATTAACAAGATGGGGGGAAAAAAAGTATGCTAATTCTCGTTAAGGCAGGTTTGGTTTTTTTTACAATTAATAAACATTTCAAATGCCTTTGCAACTTGGTTGGGATTTTACCTTCTCAGACTGCAAGAAAAGCCAAATACTGTTCTGTGATGATACTAAATTGTATAATGTGCAAGGTCACATGGTTCAAGGAAACAGGCTTTCCTGGAGGAGAGAGAAGTGTTTATCTAGTCAAGTGAGTCATTTTCCTAGAGAAACAAGTTTTTTTAACAACTGTAGAAAATTAATTTTCAGTAGAGGATAGCATACCTTTAATCTCAGCATCCCTGCTCAGCGTTAGGAAAATCTTCACTGGAAAATGACTGGTATCTGTCTGCTTCAAGATGTTAAAATTTCGAATGAGCACCAGGTTTCTGAGTGTTTTTCTGAACGCTACCAGCATGGAAAATCCATCAGTGATTTAGATTTAGCAGCAAGCAGTTGGGGCAGTATCTTGCTTGAAAGCAGAAAGCTTTCATGTATTTACATTTTTGTTTTTCTGGCAATGTTTGTGTTACCTGTGATCAGGGAGCCTTGAAGGGCATTAGAAAAGCAAATTATGAATTCAGCTTTATTTCTTCCCAGGTTTCTCGGAAGCACAGGTAAGTGGATTCATTTATATTTTAAACTAGAAAAAGTGTCCTACCATGTCTGTTTTTTTTTTTTTTTAGAGAAATAGATTTTTGTGATTTGTGTTTCAGTTCTATGAAAGCTGCAAAAAAAAAAAAAAAACCCACAAATCTGGATAATGTCGTGGGCTTTTCCCCTGAAATGCACTAAAGCTGGTCAATGAGAACAGGCTCTCCCAAGACTGGCGTGGCTGACGAGGCTGTGCAGGGCTTGCAGTTGCGTGACACTAGTTCTTGTTGTCATTTCACTTCCCAAAATTGGAGAATCCAGCTCTTAGTTGCATGGCAGTGGTGGTTCATCAGAGGACCTCAAAGCTGTCAAAAGTATTTGTATCATACACACAAAGCCAGCAGTGGTTAGGTGGAACCTATTGCTGTCCCAGGGTTACAGGTGAAGGGTAGCGTGGACTCCTAAACTAGAGTTGAAAAGCCTCAATATCCCATTTGGGTGGGGAAATCTACTTTGGTTGTCTTCTGAGCTGAGTTGGGAAAATGCACACTGGGAAATCGTCCTTAGATCCTACACCGGGACTGACCCGTGCAGGGGATGCTCTTGCCTTGGGCTGTAGTTTTAAACCCTTTTCCTTTGTTGAGCTGTATTACACTGTTACCATTCAGCTCACTGATTAAATGCGACCATCTCCATTGAAAATGGGATTTGATGTTCTCTTAAGCAAAATTCATGTATAAAGAAAAGAATTATTAAGCCAGAAATTAAATTCCACTTGCTCGGCGTTTTCCAGGCGTGCCTCGAGCTGTTCTGGTGGTTAATATATGCTGCTGCACATTGCTAGCTTTTGCTTTAGCCTCTTGCTAAGTCGTCTCCTGGTCTCTCTTTTTGAGTCCTCGCCCGCTGGAACTACTGTGCTTGTTAGACAAATTGGCACAGCCAACGCAAACGAAGGATGATTCATTCACAAAATATTCCCGAGTGAGGAGCTGGACTGTAGCTGCACGCTGCTTTTACAGCAGTTTAATTGACCTGCTGTGAACGAAGGTGCTCCTGAGGACGTGATGGATAAGTCAGATCTCACTTAGGGGTAAAATTTGCTCCCATTTTGCTCTCCTGTTGGTTTCAGGTGGGAAACTGTCACCGCAGAGCGAGTAAGTTGACTTGGAGGGGCTCTTGACATCGAGGTTGCTACCAAGTTGACCTTAATATGTCCCAGAATAAGGGAGTGCCCTATATGAGAAGAGTCCAGAGCTTTCAGACCTGCCTTGCTCGTTAGAGGCACCAGAGACCTTTCACAGTGGCGGTCTCATTTCCAGCTGTGGAGAGGACGTCATAAAATGAAAGACATTTCTGCCAAACTTGTTCTATTCTGATAAACTAATACAAGATTGTCCTGCGTTTTTCAATGAATGGAGGTTAAATGCTCTCCATATCACTTAAGTTTCATGCAAAGCCATCAAGAATGAACTTAACTCTGCAGTTTTGGGGTCTGCTTTTGGAAGAGTTGGGGAGAGGAGTAGGGGAGGTTTCTTGTCCAGCTGCACCAATAGCCATGAACAATCTCATTTGTACAGCAGGATTTTCGGCAGCTTGTTGTGTCTTCCTGGTGCTGGTGGGAATGCTGACTTTGTTAATTTTTAGAGTCATAAAGTTCTGGCTATTGGACAAGCTCCTAATTACTCCGAATCTGTCTTAGTCTTACTTAAAGTTGGATAGGTCCTATTAAAACAAGATGGTTGCCATTTGTATTAATCACCAAATATAGGTTAATGTTTTTGTTTTTTTTTAAACTGCAGGAAAGGACTGGAAAGTTAATTTTCCAACTGTAGCTTTAAATGAAGGGCATTACTGTATGAAGGGCTCATTCTGCCATTTCCCCCCTCCCCTTACGGGATGCTACAGGCAGGTGTCAGCAGATTCTCTCAGTCCAACAGAGCAGGGCTGTGCTACTGTTGGGATGGAAAATACTAAATATTCACACGTGGAGAATGCCCTGGATTGATGTCATAAGAGGTACCATCAAGTGGAAATGAGTAAAAACCAATAAAATTAACTTTTCATGATTCTTGAACTCCCCGTCCCCCCCTTATTTACATTGGATTCTTCTGAAAATAAGTGGCAGTGAGGTATTCTTGCAGGTGTTTGAAAAGAAGTTTTGGCATTCATTCATCAGCAAGTTGATCTCTCTGTTGCTGTTCGCAGAAGTCAGTATCTCAGAAATACATTCTCAATGTGTACAAAATGCTGCGCTGCAGAAAAATGCAAAATTATATTTTCTCTTTCTCCATTCTGATAAGCTGATTGATAAAGCCAGTATTTCCATAACACAATATTTACTTGCTCCACAGTGGAAATATTATATTTACAGTTGTAAATATACTTCACAGCTGGTAGCTGGTTTCATTGTCCTGCTTTTATGATAAGTTAACAGTACATTGCTATCTTCAGGCTCAACCCTACGTGTTTTTTGGCTGCCTCAGCGAAGAAAAAAAAGGAAACTGCTTTGAAGTATTGTGTTGTGTTTATTCATGAGACTGTGTTTCTTTTGGAAATTCTGAACGTGACCTTCGTGGTGCACAGCTGTGCACGCTGGATGTGAATATTCTGGGTGTACAAGAGACTGGCTGGGAATGGTGAGAGCAATCCCAAGCAGACATCCCACTGCTCGAGTTAGTCAGCCTGTACGTGCATTTCTTTAGCCTCATGCACTTGAGTCGTTTAGCAGGAACCTGAACCAACTGAAAAATGGGAAGCGACCTGGAGTTTGCGAGGGAATAAAATTGCTGGAATTTGCAGAAAGCTGGCAAGAGTTATGTGTCCAGCTTCAGGGAGGGCTGGGGGCCTTTTGATTTCTTCTGCAGTTCCCCCTCAGGATGGCCAAATATTTTTCTCATGTCCATATATTTTTGATAGCCCTAGTTAAATCATTTATAGTGCATGAATTATTTGATATATGTATATATAAAATCTAGATGTTCCCAGTACTGTCAACTTAACAGCCTTATTAGCTGTTATATCATCCTTCCAATTAGTAAATCTCTTTTTTTTTTTTTTTTTTTTTTTTGTGGATGATGTACAGCTTGCAAGTGGAAGAGAAGGCTACTTCGGGTCAGACTTGCATGGTGTCAGGCTCCCTGTTGAAAGCACTGATTAGCACGAGGTGTTTGGTGTCATTCCCCCACATGCCTTTCCCCAAGAGCTGTCAGCTTTCATCAGGAGCAGGAAATACACGTATGTGAAGTAGAACTGTTATTAGCAGAATTCAAGATACAGATAGATTTTTTTCTTTTTTTCTTTTTTAAGAAGAGTAGTGAGGTGCGTGGGTGAGTGTACTTTTTGATTCAGATCATATTTATCCCCTGTATTTTCAGTACGGCGTTGTTCGGAGACGTACCGTGAGTTCTGCACCTGTGAAAAACACGTACTTTGGGATAATGGGGTTTTGTTGTTGTTGACAGATGCATCGAGTCTTCTGTTAGCAAACCAGTCAAACGGTGAGTCACTTCAGGGAGCAGGAGTGATCACAGCCTGCAAAAACACCCTAGGAAAGTTGGGAATAATGTAAGCGGAGAAGCTATCAGTAGAGTTACTGACCGCCTCTTATTCCCTGATGTTCAGTGATCTGACTTCAAGGAGGAGAAAATAGATTTCTGTTACTATTAGTAGTGAAATCTTCATTTTTTCCATGCACATTTCCCTCTAGCCTTTGCACAGGAGACGCGTCACCGGTGTGCTTTATAGCTGAAGGGACAAGCGGGCTGTGAGGGGCCGCTCCACGTGCTGGCAGAGAGCCGGGAACCAGCTCCCTGGCTGCATCCCTGCCCTCACGTGTGCGTCGTCCGCACGCAGCCCCGCGGGAAGGTGGGACGCTCCTGAATTTGTGCTCCAGAGTCCTGCAGTCTCGGGGACGTGTGTGGTGACTCACGGCTTGTGTCCCCCCGAGCAGAAGCGTGGCACCCCTGTCCTACCATGGCCCACTGATGCGCGAGCCCTTTTCTTGGGAGGAGGAAGGGTTTGCATCATCCCAGGCACTCCAGCTGCAGTCTCAATAAACGTCTTCTGGCGGGTTTCGCAGTCAGCCTTCAAGAGTGCCAATTTAAAAAATAACAACAACAACAAAAAAAAAAAACAGTGGTTCTGAATACATTTATTTGGAGTATTTGTGAAAGGGCAAGGCTTGGACTAAATTGGTTTTATTGATTTTGTTAGCTAATAGAAAAAAGTGAAGTTATGTAATGAACATGGTCTTTTTAATGGTAATATAAATGTTTGCTAATTACCATATGGAGATGAAGGTCATATTAATTACAAAACGGTTCTCGCAATGCTACCAAGCAACCATCCTTTTAATTTTTTTTTATGGGATTAATTAGAGATAATATGCATTCAGGACTGACAGCTTTTCTTCATAATGTTTTCAAGAAAACCATGTATGACTCTGTTTGAAAATAATTGACTGCTGTGTGCCCTGCACATCTGCTCTGGGTGGTGGGATTGACGTCTTGGCTGTGCTTGGGCCAGAAAAGGATATTCAGAATAAACAGCTAGAGAGGCACCAGCATCGGAGCAGATTTGGCCTTCTTAAGCATGAATTTAAAACATAGATGAGAGCTTGTGCCAAGGGCCATCTTGAGAGCATCGGGTCTGTCCTCACTACAGACTGTGGGTTAAGTCGTGTTGCTGGTGGTGTAAATGCCGTCTGTCTGGACTGGGGAGGGAGCGGGGCGGGCAGGATAGCACGCCGCTCCTCGTTCACACTGCATCCAGGGCTCGCTTGGCTGCTGGGGTACGCAGAGCTTCGCTCCTGCGCTGGGCTGTGACCGCCCGTGGCCATGGCGAGCTCTTCCCTTCGCCCCTCTCTGAGCGGGCTCTGTGCTGGAGACTCAGACCGAGTTGAAGATGGGCAAAGTGTGCACCGCCAAAGCCATCCTCTTGCGCGTGCTCCTCCGGGAATCACTACTTGGCAGTTTGCACAGGTGTCCAACGTACGGGCCAGCGTGAGAGGTGGATTGCCAGACCACGCAGTGGTATGATGTAAGGCATCGCTGGTGGCCACGAATAGGCCTTCCTCCAGTGTGGAGTGGTACGGGATGGGTGATCCCAGTGCGGAGCTGTCTGGCACCAGGCTGCACCCGCTGATGCTGTTTCCGGTGCTAGCCAAGTTGTGCTGGGGCATCCCTGGCACTGCGCTGGTGAAGGATGCAAGGCATCTCCTCTGCTTCCAAAGGCGGGCGAGCACTTGTGGTGGTGCGGGTCTCGTACAAAACCTGGGAGAGTGGGCAGTGCTTTCCGCTTGCTGTGAGCATCGGCCACGTGTGGCCGTTGCATCCTCCGTCCTGCACGAGGCTGGCCCACGCCGGGACAGTGGGGGCTACCAAGTGAGCTGCTATGACTCGAAGCACAGAGCCAAGCCTGCAAGCTGCTGGTTACAGTAAAACCTCATCTGCTGTGAGTCTCCACGCTGGCACTTGTCGTGCTCGCCGGCTCAGGAAGGCTGAGCTGGCCTCGGCGTGCAGGCAGCCTCCAGCCTGCTGACCTCAGGCAAGTGAAAAATTGGAGCGATGATACAAGAACTGAAGGTTGGTGATGGCTTTTGGAGTTTGGCATCTTCTGGCATGTGTGCACTTGTTATTTTTGCTTGCATGGGTGAGTGGTGATGCTGTAGTCAAGGTGAATTGAACCAATCCTATGGAAATTACAGCTCCTGTGCCCAGGCATTCTTTGATTACCTACAAGATGATGGCTAATGATTCTGATTTATATTAATCAGTGTGAGAATAAAAGGACAGGAGATTCAAAATTAATAGCTTCTCTTCAGTGTACCCTTGATCAGTGGCTTTGCACACAAGTGTGGTTTTTCCCCTGCATGGCCAAGGCGGTCGGATGAGTTGTGTCATGGCTGAGCAGCTCCTCCTGCCCACACTTTGGAAGATCACGCTGAAGATAAAAGTCAAGAGGAAAAATAAACACTTGTCTGTGCTTTACCCTATGCCAGGATTTCAGTTTTAGTCCAAAACTCTTTGCTGTTGAGTTTTAGATGTTTAATGTGTCACTCAAGTTGAACATTGTGATGACAGCGATCAGATTCACTTGAGTACTTTTGTGCTGGCACAGTGCTCTCATTCAGTTACGTGTCAGCAGAGGGGATTTAAAAATACATATATATATTACACTAAGCCAAACTCAGAAGGGCTGCATGCTCCAAAAGGTGGTCAGTATCTAAAAACAGTTACCATTTAAATAGGGTGGAAAGGAAGAAGGAGCATTATTGTTCCTGTTTTGTTGATGTTTTAGATTCAGATTGTCAAAGGTGTTCAGGAGTGTAAGCCTAGCGTAGGTGTCTGGGTGCTTACATGCAAAAGTGTCTTTGGAGACTCTGGAGAGCGTGGTCAAGGTGACAGCGTGAGGACTTGTTGCAAGTCTGTGCTAGAAGCTGAACCCAGAGCTCCGTAGTCGTAAGTGCCTTACTTGTATGGTGTTTTTCCCCTTTAGCATCACGAACATGTAGCTGCCGCCTTTGTTTTTGGAGCCGTGTGTTTTTTTCAAGGTCTCATATAGTGAATTTAAGCCTGCTGACCACAAGTTTGGTTTTCTTTGTTACCTTTCATAGATCTCTTAGAAATTGTCCACAGGCTTCAAGGGTCCAGACCCTTGAAAATTGCTGTTAGCACAAACATTATCGTGTTTATTTCCTTAGTGGTGCAGAGAGGTGTGCAGGGTGTGGTGTTTAAATGTGATGGAAGGTTTTCCTTCAGGTAAAAAGAAAAGAGAAACCATGAAAATATTTCTGGGAATATTTTTAAAGAGGGCTTGTCTTCAGCTTGTCCACAGGACCTAGTTGAAGGAGTTGTCTTTAAGAAGACACTCTTTGGATCTTATTTTAGAGGAATCATTTTCTTGATGAGAAAGCTACTCTGCTATTGATTTTTGTAAACGTTAGGTGTTGCTGCTGATAAACCTGAAGGTGACCTTCTGAGGAAGGACATTGAGTGGTCTGTACTGAGTGCCGGGCCCGAGCAGCCTGCAGTCAAACAGCTCTGCCGGTTACCGATCCTGGTAACACGCTCCTCTTTAGGCGTGGCAGCCTCAGGGGGAATTGCGTACGCATACGTTACGCCAGTTCTGTGCGGGAGCGGGACTGAGTTTGTCAGGTTGATGCTCAGAACAGGAGCAGGCCAGGGGCTGTTTCTGATTTGTTCGGGATTTCTCTAAATAGAGAAGCTGTTATCTTACAAGCTGAGTAGTGACATTAAAACTCCAGATTTCTCCTGCGCTGGCTCTCTGTTTGGACTCTTACCTCTCACTGATTGCCTTTTTAACAGCTCAGATTAATTAATGTACTTTCTGAACAGGTGTGCGGTACGAGGATGCCTTCTGTATGAAGCAGACGTGAGGAGGGGGCAGCAGTCATCGTTGTCCCTGCGTGGACAAGCTCTTGGCTTGTCAGACTCTCCAGAGGCTGCTTTTGAGTCCAACACTCAGTACCTGTCATCTGCGAAGTGACGGATGCTTGTGTGGCCTTCATGGCATTGCTCCACCAAGCGCCCGCAGAGATGCTCACCCGGCTCAGGCCTGTGGTTCAGACTGTGGGAGCCTTCATGGCCACGAGAGGTGATGGGGCTATGTGGGAAGTCGTGGCAGTTCTCCCAAAACAGTGACGGTGACTGTCAGACCAGCTGGTCTGCTAGCTCACGTCTTGGGCCGAGAATAAGGTCCCTTGTGCCGAGCGTGCGGGTTTGTCTCTGGAGCTGGTACCGGAGAGTGGATGAGGCTGAGTGCTGACAGATTCCACAGGGGAGGATGAGATGGCTCATCCCAGCTTCAGGATGTTTGCTTTTCATCTTTTTGCAGGTCTGAAACGGAGCCTTTACTATCACTTCGGCGACGTTTAGGCTAAATGGTATAATGGACTGGGGACTAGAAAACAGTTTAGCTTAAAAAACCCAAAGTCCTCCGAGGTATAACCGGCTAACAAACAAGAGGGTTGTTAAACTCTTGTTTTCCTTGCACCAAAGACAACTTAATGAAAGTCTGGAGTGTGGAATTGAGCTAACAAAGTTTTAAAAAGCCAACAGAAAGTAGGTAGCTGGTAGCAGGTTATCGTGTGTCTGACAGTGGAGCAGCACACAGACGGTGCGGTGACAGAGGCACCGAGTGAAGTCTGCAAAGTGACGGGCACGGGGAGTCTGCGACAGCAAAAAATAGGCTGGTGAGAACAAAGCACTTTCTTCCTTGGAAATGATTGCTTGTCCCTTTTGATCACGGCGAGCAGGGATGCTCAGCAAGCCGTGCTTATGCAGAGGGAGCATTTCTGGAGGCGGAGGAGAAGGGCTGCAGCCCCTGGATGCCGTGGCATCGCTGGGATGCTGTGGGCGCCTGCCCCGGGGGCTTTCAGCAGCAGCAGTTTTGGGGAAGGGGGAGAAACCCTTCAGGTTTCTGACCTCTTTTAAGGCAATAGCTCAGTCCCATTTGTGTGGCTGCACGACGGGCAGGGATCCCAAGTGATAATTTGAAGGGATGAAATACGATGTGGGTAATCTCAGCCTCTGCCCTTGCTTTGGTTTCCCTCGAGCCCTGTGGGTGGCCAGCAGGAGATGGAAACTCGGCAGTGAATCTGTATAGCGGGTTTTGACCACAAAAAGGACAGAACAGAGTGTGGTGGGCCACATGTACTGCCGCGTGAGGCCTCATGTGACATCGGGCTAAAAGGCTTCTTTAGAGGTGACCGTGCCCGCAGCACCAAGCCAGGCGGGCGAGGGCTCCTGTGCTGCTTGCTCTTTCTCCTGGTGCAGTTCCTCTGTCCCACCACACCAACAGCCCTGAATTATGGGGCGGCGGTGTGACCACGCAGCTCCGACAGGGACACTTGCTTTTCAGCTCTGCCAGGAGAGCGAGGGGGATTTCATCAGGTACAGAAAGGGCAGAGTCCTGCCTGGGGGTGGGATAGCACTGCTGTGTGTCTGCGCATCTGGGGGCAGAAGCTGGAAATAGGAAGAAGTTTTTACCAGGTGTTTGATGTTGAGCACTTCTAGCCAGCAGCTTGCTGTAGAGCTTTATTAGCACTGACTTTTTTTTTTCTTTTAGACTGCTTGCATTGGCCGGCACTGGACACACAGTGTTGGATGAGATGGTACACTGGTCTGTTTGCATAGCGATCCCACTATCAGTATGTGCAATTTGTACTCCTTGCTCTGTAACAAGTGCATCAAAGCATTTTAATCAGCTTGGTTTCACTGAAGTGTACAAATTCTCCTATTACATCTACTAGCTCTCAAGTTTACAGGCACAAACTTCTTGGATAGACTAATATTCCTTGGCCACCCTAGCGTGCAAATTTAAAATTTAATATCTTGCTGCAGGTCTGTTCATTTTTATGCAAATTCCAATGTAAGATTATATTTTGTAGTTGTAAATTAGAAATTAAAGTAAGTTACGCAGGGGAGGGATATGTGGAAAATGGCAATCTTGGATTTAATTTTTTTTTTAAAATGAGGTAATCCTAGTCATTTGAGTAATACAGAGATGCACATCCTCCAGAAAGGAGGAGACTTGAATAGCAAATGCTGTTTAAAACAGCATTTAGCTCTGTAGCTGTTAATAAAGGAGTGATTGCTACAAGACAATCTCTCTCGGTCTCCTGGCTTCTCTGAATGCATTTAAAAGCGAGCAATAGGTTAATTGTTCTGGTTTAGGGGAAAAAATGAAACCCAGGCTTGGCTCACTCCTGGCTTTCTGTAGCTGTGTGGCCGGCAGGGTGTGCGTGGAGGAGAGCTGGACCCTCGTGGAAGGACGCGGGCTCGTGGCGATGCCCCGGGGCTCAGCTGTGTGCTGTGGGCATGGGAGAAGAAGCGGGAATCGGTTGCTGCCAGAGGACAGCAGGCACAGCTCTCTGCCCCTGGTTTCTGCTAGGCAAATCCGTAACCCCTGGGACCTACCTCGAATGCCGGGTCCGGCTGTGGTGCCGCCTGTCCCGGCCCGGTTGCGGCAGCTTCGCTGGGCACAGTGCAGCTGGGGGAGCAGCAGCCTCCCCAGTGCCGTGCTGGCAAACGCCACTTCCAGCGAAGTGCACCAAAGTAAGTAACAGCACGGGGAAGGGAAATGCAGCAGCTGAGTGAAATCCACCCCCCCAAAATCAAAAGCACTGCACAATAATATTAATTGCATATGGGTCAAATTTTGTAAAACAGGATTCTGTCTCACTTTCAGTGGTGCCGAAGCTGTCGTGCTTCAAAGGTGCTTTTGAACATGGAGTTTCGAGGGTTGAGTCGTGTATGTGCTTTTGAAGTTATCCCCAAACTCTGAAATACTTGTGTTCTTCTCGGTTGCCTGTTGACAGGGTTGCTGTGCCCTTCCCAAAACGTTCCAGCAGGAAACAATGTGATGGAGCGCTGGGACCTGGGTGTGGGACGGTGCCCGCTCCCAGGCACGGCCTCTGCCTCGCTGCCCTCCGGGCGATGGCAGCAGTGACCCCCCGGCAGGGCGAGGCTGCCCTGTGTTTCCGAAAATGCCTTACCATCCGTAGGTGGAAAGCGTGGAAGAAAGCACTGGTGTTACGAGCTGTTCAGTTCATTTCTTTGAAAATCTGCAATGGCTGACATCTGTTTGCTTTTCTTTGTGGTTTTGGAAGAGAAGAGAGGATTTGGATCCAAAATAGCTATAAGATGGTTTGACATGGAGTAGCATGAATAGGCTTGTTTTGTCTCCTCCTGTTATGAATCACTTTCCATATTAATTTCAGACTTCGAGTCGATGTGTATTTGGCCTTGCAGAGCTGCACACCACTTTGAGTCTTTCTGTTGCTTAAAAAAAAAAAATCATGTTCTCATGGATGCACATTTGAAGGCTGGGAGGCCAGGAGGTGAAGAGCTCTAGTGGTTGGGGGAGGACGAGCTGGTTCGAAGGCTCTCCTGATGCTGGTTTGCTGCAGTGCTCTCCCAGCCCTCCAGTCGAGTTCATAAGGGCTAATTATCCCTATTGTGCAGTTTCTTCATCCACCACCTTGAGCTTTGCTTTCTATCGTGGCTCCGCAATCAGCCTGCGGAGTCGCCTGCTTTCCTCAGGGGTAGCGGTGGGGCCAGTTCAACGCCCCAGCGTTCAGCATGCATCCAGGGTCTCCTGTCCGCTACCGTTGCTTGCAGAGCCAACGATTAGAGCTCTTTCTTCTCTGTTTTTTTTCTTTTTTTGGATAAAGTATCAGTCAACTGGCAGTAAAGGTCCTTCCCTACCCTTTCGCCAGATGTCATGGATTACTGCTTCTGAACGGCTTTCCCATGAAAAGCATAAATAAATACAAGTCTTCAGGCTCCTGGCGTGGAGTCAAGATCCACCCCCCTCTGTTTTGTTGTGCTTTTTTTTTTTCTTTCTTTTTCTCAAACAGATTAATGTCTTGTCTTTAATAGCCTACTTTGGTCAAACACCAAAAGCACCCATCCTCCTGTGTGTGCGTGTTTGTGGAGGAAAATGGACTGCTCTATGGCACTGGGAGAACCGCAGCGAGGTCAGGAGCTGCGCATGGGGAAGCGGTGGCTCTGAGCTTGTCGGCACAACCTTGGTTTCTGAATTTGTGCATCGCACTCGCAATCAGATGGAAATGGGGAGGATTGTGTTTAGGTAAAGGCTGTATTATATCGTGTTACTTAAGAAGTGACAAGCTGGGGACTGATGGCGCAATATAGGAGAAAAGTGAAAAACCTTGTGGATCTTGTCAGTGCAAATGATAAAGCAGCACTACTCCTTTGGTGTTTCTGCATGGTTTTGACCATGCTAAGCTCACCCCGTGCAGCAGTGCAGTTCCTCTCGGTTGGCTTGGGGATGACTTGGTGCAATACACTGGATCAGCTCATTGACTCTGGCAGTGTTTCTAACCCTGGGAGGTAAACTCAGGAGTTAGACTCACGCATAAAGCTATGATACTGCTTTAAAAAACATCAGAATGGAAATGGAAAGGAAGGAGAGGTCTTCAAATCTGTCACTGGGTCATATTTTCAAGCCCATCTCTGATATTTAGAAATTCTTTTTACTGGAAGCTGAGAATACCAAACCGCATGATTCCTGGAAAGATAGCTAAATAAGAGTATCCAGAGTAAAGAAAAAATAGTTGTGGAAACCTTTGCAATGAAATCACAGGCATTAGCAGCACTGCACGAAGTGAATACGCTGGTTAAATCTGGGAGGAGCCGTTTCCATTTCCTTACATTTCCCTGGGAATGTGGCGTCTCCTCCGAGCACAGGCTCCTGTGGCCAGATGGGGTTTGCCGTCGTTGCGGCACCTTCACGTTGGGAATATCAGGCTGCACTTCCAGGGCAAGCTGCAAACCCGGGACCAGTCACCCAGCAAGGGACCAATAAATCAGAGCACTGGGACGTGTATAGAATTAAGAGAAGAATATATCGGCTTTCTGTATGCCAGCGTTCATCCAGACAATACCTGTGGCCGCTGTTCTGTGTTCAGCCGCCATCCTTGCGTTGCTGCTGTGCTGGCTCTGCTCCCCTCCCAACCCTTTTGTGATTCGTGAATGATTAAGATGGAGTCAGACAGAAAGCGGAGTTGGCACAGCCAGGCTGTTACCCTATTAGAAGGTCCAGATGTACCGAATCAGGGTTCCTTGTGGCTTCTGATGAGGAAGAAACAAAACAGGGCTCTAGTTAGGTTTAAAGGATTTGGTAAGCGCACATGTGTCGTGGGTCTAACTGCCTTTGATGGGTACCAGATGGCAGACAGGGGAGGATGGAGCAGGGGAAAGGGCGCAGCCAGGAGGCAGAAGGGTGGAGAGGTCCTTTGTGAGCCCCCCGCAGGGAGATGCCACGTGCGGAAGGTGCGTCACCACCTGCACCCGGGGGCAGGAATGCTTATGTAGAGGTACGTACGTACGTATGTATGGAAGCACTTTTCTGTTCATTGGATCGTTCAGATACAAGCCTATTGCTTACCGTGCACCTCTCTTCTTGCACATGATTGATCATATTGTGGCTCTGTCTAACAGCTCTACGTGGGTCTGCAGCCCTCCTGTGTTTCCAGAGGAAGGGCAGACTGCAGCCCGGATAGCTGGGAGGTTTGGCTGGGAGTGCTGGCCTAGTCTGGGGAACACATCCTCTTGTCTTTGCCTGGGTTACGTCCAGTGTTGAACCTCAACATCAGAAGAGAATAAGGTACCCATGCACCCAGAGAGCAGGGATGCTGAAGTGCCAGGTGCTGACTTGGCAGGAAACAAACATTGGGCCAGTTCTTACCATTTCAGATTGTAATTCGTTTCCAATTCACTGAATCCGTGGGCTGATGTGATTTTCTCTTAAAACAAACAAACAAACAAAAGAACATTTGTATGTAATGAGTAGGGAAAGAGAAGACAGCCCAGTGATTTACTTGTGTGCAGTAATTTAAACACTGACTTTTCTTAGGCACTCACCTAGTGTCCTAAAAAAGCCAAACAAACTGGAAGCAGGTGGAAGGATTAAGTATGGCAAAAGTGCTGGAAGGGGGAGGTCTTTGACATGTCAGAGTTTTCCAATTTGCAATTTTCAGGATGCTGCATCTGTAACTGGGAACTTTTAGATAATTTGGACTACAGTAAGATAATAGGATTGAGAACATAGGCAGAATCCCTCATTAATGTAAACAGCATAGCTGTCTGGACTCCAGGGAAACCTGTGGGTTTATACCACCTCTAGTGTCTGACACAGTATGTTTTCTTCTGTTGTGTTATAATTCAGTACTGCTTGCACAATAATGTAGACTAACTGTTGGCAGGGAAATGGAGTAGGTAAATCTTTTATGAGCGAGTCCAGCCTCCCTGGGCTGTGCTCAGCCCTTGGAGAGCTTCTCAAGCACCAAGGTGGCTCTGGTGTCTGCCAGGAAAGACGAGGCAGGAGCATCATGGATGGTGTGTGTGGCTGGGACTTTGTAGGTGTCTGTCTACCGTGGTATTGATTGCTCAACTTGGAGTTGTCCCAAACGTATGGGACTGACAGGTCCCGTGTATACCACTTGCGGTGACAAACCGGGTGTTACCGCAGTCCAGAGCAGTTCCCTTTTCGGTCGTTTGCAGCATCAGGGAAGGTGCTACATGGAAGAAAACTTTAGCCAAAAGCTCTTTGATTAAAAACAAAACAAAAAACGTTTCTTTATAGATTGAAATGTTTAGAAAAGATGTGTCAATTTCAACATCATTTCCATGGAGAAACATTTTGGAAATAAAAATATGTAGTTCTAGAAGATGTCAGAATTTAATTGAGGAATTTTGAAAGGTAGTTTTAAGTGTGCCTGTTTCTCAAACAGGGTTTTTTGTTTTTTTTTTTCACTTCATAGTACATTAAGTTATCATATTATTGAGCTAGCATAATAGAATGGGATTAGATATTTAGCTAATGCATTTATTTACATTTATAAAATACGTGTATTTAGATGCAGATGATTATTTTTGAGTCATTAGGGGCAGCTGCTGTTTGGTAGAGTCTTGAAACCATTGCTTTCCTATGTCAAAGTGTTTCATTACAAAATAGTACAATTTGATGTTTTTGGTGTGTCTGAAGCTGAGCTGAAGCATGCTTTGAATCACTGAGGTTGGAAGGGGCCTCTGGAGGTCTTTTGGTCCAAACTTGTGCTTGGAGATCAAAACCTCAAGGTTGGATCAGGTTGCTCAGGGTCATGCCTTGCTGAGTGCCAAAGACCTCCAAGAGTGGTGATTCCTTTTCTTCCCTGTCCCAGTGCTGGTTCACCTTCATGGTGAAAATAGAGGCTCTGTAACCTCCCATTAGGCGGTTCAAGACAGCAGAAGGTCCCCTCTCAGCCTCCTCTTGAACAAACACGTCTCCCTCAGTCTCTGCTCGTCCATCATGTGCTCCAGCCCCAAGGTTTGCAGCTGTGTGCTGGAATATCCATCTAACATCGATTCAGCTAAATTGGGTGCCAGTAATAATGAAGATGCATTGGCACAGGCTGCAGCCTGGGTTGCTGCTCAGGTATACGTCAACGTGTGCCCTCACTGGGCTTTCAGCTATATTACCACTGCCTCTGCTACCTTCTGCTGCCTCTGCTGACTGATTAAAGCCGCTTCAGATATGTTAATTCATGATGTTGTCGTGTTTCCAGAGCGTGATATAGATGTGCCCTTTGTGCCAGGGTGGGGGATGCTTTCCCCGCATTGCAAATCACAGATATTTTCATCTAGACAAAAAGATAAGATGCTTCAATTAGTAATAAACAACAGCTGTCGTGGCTGAATTAACAAACAGTAGAGTTGCTCAACTCGTATGTTGCAGTGCATCATGCAGATATTACTTGGAGAAAAAAGAAAACATTCCTAACAAATTTCTAAGAATTTTGTTTTTATGACATTTACTTGAACTGAAACTGAACCCTAAACCAGGGCTCTTTTGCACTGGAGAAGGACAGAAGGATGGACAGCGGGCAGAAGCTTTTCACCCTGCACAGCTGGCACTGTCGTGCACATTGCAGCATCTTCCAAGCGAGGATTTGCGCTGCTTTATAACCAGAGCTGTGTCCAGCTCGGGGGCAGCCCGCAGCCCAGAAGTGACCCCGATAAGCCCCGTTGCTGGGTCATGCACGCTCCTGGTGCAGCCTGGTTCCCACTTGTGGCCGCTTTGGCGGATCCGCTCCCTGCCCCAGCAGCGTGCACGGAGGCTGGTGCGGTGCCACGACTCCACTGTGGAGCTGTGGGGAATTCGGAGAGATTCGGGGGCAGGGAAGAAAGCCCCTTCTGCCAGCTGCGTGCAGTGTAGCTGCGGGGATGGCTGGCCGACGTGCAGTCCTCCTGTCTTTGTGCCAGCAGATGCGGAGGATGTAAGCGGATCTAACGTGGGCAGCTGAAACCAGGAAACAAAGGAGGTTGGTGTGTGCGAGCCTTGGGAATACTTGGCTCATCCTGCCATCAGCAGGCTAAATATTTGTAATTTCTATCATAAAAAATTCACCAGCTGCAGAAGTCAATAGAGGGGAAGTAGTAAACATGACATGACATTGCTTTTGTAGCATTGCTCAGAACAAGAAATCTCTTCTTTCAAACAAAAGCCAGACGTTGCTGCCTGGATGGACCTGAATACTTTTAGGATCTTGTCAGAAAAATGTCTGCCCCAATTCAGTCATTTGGAAGAGGATCCCAGGTCTCTTCAGAGTAATGAGGCTTGAATGTAATCTCGAGCAGAGTGATTTAAAGTGCAAGGGATGCTTCTTTACCCTGCCTGATTATAGAGCAATGCATTTTAAATATTGAATGATCCAAAAGTCAGTTCAGGAAGGATACACAATCAGAGGAAGGAAATAGGTCATAATTTCTCACAAGGGACTGCATGAAACCTTCAGTCATCTTAAATTCCCCATTCAGTCCATTTCCCTGGATATTCGATGGTGCCAAAAAGGGCCTTCTTTTCTCCCACTGATTTGGCACTGCCATGGCAGCATATGCTGAACATCTCAGCTGGGGTCTTTGGGGCCAGAAAGGTAAAACTGCCCCACGGTGAAAACAGATGGGCTGGTTTATCTTTGCTTGTGGGAATAAGACACATGCCATTACCGCAGAGGAGGAGCAATAGCTGCCTCGCATGTTACTGGAAACTTCTCTCGCTCCATCCGTAGGCTGAGGTCCCAAAGTCCTTACAGCTTCAATGAGAAATGAAATTATCTCTCTTATTTATATCTAGTAATAATTGCTTCTTCTAATTGCCCTAGTTTGTGGGTTTCTTCCCAGCAGGTTAGGCTGAAATTTCAATTTCAGTTGGATTTGCATAATTGCGTGAGCCTCTTTCCCTGGCTCCACTCTTTCACCTGACACTGCAGACTGAGTTGTGCTCCCCTGGGAACCAGCTGCGGTCCTTCGGGTGTGTTTCAGCGGGAGGAGCGGGTGAAGCTCAGTCTCCTGCTCTGTTCTCTCTTTCAGTGTGATCTCTGAAGCTATGTTTATTTTGGCACTCCTCAGTAGCGAGCGATGGCTGGGCTGAAGCTGTCTGTCACCAACCATCGTGCTGTGCAGGAGGTGGGGAGATGAAGGGGACATGTTGCTCTTCTGCATTTTCTGTTTGTTTTCTAAAACAACGATATTGCCGTTGGTCCTGCTCGAGATGCAGCTGTGCATGTGCCATGGCATGGCATGGCGTGTCTGCGAGGGGACCCAGTCGTGGGCTGCGCTGGAGTGCACGGCTCAGCGGTAGGGGTGTCGTCACACGGGGAGGACTCCACTCTTTTAAGAAATGCTTTGGCACTGTAGGTGGCAAGGTAGCTTCTTCTGAAGTAGGTTTCCAGGGCTGGAGAAGGAAAGGTCTTGGACCAAGGCAGCCTCCCAGCTGTGGTCCCTCCTTCTGCCCTCTGATACTGTCTTCCCCAGGTCGGCAGTGAAACAAGAGCATCCCATGGGTCCTCATCTGCCCACCCGGGATTAGCCTGTAATGTGTCTTTCACCGTTCAGTGGCACACAAAGCAAGAGGGGACCCCAGGCATGTCCCACTGTCCTGACATCCATCGGTCTCCCCAGATGCGACCTCCTTCTGTTGGGGTTTATCTCGGTGCAGCCCGGGGTTGCTCAGTGCTGTGAGGACAGGCAAAGCAGGGCTTGGAGATAGTGGCCGCTTGTTTGTGGGATAAGCTGACTCTCTGGGTCAATTTTATGGCGTGCTGCAGTCTTTGTGCCCCCAACTGCTCATGTCCTGCCATGGTGCTGCTCCATCCCCTCGAATGGAGCGTGTCCTCCTCGCTTCTCCGCAGGCACCAGCTTTCAGAAATGGGCCAGTACATAAATAGAGCAGCTGTTCTCTATTTGCATGCAGCTTTGAAGTTTGATGCTGCTTCTTCTGACCTAAAAAAAAGAAAAAAAAGGAGCCCGTGCCCCACTCACGCTGCACTCGGTGCTTCTTGAGCACAGGCTGCAGCTCGCAGCCTTGCAGCCTGCCTTCTCGGGGCGGCCGCATCCAGCCCGGGCAGCCGTGCAGAGATCAGACCAGCCCTGGGCACGGGTTGGGTTTGCAGTGACTCCCTGATGCCCACGATGTGAATTTGGGCCAGAAAGCACGCAAGTGCCTCGAAGACAAAAGCCTGGGAGCCCTCCCTGCTCCCAGATCGCACCGTGCCATTTAATGGGCTTCCGTCGGACTTGCTTCTGTCGCAGTCTTCCAGGGTGCGCAGAGCCCTTCGTCAGGCTGGAGGGACAGGGAGAAGGTTCTGGTGAAGGAGCTCGGCTGATCTGGGGTTTATTTCACAAATTTTCTTTTTGGTTGTTTCTCAGTTCACAGATTGTGATCCACAAAAATTTTTGAAGGAGTTGTTGTTTTCCCCAGTTACAGCAATGGGTAGCGTTCATTAAACCCATACGAGTTCTTTGGGGTGGGGGGGGTCACGGACTTTTTGTTAGTGAGATCAAAGGCTGACTGGTGGTGTTTGCATTGCCTGTTAACCCAAACAGGTCCAAAATGGGCTGTTTTCCTTTGCAGATACTGTGCTTGGGCTGAGCAAGGGGAGGATATTGCTAGGCTGCGAGTAACTGCTGCCTGTTGTGCGCTGCAAGTAATTTGCTTAGGGGAAGGTGGGAATGGGGAGCCATGGTCAACATTAATGTTTTGCTGTTAACTCAGCATCTAAGCACACAACCATCCATTTTTTATGGATGTGGGTCTTTTACTGGTTGCTTGTTTTAGTGCTTCCTCTGACCATGTAGCTCTTGGATATAGTTCTGCATTCTGCTATTAAGAAAGCAAAAGGACTGTTAGATTAAAGAATAAACTCTACAAGGAAGAGGCAACATATATTTTGCCTTTTGATTTCTGATGTTTTATGTATGCATGTAAATGAAGAAAGATGTGTATGTGTCTGTTAGCATATATAAAATATACGGAGCTCTTCTGCCAGGTGAATGTGACAGCATCACTCTCTTACAAGACCACATTAAAAACTGTCAAACACGGTAAGCACGTGGAAATTAAAATACCCAGGCAGCCTTTTTTGTTGCTGAGGTGACTCCTCAGCCTGGTTTTAATCTCTAAGCTGCAGCACAGAAGTCACGTTTGGTCTGATACAATCATCGTGGTGCAGTTAGCGTTTCCCTCTTAGCGCTTTGGGGAGAAGGTGTGTGTCGGCACCTGCTGCCGGCGTGTGCATTGGGTCTGTTGTTCGTCCCTTTGGGAAAAGCAGACACCCCCCATTTATTACTGATTGTTTACTCACCCTAACTAGAAATGAAGTGAGGGGATGTTTCATCACAATCCGTAATGCTGACAGGTGAATACAGGCTGTATCCCGTGCCTTCAGGCAGACCAGCTCCCCTGCTCTGTGCGGATGGGTTTCCTGCCAAGGACAAAGTGGGCTCCCGGGATGGGGCAGGTGGAGCTGGGGCATGGCCAGGGTGCTGCCCAGGTACCGCCTCATCTTCTCTTAGGTGTCTTTGAAATACTGAAAACAAACAAACAAAAAGCAACCCACACATAAAAATGTGTGGAATGTCTTCTATATTCAGATAAATGCTGCTTTCTTTCAGCCCGCTGCATGTCCCTGCATTCAGCCTTGCGACCTTCTGGCGCCGGGTAAGGCCACGTCAGCAAGCAGCCATGGGACTGACCGCAACACGGTGTCAATCAGCTGCTCCATGGTTCCAGATGTACCAACAGCAAATGCAGTCGCTCTGTGTAGAGCTTCAAAGCTCTGCTAACAGCCCCTCGGCATTTAGCCCCCGACCCGCTGCACGTCAAACACCAGCTTGTTAGCAACTGAGCCCTGTCATATAAAGTAAGAGGAACTCATGTGCTGAAACCTAGCGCTGGACATTGACTGTTTTGCTAAGTCCAGGAGTTTATCTGTGATCTTTTGACTTTAGGCTTGAGCTCCAATGTACCTGTCAGTGAAAAGCACTCAGCCTGGGTGTTTCTTAAAAGCTCCTGCTGTGCAGCAGTGTGCTCGGCTTGTTGCGGATCCCTGGCAGGTCTCCAGGCTGATGTTCAGCTTCTGCAGCGCTTTGTTGCCCAGGACGACCTTTTTCTGATGGAGAAGTGTTGGGCCAGGCTGTGTTTGAGCTGGACTCCCATGAGGTGGGATGATGCAAGGTGAGGTTGCTGTCAGCTCAGTGGACTTTTAAAGGCTGGGAACTGGGCAAGCTCTGGTGAAAGCAAACTTGGTACCCTCCTGCGCCAAACCCAGGGGAGAAGCTGTTGTTGCAAGAACCCCAGAAAGCCCATCCTAAGCAGGGCATGGTGCTGGCTGAGGTGAGCTGGAAAGCCTTGCTTGGGTGAAGAGAGAGGGACACATCTGCTAATTCTCCTTGAATCTCCACTGCTCTTCCAAACTCATTTGGAGAGGAGTGAGAGTTAACCTGGTAATGATCGAGCAGGAGGATATCCGCACTGGCTCCAGCCCATGCACGCGCTGCCATCACTGGCCATAGAAAGAAGGACGACAGCCTCGTCCAAGGCATTCAGGAGCAGGATAAAGCTCAGCTTTACATACCCAGTTTTTGCCAGTTTTAGGTTTGACGGACCTTTTGCACCACTGGCAGTGGTTAGAGCTCTGATGAGTGTTGGCCAATGGCAATGGCATGGGCACTAACTGTTGCCTATTGCAGTTTGGATGTAGTGAGGAATATGGTAAGAGAACAAATAAAAAAAACCTGCTAAGCTGCAAATGTTGACTCCTAGCCAGGCTAGTCCTGCTGTTGAAGCCTGACGGTATTTTGTCCTAAGTGGCAACTGGATGTGGGTGACTTCGTTTGCCTAAACATCAGGATAGATTCTTTCCTGCACGAAGGGAGTAAGATTTGTGGAAAAAGCAAGTGCTCATTTGGAAGGCGAGGATGGGTCTGGCACTGCCCCATAGGAGTAAGGGGGACAGTTTAGCTCATGTGGGTAGGGAGGAAAGATGCGACTCCAGGGTGGGAAGTGGTGGTGAGTTTAAGCTACCGTTTTGAACAACTGAAAAGATAAAAGTGCTACTTAGAAAAATTACAGCTCTGTGTCCCATCTTCCCTCCTCCTGGCATTTGCATCTCCAAATCCTTTTCTTGAGAGGAGCAGGAAGCGGATGGTTCGTGTAAGCTGCAGCACCAGCCTGTGCTCTCTGACTTGGTAGCAAAGCCACTCAAACAGCTGCACCAATGTGCCTTCATGTTGCACGTGTAATAGCAAGGAATTAAATACAGTCGTGTTCATTTCAAATTCCATTTGAAGTACAAATAGGTAAACCCTTGTTCATCAAGAGCAAGTGGAGAAAGGAAGTTCAGCGAATGCTTTTTGTTTTAAATCTTCTCAGAAATACTGCACTGACCAGAGCACTGAACAAAGTAACAGGAGAGGTGGTCTCGCTGCCTTTCGATTCCGAAGCACACGGGTGTGCTGAGTCCTGGGCCGGGAACCGGAGCATCTTGAGCTTCTCGGGCAAACGAAGGAGGGGGCAGCTCTGAATCCGCTGCTGGTCACCTACCGAGTCACCGCGGGCAACTGGGTTTCATCTTTCTGGCTTTCTGAAGCACAGTGAAGTACCTGCCAGGATATTGTGGGTGCACATCTGGCAGTGGGGTCCCAGGGAGAGGAAGGACTGCTGTGCTCGCTGGGATAGGCCTTGGTACCTTTAACTGCAGGGGCCCCCTGCTTGGCTGCCCCTGCGCTTATTGATGTCCCTATTGATCTGTGTGTCTGACGGCTGACCCCGAACCTATTAATGCCAGGTGAAAGCATCCTATTGACCTCAGTGGACCGCAGAGCAGTCCCCTTGTCCTCACCTCCATCAGCCTCTGCTTGATGGCTGCAAATGTCCTCTGCCACATCACCTGCCAGGGCCACACAGGGGGCTGCAGGTGCCACGCTGTCTCTGCGGGAGTTCCTGTGGACAGGGGTGATTGAAGGGACAGGAAAGGGGTTAAGATTTAGCACAAATTTGCTGTAAAGAAGGTTACAGCTGGCTCTGGGGAAAGTTGTAGAAATATTTGTTGTGCTTTTTGCTCTGCAGACCAGCACGTCCGTAGCGGTTTTATTCCCGAGGAGGCTGCTCCCTGCATGTGACATGCCACAGAGCCCATTTCACTTATGCAGTCAGCAAAATCGCCTTCCCATCAGAGGAGCTGCCTCCTCCTGTTTTGTTAAGGGAAAAAAAAGAATGTTTGCTTGGGAGAGAAAAATATATATTTGTCAGTGGAAGCGGGGAAGGGTTAAGATGTGCTAGCTTTGAAGCTGCCCTGGTGCTCATGTGCTTTGCAGCAATCCTTGCAAAATCAGCCACAACTGTGCTCAGACATGCAAGCGTATACAGCTGGGCTCCTAGCAGAGTGCGAACCACGTTATCGTCGTTCAGCAAATAGTTGATAACCATGGCAGAGTTGCAGGATCTCGAGTTTCTTCAGTTATGTGCAACAGTAGCTGGAGGAGCCAGGGTTTTTCTTCTTGTTTGGCACCACGGCTGCCCGGTGGTGGGGTTGCTGCAGAGCGTGGTGCAGAGCTCCTCCAGAAACGTGGCTTTGAGATATTGCTTAATGATGCAGAGGGAGAGAATAAAGGGCAATTTGGTAAAACAGCAAAACCTTGTGAGAGTTGCTGATAACTGTTTTAGGGTTTGGTTTTGACTCAGCAGCGCACATGAATAAAGCTGCCAGAGCCAAGCCTTGAGAGTGGTGTTTCTAAAAGTCTCTCATTGTTTTGGGCTGTCCAGCTTGAGCACTGGTGGTTGAACTTGAATCTCACAGAGTTGGTGCTCAATAATTTCCAAGAACTGAGGCTTTTTTAAGGTGCTCCCCTCCTCCCACCACAATTTTGGAAAGTCCTGACACAGGCTACACAAATGAAATGTAATTTAGCTTTCCTCATCTGAGATCTGGTCCTGTTTGTTCATGTTGTTGGTGTTTTTCCCAGAACTGGTCTCATTGCATTCCCTGACACTCTAAATTCGGTCTGAGATCAAGTTGTTCAAAAGCCTGGGCATCTGCAGGGGCAAGCCAAAAGCTCCTAGCCAGCTCTCTGAATGGGATTCTTTTGCTCAAGCTTTTGCTGGACTTGCAGGTTTTTACTGGAGTTGTTTTTAAGAGAAAGGGCTATTTGGGTTGCAGCGTGTGGGAAAATTAATGTGTTCAATGAAAAGCTGAAAAACAGATGTCAGAGCAATGATGTGCTGATTATTGGAAACAGGGAAGAAAACATGCAACCCCCTAATCCATCCAACTAATTTCCTGGCTCTTTTACCCCCAACAAGTGTCTTGCTTCTCAGAGCTTAATGGTAAATATAATTATTCATTTTAAAAGTTGACATGATAATTGAACCTAGCCTATCTGCTTTGGCCTTTCAGCTGTGTTTGGCATCACAAATTATGATTTCACTTGATGATCAGGTGCAAGTGAATATTTGGTTCTGTATTAGCCAGATTTAAACAAAGCAGTAGAGAAATTTTGAGAAGCCTTTGATGATATTTTAAGCTCAAGTTAACTGAAAGTGCTTCATATGATCTGTCAGTCAATCTGAAGAAAGTCTCATGATGGATAGACCATGTGTTGGCTTGTCTGACACTTCTCAAAGATAGCGACAGTGACATGTATCAAGCAGGACTGCCTTTCAGCTGTTTTTTCTTCAGCTTCCAGTTGCCAGTTCTTTTAACTTAAATTATAATACATTTTGTGGTAGGCCTGAACGGGAGTATCAGCTTCAAAATGCTGACTATATTTGCATCCAGGCATCGATTACTGAACTCTGGGCAACTGGATCAGTTGTGCTAAGAGCTCTAAATCTGTTTCCATGTCTTGAATTTTGATAAAATAAGGGTCTAAATGCAGACCTGATTTAGCTTTCTGATGGTGACCTTAATAAGCATCATGTCAATAGAGGAAATCAATCTCATTTAAAACAAAGTCAGACTGCCGGACAGTTTTAACTTGGAGAGAGAAGAATCCTTGTCACACTGTCATCACACTGCTCTCAGGATGTGGTACGGGTTCATTTTGGAAATGATCATGCTCTGATTAAAGTCCACAGAGAATTGGAATTGACTTGGTGCAATTAGAATAGGCCCCTAAATTAGCATTTACAACAACATCCAGGGGCAGGTGAGATGATTTTTCATTCCCTTATTCCTAGGGCGAATGTGGTTTGAAGACTAGTATTTTGGGGGATACCGGAGCACTGCTTCACTCTGTGACGTATCCAGTGTACACTTCAGGCTGTTGTGCAGTGCTGGGAAAAGGGAAGATTCCTTCCAGCCCCTTGTATTTGATTCTGCATTTTGAATGTTGGAAGGTGGGCTTGGTGAGCTCTGTATGAGCACTAGAGGTCTGCTGTCCTTCACCCTGGCTTGTATGCCTCGTGGAGTTCACAGGTTGACTAAATGGTGGTTTACGTTCAGATAATTCTCCCTGGATAATGCCAAAGCCTTATGGATTGGTTTTTTTTTTTTTTTAAATCCATATTTGCTTGTAGCTGAGAACAGTGACATTGGAGAGTCATCAGCATTGTGTTCAGCAGCTCCTTGAAAGCCTGAGCTGCGCTTTCAAGGTGTGTACACACTGCGTGTTGCTGGTACATAGGTAAAGAGAAAATACCCGATCTTCACTGACAATGAATGTCACGCTGCGTCCTCTGATTTGCCTAAACATCTAATATTGCAATTAGATCAAGCAGTGTACACACAGATGACAAAACAATTAAACAGCAATGAAACATAAAGGGAAAAAATTAACAAGGAACCAAATTCATTTGACACAGAGATCAAAACATATCGACGGTGTCTCGCAGCTCTGATAATTCCATTGAGCTGTGCAGAGCTTAACGTTGATGCTCACATACAACCCCTGATTAACATTAAGTGGGGCTGTCATTCTGACATAGCTGGATAAACCAATATTGAAAAATCTATTAAATATATCAGACTCGAATAGGGAGCGCAAATCTTATTATATTATTTCAGCTGTAATTAGGTTGGAGATAAAATCATAAACAGGAAAGTTGAGTGAATTTTCTTCTGACTGTGCGTAGACACCTGGGTTTTGCTTGATTTGGGGAGAGGCTGGATGCATGCCGAGGACCTGCTGCTGCCCAGGAAGCGCAGAGCTGAGAGGTGGCTTTTGTAATAGGCACAAAAGAGGTTTGTAAGTTCAACAGTATTGGCTACAATCCTCCTTGAGATAATGACAGTTGTAATGGATGTCCTTGCATTTAACTGGAAATAGTAGTTCAGTGGTTTTACAACCCGGAGCCTGCCTAATTGCTTCTTTGAATAGATAAATATTGCTGTTTGGGAGGTTTGCTTTAGGATGTTATGCGTTCTGTTCCTATTAATAATGGAGGTCATGCCATTAAAAACTTTCACGTGCTAAAAGTGTGATTTTAAAAATAATTCTCTTGGGAAAACAAAAACAAAGACACCTTTTGCATTTTCAAGGATACGGAGGTTGCAGAGCCAGGCCCTGTAGAATGGGGAGGGAGAAGCTGAGGTTTCCCCTTCACCACAAGCTGCCCACACACGCTGCCCCGGCTCGGTTTTATCATCTGGCCTCATCCTCTTGTTTCCATGCCGTGTTTGTGACTTGCTCCAAGGAACTCAGTGCTGCAGCCCTGAGCCGACAGGAAAATGGGTGGTTTTGGTGTCTTTAAATACATCTGCTTTTATTTTCTAGGCTGGGGACCGGAATGAATTTGTCAGTCTCTTTTGGTCCTTTATTTAAGGTAGGGTTTCTCTTGCCTGACTTCAGCTGTTGAAAGGCTGATGTCCCTGCGTAGCTAAGGATTTGCTGAAGGTCACTTCCCCCATCCGATGACGGCGAGGAGCCAAACCCCTTCCGGAGACCCCTGTCTCCATTGGCAGTGGAAACTGTTTTGTGTGGCTACACTTAGGTGAGATGAATTCCACCGTGCTGTGTAGTCCCACTCCTGGTTTCATTTCAGTCTGCTGCTTGTTTTATTTCAGTGACACCACCACCGCCGCACTGCTGTGTACTGGGCAACTTCTGTAAGCAGTTTACAAGCACCCAACCAGGGAAGGAGGCAGTGAGTGCCTTCCCCAAGCTCACACAGAGGGCGAGAACGTCTCTCCTGAATGGCAGTCTAATGTTGTGACCAAGAAAATGCTCCTCGTCTTCTAGCCAAGCCTTTCCTTGCTCCTCGTGTGTCGTGCACGCTGTGCAGCGAGGCAGCGATGAGCGCCAGGGTGCTCCTCGCGCAGCGTGCCTGCTCGGGAGCTCTTCAGTTTCCACTGCAATTGAAGGAGCTGTCGAGCTCCTGGAAGCCAGCGGGCGCTCTGCCATCAGCTGCAGCGCAGCCAGGATTTTATCTTCGTCATACAGCCCTGCCTTATTCTCTGTCCAGTGTTTGAACTAAGCGAGGCATAAATTTAGTTCTGATGCTGGTTCGTAAGAAGTGAAAAATGAATTTCTGCCAAACCGGGATGTATTTTCAACTATATTTAATAGGGTCCGTATCCTATCCCAAGAGGTCAGGACCTCTTTCTAACAAAGTTTATGATAATAGATTTAACTTCTATTAGTGTATTTTCCTCAGTAGTTGTGGAGAAAGGAATAGAGGAGGTTTAAGAAATAGAAATAATTTATGTCAGGTATAGAATGCTTTGCTCTTTTTCATGTGCATTACCGTTGGAGGAATGAACAAATAGTCTGAGAATAAGTAAGGGAATATTTATATTCTTTCTTGGTCTCAACTACCCGGCATCTTTCCTTCTTCTGGAATGGCAAGGAGTGCTGAATAATTCACGCAAGCCGTCATTAATCCTGCCTTCTTCTCCCTTGCTCTGGGGGACACCTAGTCCAGATACTATAAAACTTGTGGCCACCGAGTGTGTGTTGCAGCTCCCCAGGTTACAGTCAAGGAGTTTGCCTGCAGTCTAAAATGTCACTAATGAGAACAGGCCTGTTAGTGTGCAAAGTACCCTCAGCACCTCTGCGTTTTGCTTGGGCTGGGTGCAGCTAAGAGGGAGTGAGCTTGTCTGGGGGCTTTATACCGGGGGCTGGGGAGGGAGAAGAGAAGGGGACAGTGATTTCTCTGGCACACAAATCCGTTAGCAATCTGTGCAAACAGAATCTTGTCCTGGTGCTGGATAAATACTTGCGGGATAAACAGAACATGTAATAAGAAATCAGTAAGTGGATTCCCAGGTGGACAGAGGTTGTTTGAACTCCACCTTGTTTTATGGTGTCAGGAAATAGTAGAACAGGAAGAGTTGTGTGGATAATTAGACGCTTTTGGAATGCAGCTTTATTTCAGAGGGTCTCTGCTGTCCGACCTGGTAGCGTGAGAGCAGCCACCTTCGCGCGCTCTGCCATGAATGTGCACAGTCAAGCTCGGAGTTGCTCGATGGCAGCCTCAAGGCAGTGGTAGCAGAGCTCCTGGTGTCTTTTCTCTCTGGCTCTGCTTATCAGGCTATTTTGTGCAATTTTTCCTAGTGTGAATCCACGTAAGGGGTGCACATTGTAAGCATTATAGAAACTGAAGTGCAGAACCGAGCAAAAAAGCACACCATGGAAAGCAGTCCTGAGCTGATAGCGTTATGAATAATGTGTCTCCAACTTCTGAATTTGTGAGTATAATCTTATTTGCTGAAATGCACCAACAGAAATGTAAATACAAGTGATCAAATACAAGTGATTGCAGGTTTTTTTTGCCTTTTATGGAAGTTTGTTAGTGTTGTAAATTTGGATTTGAACCATCAGTGACTTGAGTTCAAAATGTAGACTTGACTCTCAAAAAGATTTATGCGTGTACTTAATGATTCTCCTGAACGAGTTCCCAATTGGAGCCTTGCTGTCAGTTAGACTTTGTGCATGAGGGCTGGGGCTAGATGTGAAGCATGTGTTAGTGTACGCGTTAGCTACATGCATTAGGGCTCCTGACACCCATTAAAGCAGAATGAACTGTGCTGACCATGAAGGAGAAAAGTCTTTGGCTGTATGAACTGCGCACACCATGGAGACTGCCGGACCCACAGCAAGATCCTTGTCTTTTCTTCTTTTCAGATTAACTAAACACAGCTAGTAGAATTGGCCAGTGTCATAAAATCCATCTTTTAAAAAAGAAAAAGCTGTCACATTGGAAAGAATTATTGAGTAGCTTTGCAAAAGCTGAGATCTGCAGGGTGTAGTCTGCACAAGGAGCAGGACGGCTGAGCGCACCCAGGTTGGCTGTAAGGTGCCTTGGGAGGACACACAAACCCCTGGAATGTCCCTGGTTGACATGGATCCCACACAGCATCACAGCTGCTTCTCAACCTGCTCATTTTGAAAACAATGAATTTATTTGTTGCTTTCAAATGTTAGGCTCAGAAAAACTATGATGCTTTAAACAATGAACCATGCTCGTTTAGGTGGAAAGCAGAGACAGCTGTTTTCAAGGTGTGTTCAGCTGGGAGAGCAGTTTGGAAAGAGTTGTTGCAGGTAGAGTGAGAAACAGCTCAGGGAGAAGGGAAAAAAAAAGTCTAAGCCCATAAATGGGAAATATTGATGTTTGTGTGTTTAAGATTAACAGCAGGGCATATTGCATGTAACTGCAGTCAGTGATAACGTTGCCAGCTACTTTATGTATTTGTTCTTTTGGAGGGCAGATGAAATAGCAAGCGTTCAATTAGAGTCCAACCCACTCTTCCCACAGCCAGCTATTCTTCTACATTGATAGAAGTGCTGAGGAACAGCTTTACCTTCTGCTACAGAAAGGAAGCAGGTAAACCCTGCCCTCCTCCCAGCAGCTTGGAGCCCACTAACAGTTGTCAGGCTTTGTCCAAAGGATGACATTTGCGAACTGACCATTGGAGGGGGACTGCATGAGGAGATGGTGTAGGTGCTGGCTAGCAGGATGACTTTATCGCTCCATACTGCTAAAGGCTCCATGAATGTGTGTTTTCCAAGAGAGAACGCCTGGGTTGTGAAAGCTCTTCTGGGGTCTTCTTGCGTAGGGCTGTGGTGGTTGCACGCTTGTGCTTGCTTGCACATAGCAGCGAGACCCTGGGTGCTGGCACCGTGCAGGGAATGAGCCTCTGTAGCCATCTGCTGTGCTCATGTTTGTGTCTGGCTCTGAAGCCAGAGCATTTCCAATGAAATTCCCATGTCTCTGTGCTGCTTGCAAAGAGCATTTGCTGTGGACTCCCACTCTTCAGGTAGAGAAATGTTCAGTCATCGTGATGACACAAGCTGTGCAGGCACCGTGCTTACTCAGACTCAGAGCAGCCCCTGTGTTTATATAGCCAGAGCCTCCTCCGATGAGTCTAAAAATATAAACCTCGCTCTGAGTAAGCAGATCGCCCGCATTCCCTGTGCAATCGCTGTGATGTAACTTCTTTTCTTCTCCTGAGGGGAGCAGGGACTCGGCGGAGAAATGCCTCACCACGGAGCACGGCGTCTCGGGGAGGAGCATGGCGGAGCAGGCTGCAGCACAGTGCCGGTGCCAATGGTGCCACTGCCCACGCTGACGCACCGGCGGTGAGGCCCCATGGCACGGGGGCAGCTCACACTCCTTGGCTGTGATGAGTAGCAGCTCCCATCTCGCCCCAGAGCTGACAGAGAGAAGAGCATTTCGGTGGAGAGTGATGGCAGTGAGAGAGAAGCGGCTTGGAGGCTCGGAGCAAGGCAGCCTGACAAGTGCTAAAAGGGCCTGCAATCTGCATGGTGTTATAATTAAGTGGCTGCCATTAGCTGGTGATGCAAATTAGGGAGTGATACCAGACCCGTCAAGCCTTTTGCTCCAGTGCCCTCGAATGCTTGGGAGAACAAGGTGGCTTGCAGGAGCTGCTAGCCACGTTGTGCTTTGGGTTGTAGAAGGTAGACCTGAGTTGGCCGAATTACATTGCTGGGGAGCTGGTGGGTCAGATGCTGCAGAAGCATGTGCCGAAAGGAGGAGTTCACCGGCCAAACCACCCCCACAACCCCCAGGCAAAAAAAAAGTGAAGGAAGCTGAAGCATAGAGAAACCAAACTGCACGTACAGGGTGACAAAGGCAGGATTAGCACAACAGACACTGGTACCAGTCTAGCTGTGTGTCCACTTGATCACAGCGTTTATGAAGTCAGCTTTCATGTGTATAATAAGTAAAGTTCCTCCTAGGGAAATTCAATGGGAAGAGAGTTCTTGTTAGCTGCATCTTGAAGCTTTTCTGAAATTCAGGAGCTTTGGGTGACTCTACAGAATTGCTTCTATGTTTTCTTGATGCCCCTGCGCATTGGCTCTGCAGTCAGACAGTGCAGACTTGCCTTTCCAAGCATGTTCTGCCTGGTCAGAGGCAGAGACACGAGTCATCACCTTGTAACTCAGCTGTCAAGGTCATTTTCCTTAGCAGTTCCATTTGTAGATCCTTCTCTCCCAAAACAGCAAAAAGAAAGTGCAAGACCAGGCCAGTGGGTACCATTTTGCCCAGTTCCTTCCTGTGAGCCCGATGAGTACGGAGCTGTGCAGTATGGACACCAGCACCAGTGTCTCTCACTGTAAACTGGCGCTGAAGGTTCCTTCTGACCACTGAAAGCCATCAGGTGATTTTGAGTGCTGATGAGTTTATTATCTTTTGATGTTCAGCCTGGTTCTTACAGCTAGAAGTACCGTTCTTTGTCATTCACTGAAAATAGTGGTTTTGAAACTATTTGCCCTGGTAGGACCCCATGGCAAGCAGTTCCACAAAGTACTCATACTATACTTAAACTATATATAGTACAAAGTAAGTGTGTACTTATTGCACACACTGAAATCTGTAGTACCTCTGTGATGCACCCACTCTGCTGTTAGGGAGAAAGAAGGTCTGTTGGGGTCATCTTCTGATGATTTTAGCAAGTGAAGAGAGAGAATTGATAAAGAAACACCCAGGCTGTACAGCAGCACTTGCCAGGGCATAAGCGGAGCTGCCTGTACAGTTGTGAAAACACAAAACCTGTGGGTGATTCAGCTGCACTACGGAAAGTGAGGAGCCCTAGAAGAGAATGCAGGACAGCCTGAGTCTGCTGTAGCTGGGAAAGTGCTGCATTTCTGGGAAATTACTCCTCTCTGCTAGCAAGTGTGGAATCTAGAGTGGAAATCAGTGCTGGCCCCTGTGCGCAGAGGCGAGGAGCTGGGCTGAATCCCATCTCTGCCCGTTTTCTGCCCAGTTATACCACTGGGCTTGTCCACAGCTGCGAGCTGCTGTCAGATGTGAGAAGTGTGAACTTGCTCGTACCTGGTGCCACATGTCACCCTGCTTTATGTCCCTCTACAACTTGTTCCTGGCTCAGGAAGAAGCCTGGAAAATCAAGGTATTGAGTGCTGTATTTCAGCAGAGAAACCTCCATTGAAGTTACCTATCTATCAGAAGATTGGTAGAGAAAAAGGATTATTATAGACTTTCTAACAGTACAGAAATCTTTGCAGTTGTCCGTGACCTAAGCAGACCTTTGTGTAATGATGGGAATAGACATTAGTATACACCAGATATTAGATTTTACAACCAATTTTATTAATTTTAATTGATTATAAAATAATGGGGGATACATTTAAGGAGCCTCTGCTTAATGCACTGTAATTATAATATTCTTAATTACCATAAATTTGATGGGGCAATAAAGGTATTAAAATAAATAGAACAGAGGAGGTGCTCATTAAAATTGCATCTGACCTCTATGCCTTGAAACTTGCTGGAGTGAATGCAGTAAAACTGGCTGCAGTGTGGTAGCAGTGGGAGCTATTAATTCCCAATTCACAGGGCCTGGCAAGCGCGATGCAAATAAAGTCAAACTTAACTATCCATCTCACATGAAAGACCAGAGAGCACTTTGCTGAAAGAACAGTAGTTTGTGGATTGCTGATGATTTCAGTTGTACAGCTGCTGCAAATGCGGGGCTTCAGACACTGAAATTTTGTGCACATGCATTCATAGCAATTTGTAAAGATACTCTCTTAGGTGACCGTGTCGCACTCCACTTCAGCACGCGCATTGATTCATAGCATGATTTAGACATCTGTATGCTCATCCAGACCCTGAGCAGTTGGAATGGAAATCTTTCAAGAACTGTTTTTTGAAGAATATTTTGAATTCTCATTGCCAGACCCAGAGAATGTTTTGCAATCTGGAAACAAGCAATAATTTACTGCCAAAACTGTAACTACATTGTTCTGCTTTGGGAGGAGGAGGAGTACAGCTTGCTTCTGTGTTTTGAAGATTGTCTCGGTGGGTTGTTTCCCCCTCATCATATATCTTTAGGTGCTGTGAGCACGCAGCATGGAGGGGGAGAGGAAGGGGAAGCACTGGGCTGAGTTAAGTGTACTGCCAGTGCTGCCGCTGGCCTGTTTGGTGTCCCGTCTGGATGTTGGTTCCTGCTTCTCTGAATGCCCTTAGGAAACACTGCAGCAAGTACGTGTATGTTAGTACTCTTAAAATGTGGATTTTGTTTTCTGAAGTGGATAGTGGTCCCAAAAAAGTCATCATCTAAAGTCTATTCTGAAAAATCAAACTACATGGGCAGGAAATGAAAGCTTTACAATGTTTGTAAAGAATCCTGTATGTTATAGACAGTTTGTTTCCCTGGAGATACACAAAATACCAAACACTTCCTTTCTGGGGTGGGTTTTTTTTGTTTAGTTGGATGGTTGTTTTTTTTTTCCCTTGTTACTGAGAATCCAAGAATCCCATCCTTGTATTTCTGCCTGAGTGGCAGGGCAATGTTTTCGCAGGGGGGACATCTGCATCATTCATTTCACCGCAGCAGAGTGGTTGGGGTTTCTTTAGTGCTCTCAGATTCTTCTGTCTGGGCACGGGCTGCCAGAAGCCAGTGCTGACCCCAGGGTACGTCTGTGCCGTTAGCCACTGCTGAAGAGGGCCCTTCATTTTTGGCAGCTCCCGTTGCCGCAGGCTGTGCTGAGCGTGCCCGCGTCCCGTGGCACTCGCCGAGCCCTGGCAAGGCAACCGTCAGCCAGCGGCCACCTCGAGCGGTGCAGTGTCCTCTGCCCGCTCCAGTCCTTTCCAGCGTGGTTGGCAAACGGGCTGCAGACCGGTGAGGCTCCGCTTCACAAACGTCATCCTCTGCGGACAAGTCGTATGTATAGGCAAGCAGTTCTTCAAGTGGGCCTGGCCGGGGATGGGAGCTGGCGTTTCACTTCTTCCTTTGTTGGGAATGTAGTTTTGGAAGACTGGTAATTGCATGTTAAATGTGAAGGAGACATTTTATCCTATCGCAATGGCAGGCTGCTTTGCATTGATTTGGAGAGAGAGCATTTGCACTTTCCAGGAGTGAAGAATGGGTCTCAGTAGGACATTCCTGTGTCTGAATGCAAAATTCCTGTTTTGTCCTGCCACAGCCCATATATTTAGACTCATTTTTTTATGGCACTTAAATGGACCTAAATATTTCACCAGCTAGCAAGATAACGCTACAGCTTGTTTAGTATTTTGTAATCAGTTATTAGGACAGGGCTTTGCTGAAATAAAATATGAGGGCAAAGGAAAGTAACATGCCTGTGGCATTAAAATGCTGTTAGCAAGCTTGAGGCATATCAGAGAGATTGGTCCTGAGAGTAACATTTGCTGCCTTTCTGCTTTTGAACTTTTTTTTTCATTTGCCTGTTTCTGAGGACTGGAATTTATCCTGAATTTAAGAACTGACGGGTTTTGATCATTTGAATAGGTATCACTGTTCAGCAGGGAATACATGTGCCAGCTGAGATGTCTCTTAAAGCCAATTTGTACTACCAGTTATATGAAATGATTTCTTGAGACTGTAATGTATTTCAGCTTCAGGTTCTCCACCTGCATTACAGCATTCATCTGCTCTTCTTACCGCCCTGAATTGCTTTACTCTCATTTCCCAGCGCCCCATACACCTGAGTGTGTTCTGGGGTGTGAATGCATATTGAACCACAGAAAAATGACATTGTATCCTTAGGAATCTGACTTTAATTTACTAAGGCAGAGTAATCCAGAGCCACAGTCATTTCTTAATCCAATCCTCATCCTTTTGTGCTGAGGACGTGCAGTTTGCATGCACGTAAGCAGAATCACCCCTGCTATTGAATCTCCAGCATTTAAACAGGTAGCAACTCCACGAGCATCTCTGTAAATAGTTGATGGCCCAATTCTGACACCTTTCGGTGTGTTGAAGAGCAGAAGAATGGGGTTCACAGTTAGTAACCGTTGCACACATTTCTATAACTTGTAGTTATTTATAGGAAATGTATATAAAGAAGACTTTTCCACTGTAGTACTGCTTATTCACGAGGCCTTACCTTATGGTCACATTTATGCTCTTTGGTAGCGTAACTGTGAACTGTAAGTCTGGGAAGAGATGTCCAAAGCTTTAGGTTCAAGCTACTGTTATCGTGAGTTTTACAAAGCAGCCATTAATCTGCCTGAAACTTCGTTGTTCCTATTGTACTTCTAAAAGGGTCTTTTTAATGGCAGGGGATGGATTCAGACATGCAGCCTAAATCCTGAGAATAAGAGATGATACCCCGGTTCTGGAGAAGTCGGTGGGAATGGAAGCAAATATTGCTGGCCAGCCAGAGAACCTGCCAGTGTCTTTTTTTTTCTTTAAAAAAAAAAAAATCTTTATAGGGAGATGCACGCTCAGCGGCTCCAGAGAAAGACAAAACGCAGGGACTGTTGTCACCACAGCTCATATAGACTGACCCCACTTAACCACAAACCCTAGAGCTGCAAAGCCCGTGTTGCTGGTCTGGCCCAACAGCCTCGGTGAGGTCTTGGTTAGTCCCTGCTGATCCACAGCTGTGCTTCTTGGTGGTGGAGCATGCACGTGTGGGTTTCTCTGTTTGAATTGCGAGTGCAACATCTATTAGAAAATTCAGAGGAAAATCAGTCTGTGCGAATAATGCACAGAATGCATGACGTATTCAGGCACGTTTGAATGATCCTGGTAAACCCACTTTTACCCCATTTCCTGTGCATCTGTCCTTAAAGAAGAACCACGATGGGAAAGGAATGGTAGGAATGAAACCTTTGAAGAATGCCTCCAAAGATCCCATTAAACTGTCCTGCTGGAGACTCTGCAGCCTGGCTTGATAGATCTGGTACAGATTTTCCATGTATTTGAAGTCTTACGTTGAAGAATGAAGCCTCTGTTTTAAAGAAATGAGTCGTAAGTGGGAAAAGAAAGAGCCCAGCTGTTCATAAGACACTTAGGGTTATTTCGCTTTTTGTTGGGTTTTGTTTTGTTTTAAATCCTTCCGGTAAGTGTAGCTGATACTGCTAGCTGTCGAGTTGTTTAGAGAAATCTGTCATGTATGAGTGGGAGCTCACCTCGTGGGTGGTGACTTCAGGGGGACCTGGCCCTCAAATGTGTGCCAGGGCATGCAGTGGGCATGGCACAGTGTCTGTGTCTGTTATGCGAAGCCTAGCAGTGAAAGCACAGGTGTCAGTCGTATTTCCCTGGCATCTGAAACGTTGAAGGAAAGGGGTCAGAGACCAAAACACCCAGGAGATGCTCAGCGTTTGCTAAGTATTGGTTTGAATGGGTTGAACTTTGCTTGTTGGGGGGAAGTATTCATATTTCCGTGCTTAAAATCGAGCATGCGGATCTAAATCCACTCAGATACAAAGCAAATCCTTTGAGTCCAAGGGTTCTCCTTGGCACCTGGTGACCATTTTAACAGTGCTTCGCCCTTGCTCCCTCTCAAGGCAGTGCCTTGGTCGAGGATCTGCAGTGCAGAAGCAGGAGACAAGGATGTCTTTTGTGGGTCTTGATGTTTATTCTTTTGCTGCCCAAGGAGGGGCCGCGGCAGCCCTTGTTATCAGCCTGTCAGAAGAATTAAGAATCAAGTAGTTGCATGAGCAGCAGGATGATTGAAGGCCGGTTTCCGATGGACTTTTATCTCGTAATTGATTTCCTCTGTGGGTTTGTGCTGTCTAATGAGGTGTGAGCTAACACGCCAGCCTTCCCCTCGGTGGGAGGTGAGAGAAGCCAGGCGCCTCTTCGCTCCGCGGCTGCAGTCTCCTCGCTGAACGTATGGGAACTTCATATCGTTGAGACCTCTGCCCTGCTGTCAAATTTGCTTGAAATTAGTGGGCTTCAAGAGTTATTAGAAGGGGGACAGATAGGCAAACACACACAGGCAGGCTGAACTTCTGTCCCCTGTGCTCTTTGAAAATTAGGCTTAATTTTTTTTTTTTTTAATTGAAAACTGAGAAATTGCTTTGGTCTTAAAAGCTGCCTTCTTCTGTATTAGTCCTGTGATGGGGAGTGAGGAGGGAGGAGGAGGAGGTGGCAGGGCAGGAAAAACAGGTGATTGCCATGATTCTAATGCCATGCTAAAATATTCTCTCTTGCCTGAAGTGCTGACAAGTGTGTTGGTAACTGCAAAGGTTCCCAAGGACTTACACAAATAAACAAAAACTGGAGTCCTGGAACCACATTTGAGAGTGATTTAGTTCTAGCGGTGTCTGAAACACAGCTTCCCTGTGCCCATTGCTGGGCTGGTGCAGCTGGAGCCAGCTGCCCCGGTGGCTGATCCCTGCCTGCCCTCGCTGGATAACCCTTTACTGGGAAGACAGGAGGTAGGTTGGGCTCTCTAGGGTTGGAAGGGAGCAATTCGAATTGGGAAGAGCATTGGATAATATCTATTAACACTTGAGAGTCTGGAAAACCATTTTACTCTTTCAACCCTTGAATAAAATGTGGATGTTTATGCAAACCTTGGGAACAGTAAATGTTATATTAAGTCAATTCAGATTTAAAAGAAAGTTCCTGAATGTTGGGAGAATGTACAGAAGTGTCCTTTCATCCGCCAAGTAGAATGTATCCTCAGGCATCCACACAGTTAATAGCGTTAGCCCCAGTGGAAAGCCTTCTGAGGCTTCCTGGCTGCACTAGAGAACATGGATCATTTAAACATTAACAGCTTTGGTTATTAATTATTGTGGAAAATGTGGGGGTGGAGAATGCTGAACTGGAAATGTTGTCCCACGACGGAGTTTTCCCTTGCTGCGTGATCAAAACCATTTCTGCCGTTGCTGAGTGAAACGCTTTTAGAGCGGTGTGATGGGGAGCAGAGGTTGTTGTGCCTGCTGCTTGGCTTACAGGTTTGCTCTTGACAATGATGATGGAGTGTGTTTTCCGTGGAGTGTATAGATGATAGGATTTAACGTCATTTAATTTAGCAGGAGCTCCGTTTTCAGCCAGGAGGAAAGTGTCTCGTAAAAATTGTGCCTTGAACACATCCTGTGAGACGGCATAGCGTGGGGATGGTCTGGGAGCTCGTAGGGGCTGAAGCTGTGCTGCGGTGAAAGAACTGGCTCACGGAGCCGGCCCTGTCACATCATTTCACCTCCCCGGGTCCCTGTGAATGCGGTGTGGTAATACTGATGGTAAGCTTGATCACGGTGATTTCTGAAGTTAGAGCAGTTAGATACCCGCTGTGGTCAGTGAGAGCTGTTTTCCGCTCAAATGTGCAGAAGAGTTTGGAGCCCCGTACCTTCACTCAGCGCCCAACTGCTAGGACAGCACAGCCAGCGTCACACCAGCAGGCGCTGGGGACCAGGCGTTTTGGAAAATTCAACCTTTCTTTAAATGCTAGAAATGGTGAGTTGAGCTCTGTAGAAAACCTGGCTTCAGCCTTGGGTGCGGAGGCCTTGCAAATGTGCCCACACGTCAGCACGCACAAGCCTTCAGGTCCTTTGCGCTGTCAGCCAGGGTTGTATTTGAGCCCGTTTGGTTTCCGTGTTTAGCTAGGTCTTCAGCGAAGTCTGCTTGTGAAGCAGGACTGGCTTGTGTAGGACGTCCAGGGTGACTCACCGCTCAGTGGTCAATAAGCTCTGCCTCTTGCTTAGTTCGCATTCAGCTAATTACTGAATTGTATTTCCTGGACACTTGGAAGTAATTAGCTCAATGTAAAACTAATGTATCTTGCCAAATTTAGGCTTAAAATTGTTACTATGGTTGGGTGCAGTAACCTTCTATTAGACTTAAGTTTTTTTGTTTTTTTGTTTTTTTGTAAATATTTCACTAGTGTCTGGCTAGATTAACTCATAATGTTGTAAGGCTTATTTGTCGAGGGGGTATAGAGATATTAAACAAATTTGGAATTAAATATGTGCTGGCTAAATTCCCACTTTCCTCAAGCCCCAGTGATCCAGAATCTGGGCATGCAATATTGTTGCTGGCTTATTGAAGCAAAGTGGAGGTATAAGCTAGAAGAATATGAGAGACTGGGTTTTTGGGGGGTTATTTTTGGTGCTTTTTCTGCAAAAGCTAGCTTTATGCAAGAAGTATACTTAAAGACCTACTTTTCACCCAGTGTAAATTATTACCTGACATCCTACTAGTTAATGGCAGCACTCCACTGAGGTTAGAAAGTGAGACTTGCGACTAGGTGTTTCCCCACCTAGTTAGGAAAGATGACGACGATTCAGGAGGCATCTCAGGAGGCAACTTCAGGTAGGAAAGACCACTGGAGATGCAGGGAGATGAGCAAAGTACTAAGCAAGTCCTGGCAGAAGTCGGGTATAAGGGAAGAGCTTCAGAGACTTAAGTGCCACAATACATGGACGTGTGGATGTGCCCTTGTGTTACAATTTGCTCACTTTTAGAGGAATGGCCTTAACATGTAGCTCGTGTGTGGATGCTGACATTGTGGGCTGGTTTGGGAGCTCTGTGAGTTTAGTTTGCATGGCTTCTTTCTGGTTTGTGGATCATAATTAAATATAATGAGCCCTGAAGACAAAACCAAAAGAGTGCACGGATGCGGATGTCTACACCACCAAAGCTGTGCATGCAGCTGTACAGCTGGACCGGAGAGAGCAGCCTGCTCTGGTTGCTGCCCAGGGGACTGCTGCCGTCGTGCTGGATCTGCAGGAGAAGCCAGGCACTAACAGCAATTTAATATTGTTGTCAACAGCAGGATTAGGCGCAGTACCGCTGGATTTGTGTAGGAAGAATTTCTGGGGAAAGCAGATACGGTTTTTTCAGACGAGCTCCATACCCTGTGTTGATGGGGTGCAAGTCTGCCTTGTTTTTCCATTTGCCAAAGGGTTTTCAAGGTTGCCTTCCAGTTCTAAATGTTGAACGAGAATGGATTTATGTACTGTTATTCCAGATTTTCATGACTGGGGAGCTGCTTTCTCTTGGTTTCTTTTATAGTTTCTGCTGTGCTGTTTGGTAAAGTGCCTATAGGAAGTAACATACATGTCTTAAGTGCTGTAACGTGAATGGCCTCGTGGGCCTATTTTGTTGACTCCAATTGCTGGATCAGGCTTTCAGTGCGACTGTATTGTCAACACTGGGAATCGCAAGTGGCGGGACTGTAAATGTTCCTAGTCAGTACTCCGTTCTCTACAGCAGATAAATCCCTCTCGATCCCTTTATTGATCTACAAAATTTTTCCCATGACAAAAATTGACACCTCTCTTTAAAAATGTGTGTTGCATATGTGCCCACATTTGGAAATAAATTCTTTACGTTTATGTGTGTATGTGCAAATGCGAATACATACAAGCCAGGTGTGTGCCCACATATAATTGTGCAAAGCTGCTGGGCATTTTGCCGTGTATTTTTTTTTTTTTTACAAGAAAGAACAAATTATGGAAATGTATGTTGTATTAACAAATCTGTTAAGGGATATGAGAAATAGGTGTAGTGGTGATGTTTTGTATGGAATAGAAATCCTGTTGTAAACATCAGAACCCCAAAAAGCTCTGTTGGGAAAGGAACCATTCACCAGTTGGACCCCACCTAGTACAAATTCATATAGACCTTGTAAATCATAGTCTGTCACCACTACTGGGTTGTCCCAGCATCCCCGAAACAGCAAACTGTGCTGTATGCCTGTCACCATGAAGAAAGGAACTTGAATTATTCAGAAAATCTGAGTATATTGCTACTTTATTTATTTATTTGCACTGAACATGTTTTGTTTTGGATATGCAGCAAAGTAGGACTCTTCTCCTGACCTTGCAGGGCTTCAGAGATAAATGAAGGCACATGTTCTCTGAGGCAGCTGGGAATTTATGGTGTTCGAAGAGACTCTGGCTCCAGAGTGGGTTGTTGGCAGCAGTGCTGATAATCACAATGTGATAGCAACTGGGCTGTTTCATTTAAGATGTGTTTAAATCTTATTTTCTTGTGCTGTAAGGTTATGTGTTCACAGGCTACCAGAGTTCAAAAGGGAACGAGGAAGAAAGTGCCAACCTAGAAGCCTTTGTTTCTGAAAGTTGGAAGCACCTTTTTTTGTTTTGTTTTTTGATCACCTGATGATCTAGATCTTAGGAAAAATGGGTGAGTTGTTCATAGAGTTTACCACTTGCTTGTCTAAAGCCTGTTTCTGTGAAACAGAGCCCTGTTGTGTTGCAATCTGTTAGAGCAATACCTTCCTAATTCCCTGGATTAGCAGACCTCTGGTGTATGCTTACATTTTGAGAATTAGCAAATCTGGTGAACAAATGTTTCACAAAAGCCAGGAAAATACAACACAAACTGTGTTCTCTCTTTTCAATATTCATTTTAATTGCTGACAGTCATATTCCATAGAGGGTACAGTAGCTCTCTCATGTATACGCAGTAGGAGTGTGGTGTAGTACATGTCCTAAAGCATTAGTTTCTGAGCCACCGCAGAGAGTTAGCAACAGTAGCAAAATGTTCTGCTGATGTATTGTTGATCAAAAAATGTGTAGTAATGGCATCCCTAATATAGTTGCATCGAATATTTCCTTGGTTACTGAATGTGCAGCCATCCATTCTCAGTCAGCATCTCTCTGAGACCTTGCAGCCAAACACAGCGGACACACAAGGTCAAAGAAAGAGGAGCCGTGAGCTGAAATGTTGGTCTTCTAGGGCTTCTCGTAACACAGGACACATGGGTTAATTGTTTCACCTAAACAGATATATTCAATTAGAGCTTATCTATGCAGGATCTAATGATTTTTGACTGTGTATAGATGTTTATGCTATATAGCTTGTTGTAGTTTTTTTCTATGGATATATGGGACTTGACTGACGTTGAACTCACTTGCAGTGGTGTAAATTTATCCACGTGGGCAGGTTTCGCTGATTTTTAACTCCATCAATTTTTTTTAACTGGCTGAATCTGTTTCAGAGCAGTGAGCCAAACAGTCCACAGCATTTGGTGGAGCAGGAGAGTGCAGAGAGAGCAGGCATGCTGGGTGAGAGGAAGGAAGAGGTTATGTGAGACTTTTCAAGAAAATGCAGCAGTGATGTGTTGCTTGTAGATGTATTTTTGGAGAAATTTGTAGATGCATGCTACATGCATAAAATACATGTAGCAGAACTCAGTTAATAGATATCTCTGACGTAAAATATCCAGATCTACTGCTCCTCAGTATGCTTTTTGGTGTTTTTTTGTTGTTGTTGTTTGTTTGTTTCCTCCTGGCGTGGCTTTTTGCTGAGAGACCTGTATACCACAGGTTTAGGATTCAGGGATAAGCTGGAGGAATTTTCTCCTTTTTTTCTGAGTTAGGAGTACACGGGCTTCATTTTGCTGGTCTTGGTTTTGGCATACGTGAAATCCGCTTCAGCGTCTGAACTCACAGCGTTGGTGTGGGCTCTTGGTCTGGCCCTTGTGGCTTTCCTGGGCTATAAATGATTTTTACAGCTCCCAGAAATATAAATCAATAAGCAAAGACAAAATATCTAGTGTCAGAAAGTATTGTATTTCATTGCCATAAAGAAAAAGACGTGTGGAACTATGCTTTTTAACTGCATGGACAGCTTAATTACAGTCTTACAGCATGTAGCTATTTACATCTTAATATATATATAGCTGAAATGCAAGAAATAGTCCATCTGTATAGTTTAATTTTAAATTTGTTATAAATTAGCATAAAATCTGTTAGACACTTTTAAAGTGTATATGGGTTTCAGGTCCTGTCCAGTTTCACAGGGCTGTTCCCCCACCTTGCCAAGTACAAATGCATCTCGTGGCTGTCTCATGAAAGGATCACGACTCCTGAGGTACCCTAATAAAGTGGATTTTAAAGCCTGTTAATTATACGGCGGGAAATTGCTCCCCGGCACGGTCACCAGAGGCTCCGGGAGCTGGGCCTGGTACCGCAGCCTGAGGAAGCCTCCGCTCACCCCGGGGCGAGGGCCTTTCGTTGGCCTCCAGGGCCAGGTGACGGGCAGGGCTCCCGGTCCGCTAATGAGGGCAGCTGGGCTGAGCTAATGAGGGCGGCTGGGCTAATGAGGGCGGCTGGGTAACGGCGCTGCTGCTGGGCCGGGCCTGCAGGAGGGTGGCGGCGGTGCCGCCCTGACAGGAAGAGGCCGGGCGAGGCCACCTCAGCGTAGGGCTGCTGGGAGCGCGGCACACGCAGGTATGTCCGCCGGCGCGGGGCGAGGCGAGGCGCCGCGTCTCTCGCCCCGGCGAGGGCCGTACCCCGGCGGGCTGCGGGTCCGCCCGGGGGAGTGGGGCTGGGAGAGCCCGGGCTGCGGGTCCCCCGCCTGCGGGACCCTGGCGCAGGCAGCACTGCCTGTGGGGGGCTCGGGTGGGAGAAGTGCGGTGAGGCGCCATCAGTGTCTGTAGGTGCCTGCTTTTAGTAGCTAGCTCTTAGTCGTCTTTTGGCATAAAATCTGTATCTGTAAAGGGGAGAAGGAGGGTTCCTTGTGGGGGGATTTAATTCCTGAGGGATGTGGGTCTGTGAGGTTGTAATCATACTCCCTGTCCTGATAATGAAAAGGGAAGCTTTTAGGTGCAACCACTCCAGTGATTTTGGGATTTGTGAAAGTACTTAAATGTGTCCCTGGAGTGAAGTGTGCGAGTAACAAGTGTAAATGCAATAACCTGGTGTGCGTTTGTATTTAAATCCCTTCATCATGTCTGGTGCTGCAGTGCGTGGCCTGGGCTGGCCTGGCCTGGCCTGCCCTCAGCTAGGGGCTTGCTGGAGTGCCTCATTTGTTATGTTTTCCTGACTCTCATTTCATGAAGTTTTTGATTTGTTACTAAATCTTGACATTAGAGAACTGTGGGACAGTTTTTTTTAATCTAGTCCTGGCTCTTCCACCTGTCAGGTGCATGTGGCCTCCCAGGAGTTCAAACTTATACAAATCTGGGTCTGGCGGGCGTTGGGGCGTACAAATTATGCATATCCTCGAGCGCTTTATTAGCGCTGTAGTTTGAGGAGTAACTTATTGAGAATGGGTAGAGGTGGTAGCAGAGCCATTGAATTCGTTTTAATGAGACTCCCAGCGTGCTTCTCCAGGTGCTCTCGTGTCAGGTCTTCGGAGATGTTGTGCCTTTGTGACAGGAGCACGCCGTGCTAAAGAGGATCCACAGAGATAACAATAGGATGTCAAAATGAAGTGAAACAAGGGCAGGGCAATTTTATGGAGATGACATGACAGGAGGAAAGTATGGGAAGAAAAAAAAAAAGAATTTAAACTGTCAGTACAGATTTACTGAAGGCTTTCCAATGTCAGCTAGAAGAAATGTCAGCACGACTGATTTGGTGATGTCAAGGTGATGGCAGAATGAAGTCCGATCACCTCAAGAAGAATCTCTTACTCTGGCTGTGGAGATGAAATACTGTCAGTAAAGATGATGTCAGGATGATAATTATTTTGCACATTGTGATTTAAGTAGGGCATTGTTTCTGTTGAGATAATATGAATTTAGCACAAGGTACGGGAATACACGTTTGAAGATAAAAGCCTGAAACCAAGGCTGTTTTCTATGGGAATGCCAGGAGTTTAAAACCCAGAGCACTGCTGCCTGCGAGCCTGCTGCTGTGAGCAGGGTGCCTGGCTGCCCTCAGGACTCTGACCGGGCTGTGGTGGATGTAGTCGAGGCCTCAGGTGATCTGTGGCTCTGCTTGGCTCCTGGGTAATAGAGGAGGCACGTTTTTGTTACTCTCTTAAAAGCTCTGTCTAATGAATATAAGGACAAATGATGGAGTAGGGAGAAAACTGTAATATCACATGGAAGTGCAGCCATTAGTTCAGACAGGTCACATGGAGGTATTTGAGCATGAACAGCTGTAAATAACTCACTAGTGAAAGTAAGTGTTTCTTTGTATGGTATTAGTGAAATAATCAGTGCTAAGATAGCCAGCTGTGGTGAAAGTCAGTGGGTGTTGTAGGTGGCAGAGGCTGTTGCCACCTCTTAGCTCTGCTTTAGGACATCTGTAGAGTTGTGTGGAGAAATTGCCTTTGCTAAGAGCCCTGAGGAGTAACAGAAAGGCATAATGCTTTAATGAAACAAAAATTTGGGTTCCTAGCTGTTCTGTAGTTGTAGGTAGGGATTCGTTAGTGAATTGTGCCAGGAAATGGCCACACAGTAAATGGTGGGTCCGGAGTGCATAGCTCACTGTCAGCTCACTCTGCTTGCCTCTGCCCACGGCTGAGGTGCTCTAGGATGCTGCTGCAGGTGCTTCCCCTGTGATGCCATCGTCCAAGTGCTCCTGCATCTGGCACCGTTTCCAAGAAAGGATTTCCTTGTTAGTTAAACAATTGCACTCACTCTCTGTGTGTCCTTTATCACAAAACAAACAAACAGGAAAAAACAGTGCTGGAAGAGACAATCTAAAGACTTGCAATCCGATAATAAATCCCCTGTCTTTCCACACACACTCAGTGCCAGCTGTAGACTAATTAAACTCAATAGTTCACAGGTGTTCCTGGGAATGACTAACGCAAGAGCACTCTCCTCTTTAGGGCTCGTTAACATCTTTTTCAGAGCTCTTTAAATTTCATACACCAGCAACACTGAGCTAAACCAGATGAAAGATAGTAGAAAGGGACTCAAGCTATTACAAGAGTGCTCTCAGTGTTAGCACAGGCTACATCCCCACTCAGTTCAATAGCTTACGCGTTTTGATGGGTAATTCACTTGGAGACCAATGTGAGAAGGAAATCTGCTTTCTTAGAAACATTCAAATTTCTGTAGCCAAAAGAAATTCTTATCTCTAGAGCTCACGATGTAATTGTGCGTATACACACACACGGGCAATGGAAGATGAAAGTCTGTGGCCAAATGAAATAGTTAGCTATCTTGTTATGGCTCATAATTTCTTCCCAGGGAGAAGTAAACAGAAAACAAGACTTCCTCCAGACCTCCCAGCTTACTGAGTCTACCTCTGGGCTTTTACTGATCTGATGGTAATTTCTTTAGTATTAGACAGCTGTACTGCCTACACCTGGTCTGGCTTAATATGACACAGTGGCAAGCACAGCAAGCACTTCCAGTTCCATCCTGCTTATGCTGAGTTTGGAAGAGCTCAGATTTTACATGCTCTCTTAAACTTGTGTGGGTCTTTGTCTAGGGCGGTGGCTGGACTAGTTTATCTGTGCGGTTATCTGTGTTCCTTTTGTCCTTTTTTGTCTCTTGCAGAATTACATTTAACTCTTTGCAGAGCTCTCATAGTGGTTTTGAAGAATGGTGCAGGAAAGGAGGATTTTAGTGTTGTTTTCCCAGGTTCCCTAAAAAACAACCCTCTTTTGGAGCTGGACCAGACTGCCTGTATGTATTGTGTGTTATCTTTCCTCCTCAGAGAGAAAGCTTGTCGGCCAGAAGCAGGGCTGAATTACTGCACTTGGGCCAGGCAGCCTGGGGGGAGGAGCTATTTTGCATATATAAACTAGATCCAAACGTACTTTAGTCCCATCAGTGCTAACTTGGTATACCTCATCTCTCATCTACTGTACTGTCCTGCCTCAGTCACATGCTTTCCAGCAGACTGGGACTGTTCACCTGTAGATACACTAGGCAAAAGTGTTGGTGGCTTAGAAGGCTATTAATTGGAAATAGACCCTAGATTTCATAGCTCTCTTTAGGTTCCTCGCTTTCTCCCTAATGATATTTTCAATTGTGCTCTCGTAGTCTTCCCTAGACAAGAAAACCATGGTGATTTAGGTAAATCTTAAACAGATTTATTACTGACTTCTGCTAAATTGGTGTAAGATATCCTCAAATCAAAATAATATTTCCTACATGAGGGAGCCACACCAGTTTAATAAAGTCATTTTCTAAATCAATTCTATCACATCAGTACAATTTCACTGTATGCATAAAATCTTATTTCAACTGTTACAGCTTTTGATGTGGCTATGAACGGGAAAGAGCTTTTATTCTCTTAAATATCAGAACTGTGAAAAAAAATCTTTTTGAATAAAAAGATACGCTCGGTGTAGTTCAGTGTAACAGTATTCTTTCAGTAATTCTCCTTTCCTGTGGCACACTCACTGTTAGATGTGGTAGTGCTTCAGAGGAGGATGTGATTATTAGCTTATGTCGTGTTCTTCAGGAAACTGAGGCACAGACTGAAAGGCGTTTTCTGAGTTCATTGGCCTGTCGATAGAGAGCTGAAAGCAGGAGTCTCTCAGTCCAGTACACTTTCCACCAAAGTTATAGCATTTCCCCTAAGCAGTGCTTTATTTCTGAAAATGTGGAGTACCTCGGTGAGATGAGTCTCAGTGAACTTCCAGTTAGCACGGGCTGAATGGTTTGGGTTGGGCTTGTATGACTCTGACCGCCCTAGTAAAACCCAAAACCACTTGGTTTGCATCAAGATGATTTTGTGTACAGAAGCTGCTTATTCAGAGGCTGAGAGAAAAGCAGCAAGACAAGTACATATTTTCATAAGGACTCAGGATTTGATTTGTTACCAGAGAATGACATTATTTTGAGTAAAAAAAGTAAAACCCCAAAAGGTGCAGTGTGCATAGCTAAAAATTTTAAGCAGAAAGTGGGCAGAGTGTAAGAAATCCTTCCCTGACCCCAGTCACATACATCCCTGGGTATCATTGCTTGTGACATTGATTTGAGGGTATTTAATAAAGAAAAAGACTTGATAGTTTCTGTGTTGGAGACTTCTCTGTGGCCGGCATCCAAAAGCTCATTTGCATGCAGGTTCTGATGTTAAATAAATTATGTGACAGTCAGTGTAACACTAAGCTGAAGCACTAACACGACGGGGAAGTGCTTTACAGAAGGCTTTGCACTAGCTGCTTCTCTATTTTCAAGATGAGTGTATGGTTTAAAATAATGTGATGAAATTCAGTGGCATTTAACTAATGAGGGTGCGCAACTTGGGGTCTCGTAGTCAGTGGATTAGGTTTAAGTGGCTAATGGTACCTCAAAACTAAATGAGCAGATCTACTGTTGAGAGAAATATAGGGTAGCAAAGGAAAGTTTTGCTGATTTCATTGGTATTCTTAATCTGATTTTTAAGGAAATTTTGAGTCGTCTGTATGAGTGTGTATACATCAGTGTGCAGTAACCCTTGCCTGTCAAATGAGACTTCTTTTAAGATATATTCAAAACGTTTGTCTACATTGAATTTTGGGGGACAAAATGTTTCTAAACGCTAGAAATGGACAAGCATGTTAAAAGAGGTTAAACATTACAATATATTTCTGCCTGCTCAGCAAAGAAAGTTTAGGTAATTTCACTATAACAGCAGCATAAAACCCTTTTTGCTTGCCAGAGTTCAAGAAGCGTTTGGATGAGGCTCTCGGAAATATGGTTTGATTTTTTTGGATGGTCCTGTGTGGACTCAGTGATCCTTGTGGGTCCCTTCCAACTCAGGATATTCTATGACTCTGTGATTTTATTTTATTTTATTTTTGGAAGCATCCAGTGTGGGTTCTCTATATGTGCTTTGTATCTTTGGTCTACAAGATGACGTCTGTACAAACCTTGCCTGCACGTGATTCCCCCCCACCCCAGTAATTTCTGGATTACACTAGGTACGCTGTATTTCACTAGATTACACTCTGCAAGAAGCAGATTCTTTTAAAATTGAAGTATAAGGTTATGCTTCCTAATGTATGGCTCTGGTGGGTGAGTACACCTCACTGTTCATTCTTTTCTCAGCCACTCTTTTCCAAAATGAAACTGTCTAACTTGAGATCTTACTGGGTTTTGTCTTGCAGTCAGGCCTCTTTCCCCATTTGATATGATTACCTCTAGACCATAACCAAGGTAGCTTGTAAGTCTCCTTGTCTCTAAATTAAAGAATTAGAACCTCTGTCCCAAATTGGCTGTCTCTAACGTCTAAATGCACATGAACTTCTTTCGATGCTTGTCTACATGGTAAGTGAGCCTGTCTCTGTCTCTCTTTAGTAAAAGACTTGCTTTCATCAAATTTAACTAGAAGTGTGCAGCAGAATCTGGCAGGCAGTTGTGAAGATGTATGCGGGTGGGATTTGGGAAACTCGGGGATTCTGGTAATTACAGAGCAGCTGAAAAGTGCAGATGCCCAGGCACAAACTCCAAACAGCTACTTGCAGTATAGACAAGATTTTTTTTTCCACCTCCTTTTCTAAGGGTATTCTACAAACTCATTTGAATATGCTAGTTTAAGAGGTAATTACTTTCCCTTAAAATGAAAAAGTATCATGTGATTTAGCACAGCTTCTGAGCTTTTGTCTGGAAGATTAAAAACTGATGTTAAGATGACTCTGTCTTCAGTAGTGGTTTCAAGATTATCTCATACCTCTTAGGAGTTAATAGGGAGCGAGAGATCTATGTCTATTTATATGATAAAATTAATTCCAGCATAGGATGAGAGTAAAGTCTAAATACTTGAAAGCTTAGTCTCCTGATTTTTATTTCTTGTAAAACTGAATCCTCCTCTACTTCTGGACTGAAGGAAATAATACAATACTGAGATATAACTTCAGCAGTTTTCTCTCAGGAGAGAGTCAAGCTCTTCTTCGAAGGCCAAATTATTTCTATCTAACTGTTAAATAAATCCTAAAGCAAATGTCAGCAGTGCTGTATCACATACTGCATCCAAAGCAGAACCCCAGTCTGGACGTGGGTGTATTTATATGTCCAAATTAAGTGCCATTTCTTGACAGTTTTTTTTGTTGTTGCCTCATCAAAAAGAGAGCAATATACCTGCTCTGGGTTGCTCTCGTAAGTGATTCTGTGTGCCACTGTGAGCTCCACGTCCCTCAGCCACCCCTCCGCAGCTCTGCGCGCTGCTGCCTAGTGCACGTCTCTTCTGGGAGGCATGTCGTGGCTCTGTGTTAGCACACGTATCTATTGCTGCTTCTACTTTTCTCCTAGACCGGAGAGACTTACCTGGTGCCTTAGCTGTAGCAACAAGAGCCAGGTTGCTGTTTTTTTCTTTTGAGCAATGCAGAATCGATCCAGGTTCTCTTAAAATTCAAGAGACTTTGAATCATTGCATGAAAGGAGAATAATACTGTTATGTTACCATTCAAAAATGTCATGTGGATTAATTCATTAATGTTTGTAAGACACATTGACACAATTGGAAGTTGCTCTGAAAGTGGCGGTGCTAGCACTGAGATGCGGCAGTTGGGGATGCATTAGAGATGACAAGGCAGATAAGCCCAGAAGGCTTGTTTTGATGATGGTGATGATTAGCTTTATGTCAGCCTGTGAATCAGCAGCAAAACTCTGATAAGCAAAAACCCTTAGATACCTTTTATTAGGGTGAATACCTGTTTCATTCCCCTTAGCAGGACTTCACTGGGATCTTCCTGTGAATAAGAGTTGTCTTTTCCTCCTCTGCCCTGATGAGTCAGTGTTAAGGTTTTTGCCTTGTCCTGTCTCAGAGGCAGCTGCACTTCTGTTTTGAGGGATCCTTTTGGATGAAAGGAAGGCAAATTACCATCATTAAATAATAATCCTCTGGAGCCCTCAAAATACTACGTTTTAATGCTGTAGTGTAATCTTAGAGAGGTATAAAGCATATATAATCCCCATAATCGCCTCAAACACAAGCAAATATTTTGAAATGGGGAAAATACTTGATGATACTGCATTTTTAAGCTAAAAATGCCCAAAGCAATCTTTCCTGAATTCCCCCACAAATTAATTAGGACATTCTTTCAAAAAATTTTTTTAAAACATCTGACAGAACAATGTGGTGATTTGTGCCCAAACTCAAGTGTTAATGGGGGCAAAGCATTATACTGGCTTCCCTTTGTCCATGCTCCTTGCTCCTGACGGTGCTGCAGATATGACCAGCAGGTCAGGGTGGCAGTCAGGGATACATGCACTTAGGCTTGCAAGTAGAGAATGAGCTTGCCAGGCCGTGGCTAGCCATGAGTTAGTCATCCCACATCTCTGATTAGCTTAGTCCATTTCAGTGAGCTCTGGTACACTTGTTTCTAAATAAAATTGAAATTGCGATTGTGGCTGACTCCTGGGAATACTTCTTGGCTTTGCTGTACCATGCTTCTAAGGTGGTGGGATGTTGTAAGCCAGTCCTCAGCAGCAGCTGGCTTGCCAGAAGGGAAATACCCGGTATGTATTGTACTGTGGGCACAGAGAGAGGCGCCAGGGTTTTGTTTTAAATTTGTGCCATTTGCTGTGATAAATGAATGGAGGCGTTGGTCGCCATCCTGACAGGGGCATTGCGTTGCTCATCCAGCACTCTGTGAGCTGAAGCACCGTTTCGCCAACGGTGTGTGCTGCAGCAAGTACATGTGGAGGAAGGAACGCCTCTTGTTTCTGCTCAAATTCCTCATTTTGAAGGGAGGGTACCAGCCAGAAGTTGGAAGCTATCAGTTAAAACTACATTTCCATAGTGCCCTTTGTGCCAAGCCTCTCAAGGCACTTAAGGAAATACTGGAAGCCATACAGCACGAAGTAGCGTTGGCACATTGCTCAAGAAAAACAAACCTCCTGCCTGGATTTGAAAACTGAAAATTTGAAGACTGATTACCGAGCCTCCAGCCCCAGAAAGGGAGTTAATAAAAGGACCAAGTTAGAGCAATTTGGGGAGTTCAGTGGTGGGGATGGCATTTCCATCAGTTCTGATTGTTTCACTGCTAGCTTTCTGTTTTGCCAACACACCGTCGTCTTGTCATAACAACCTAGACCATAGGATTGGATTTCTCTTTTCAGCATCAGCAGCACTGTGAACCTTCTTCAGCTCTTTCTTTATTTTTTTTCCTAGCTACTGCTAATGTGATTCTGATCTCAGAGACAGCAGGTCCAAGCTGAGTTCTCACTTGCTGCGCAGTATCTTGCCTTGTGATATTTTGAGAATGCATCTCTCTGCCTCCTCAGACTGTAAACAGGGAAAATGTCTCTTCCTTTTGTAAAGCAATCTGACGATCCTGGAAGCCCTATACTGGATGTGTGTGTTTACAGAAAAAGTTAACTGCCTTGCAGACATTTTCATTGAAACTCCCCGTGCAGTCACACTGTCGTGGATCCAACTAGTGAGACTTCTTGTGGGCTGAGTAGGTGAGATGATCTTTTGATCTTTTCATGACAAACCATTCCAGCCTGAGCGGACATCACTGAAAGCAGTGTGGATTTCTGATGACATGTGAATGCTGAGAGAAAAATAACCACTACTAGGAGGTGCTTATCTTGATCCTAGCACAGAAATCAATCAAAGTCTGATGAAAAAAGTTAAACCAGTAAAAGCCTCCTGATTTTACTGCTAAAATTTATTATAGCCATATATAACACGTTATATGCTGTTGCCCATTTTGTTTTCTGAAAAGGATGTGAAGACCAGTTGGGGCTTGAGATTTCCTGTTTGGGATCACTGAGGCTCTAGAAGCAGCAAGGTAACGGGGAGAGAGGCACGTCTCATGGTGCGGGGCTGCAGTGGATAACACTGTTTCAGTGAGCTGATTTCTTCGTTTCAGTTTGCAACCTGGAAGTTTTTCTCCATGGAGGTGAGGAAGCCCGGTGTAAATCCGCTGGCAGTTGTCTTTCTTAGTTGTCCTTGTAAGAATAATAGTCTGAGCATCTACAGTGACATTTTAGGGAGGGGAAGGTTCTTTGTTTTGTGTTCTGGGCTTGCATTTTCAGTATTGTTGGAGAGCAAGAGAGAAAATGACTGCTGTGGGCTGTTGGTTGTCAGGAGCAAAAGAAGCCGCTCTGGAAGGGGAAACAGGAGAGATTAAAAGGAAGAGCAAGAAACTTGTGGTTGCTGTTAAATATGAATGTTCCAGAGAGCAGATGCGCATTGAGAGAGATGATAGAAGATAAAACCAGTCACCTACCACAAAGCCTCAGCGATCCTGGCGTGAAGGAGGTGAAGTTGCCCTGTCATTGGAAGTGAGCTACTCCTTTCCGCTGCTGCAAAGACAGTTTGGCCATCGTTCTGCGTGGTAAGCACGAGAGCAGCCCCTAGGCAAAAGCCAAAGTTGCATCATATGTGGTACCCTGTGCCTTTGAGCAAGCTGATCACACCCAAAATAGCCATTTGACCTAAAAGCCCTGCCCTCAACCTCGCAGATGGTTGTGGAACTATTTTCCAAATGCTGAAACACTGAGTAATTAAATCACAGCGGTTTGGATAAGCCTGATGGGAGTAGGGATTGGTCAGCCCTCTCTTCTCTTCTTTTTTTTCTTCTTCTTTTAGTGGGGCAAAGTGAAATTACAAAACTCACGTGAAAGGATTTTGTGGAAGCAAAATGAATAAGTCTAAAGAAGCAGTATAAAGGGATTAGACCTTTAGGAAGATTAGTGTCTATTAAACGTGATGATCTGGATGCAGCTTCCAGCTCTCGGGGTCCATAAATTGCTGATCTCTGGAACCTGAGAGGGAGGACCAGGGGAAGGGTCACTGTACACTCCCTGTCAGTTCTTCTCCTAAATACCTATGATGTGTTGGAGAAGAGGGTGTGGGGAAAAGCCGGGCTCTTGGTTAAGCAAGTGCCCGAACTCTGATGTTACAGAAGTCTTTATCTTGCTTAAAACTGGTCCTGTTGGGTCTTCATCAATGCCCCGTCTCCCCACCAGCATGCCTGCAGAACTGATGCACACTCATAGCCTCGCGTGGCCCCAAACACAAAAATCAGGCGGTGGTGAGGAAGGGAAGGGTTCTGCCCTGCCGAGGGAGAGGCTGAGCTGGGCCGGCAGCGGTGCGGGCGGACGGGTGCTTTTCTTGGATGCTGGATAACGCCATGTGAGAGGAGGGCTCAGTGGGTTGGGGAAGAAACATCTTGTGTGTCCTTCTGTCCCTCCAGAAGTTTGGTTGAAGTTGTCGTGGGCCACTGGAAGGGCTGTGGCATGCCAGGAAAGTGTCAGCAAGCCTCATTTTGGCACTTATATATGAGGAGTAAGCACAATCCTGCTACTATTCCAATGAACTGCTTTTGCCAAGAAAAATCATTTGTAACTCTTTCTTCCTGCCCTAATGTTTCTCCAGCAGGCTTGGGTTATACTTCTTTAACCCCTCGGGCGCCAGCTTGTGCTGCAGAGCAGAGCAGTGCCTCATGCAAGTCTTGGCAAGTCCTCCCACGTGTAAACCAGCTCTGAAGTAGACTGAAACGCTGTCTGGCAGTTAGCTTTTCTTTTTCATCAAGTCTGTTCCTTAGGACTGCTGCTGCTTTTCTTTTTTTTTTTTTTTAATTCTGTTCCTGAGGCTGTAACAGAGAAGAAGGTAGTGACTTGGGAGGAAGTGTTTTTTCTGAGAGGTGCCTGCCTTAGTGTGGAAGGAGGGAAAGCAAAGCAGGGAAATGGCTAGGTGGTTTGAACCTTGCTCTGTTGTGTAGTCCGTCGTGATGCTGAATCAACAGCGCAGCAAGGCTGCCAGTGTGATGTGCTTTTAAAGAATTGTTCACCTGCAAGTTCAAAAGCAGTTCTTCCTCTGTTCTGTCAATAAAGCCGTAAAGAATAGGAGATACCTATGCTTTTTATTATGTACATATCAGCTCTTTCGATGTTGCGTATATGTGCTTTTACCTTTGATCATCATTTGGAGAAGTTTGCAAGACAGGTTTAGTTGTGTAAGAAATGGATGTGTTGTTTTGAATGAGCAGCTTCTTCCCTCCCTCTGGTCGCTGGCTGAATTTTAGCTTTATCACCATTCTGCATCCTCAAGCAGAAAGGCTGTTTCCTTTGTCCCTATGTTAGAGAGCATTGCCTTTGCCCTTTTGTAGAAACTGGGCAGCCACTTTGCTGTGTCCTTGATGACAGATGTAGCAATTCATGTTTCTCTGCGTATAAACTTCAAAAGGACAATAGCTCATTTTGTCTATCCAATGTGTTTTTTTCCAAAGAGAGAGGAAAATAAGCAAATTAATGTTTAAAAAAAATTTAATAATGTAGTAGTCTAACCTTTATGCTAATTGCCCCAGGCTTTTAATGAAGCAGTATAAAATTAGTCCTATGAGTCTTCATTAATCAAATATAAGAGCTGATGGTATAGTATTAAGATGCTGTGCTACGTCTGCTCCCCGTGCAATGTTGACATTTGCTTACATTCAGAGTAGAAAGCAACTATATTTTTTGGTAGCTCATTAAAATAATTAGCTATGTTTGGCTTTTCTTATCATTTCTTTTCTTAAAAAAATTCTTCTAATGAGAAAAGATGAAAACAGACAGGATGGATAAAGTCAAAAGAATCAGATTAAGATAGAAGAACTGACTGCTGGAGGCTTCCTTTGAACACAAGACTTGTATGTTCGTGGCAGCTGTTGGCAGGAACCTCTGTAGAGACACCTTTTTGTTATTTGCAGAACTTAGAGCAGAAGCAAATAATTTCGAGGATCTTTGTTGTTTTGTTGTTTCATTTTATTTTCTGAAGGCGTTCTAAGACTTGTTACGCCTTTTCTCTCTTTTTAAACTCAGTGCTTGCATTGGTGATGTGCTTGTGCACGTAGGCGCTATTACTACTGCCTGCTCATCTAGGCGAGTAAGTTCTGATGGCATGCTTTGGTTGTAGAGCAGATACCCACTGTGCAGGCTGCTAGCACTGAGTCTGTGCTCTGTGCATGTTTTGCTTAAGCTCTCAGAGCAGGAGTTAAGAGACTCTTATAGGCACGTTGGTGTTGTGGCAAGTCGTGCGTTCAGGACAAAGAGATGCTTAAAACATTCATGTCACGCAGGAAACTGAAGCAACCCCAAATGCTCAGCCCTGGAAGTCCTCAGGTCGTTGGGAGAGGGCTGAATCCCGGAGCTCTGGGCCAGAATCATGTCTACATCTGCACTCACTGGAGGGGCAGGAATCTGGTGTTTTGGTCCCATCTCCACTTCAAAAGCATTTCTGTCGAGCAGTATTTTCTGGTCCGTCTGCTGCCTAAGTAGAAACTGCTGTCTGCTATAAAAATGTTTCTGGGAAAAATGGCAACAGAATATGATTTTGTGTTTAAGATGCTGGTGTAGCAGCTTTGACTTTGTATAGGGTAATTATCAAAGCCACAGTTGGCCGGCCACAGCCAGGGAAGGACCGGGATAATGATCCTTTCTGTGGAACCAGAGGCAGCGTCTGCCCCGTTGCGCAGCTCTGTATAAGCATGCAGGAGATGGCTCTTCTCTGGAGAGTTTAACTGGCAACGCTGTTATTGTGCCATTTCAGTTGAGACGATGGCTCTCGTTTCAGAGTTCAGGGCTTAGTGGCAGGGCAGTGTGGAGACGATGATGCTGCTGTTGTCCGCATCTGTGCGTATGTGCACGCACGTGCATATTTGCAGAGGAGAAATGATAGTGGTCCGGTGGGGATATGGCTCTTGTCTGGGAATCGGGGAGCCTGTGCTCAGTTCCTGTGTTTGCCGTATGGTATTAGCAGGCCAGCTCTCCCCTCTCTTCCATTTTTCTCTTCCTGTGCCTCCTCTTCAACAGGCAGAGAGTGGAGATGAGGATGGCTCTTCTTAATAAAAAGGTCTTGGCTATCAGTTGATGGATGATTTTAAAATGAACACTGTGATTCCCACTGCTTAGAAATGAATGAGAGTTTAGCTATTTAGTCAAAAAGGAAGTTTGATTTCCACCCCCAGCCCCCTGGGAAATGCCTCTTTTCTTTTCTTCCATCTCCGCCTTTCTATCTGTATGCCTGTTTTCAGATAAATCGTATTTTGTTCCTGACCTGCTTTTTAGTGTTGCAGCGCCTTTCTCATGATCAGGTTAACAGCTCTTCTCTCCCAGTAAACTCTTTTCATTCCTCCTTTCCGGAAGACTTGTGTAAAATTCATTTCCCATTAGTGTGTTCTGAAGAGCATTAAAGCAGGATAACCCAGCACTTTGGCAGCCTGTGGTGCAGGAACCCTCAAGGTGAGGGACCAACTCTTAGCAGGAGAAATGCTCTGTCTCCTACACTGAAATTCTTCTTTGGAGCCTCAGCAACCCAAAATAGCTGCCCGCAGAGGACTCCTGCGAGAGTACTGTGTTGTCCTCCCATTGTCACCCCCAGCTCTGTGCAAACTCCAGTCAAAACTTTCTTTTTTTATTTGCAAATCAGCATAATTTTCTTCTTTCATTTGGAATCCAGTACTGCACACACAAATGGCTGTGATGGAGAGTAGCCTACAACTATTTGCGAAATGAAAAAAAAAAAAAATCTGCAAATTAACCATGTGCAGTGGTGCTTTTATTTTACGTGCCTGCTGCATGGGCTTTTAAATACGCACTTGGTCAGATTTCCCACAGGGTGCAGTGCCTGAGGGCCGAATGCAGGAGAAATCCCCCCCAAGAAAATGCGAAGGTCTGTGTGTGTTCGTCTCCCACATGCCAAGCTTGAAAGCCTTTCCATGTAGAGTGTGTGATTTACATAAGGAGCAGCCGTCATTCTTCGCTGCTGATCGTTCCTTATGTATATGCAAAACCTCACTGATGAGGAGTGTGGGATTATATTTCTGTTAATTGCGATGTTCTTTCTGATCCTCTGGCCAGTCAGAGGAGGTTTGGTGGGGGTTAGATCGCTGACGAGGCTCTGCCTGGAATTTCTAAGGCAGGAATAAGCTGTCAGCGGCGACGTGCCGCCGCGGCGCAGGTTCGGGGGTTCAGCTGATGGACAGATTGCGTGCAGCCCTCTGGCTGGGGGAAGACTGCAGCGAGCCGTAATGTTGTGCAGCTCGTTGGTCTTAGCTGTGATTGACCCAACGCTGTGTGAGATTAAAATTAGGCGGTGAATATATGCAAGTTTACAATGAAACGAGCTCCTGGATGTCGCACACAAAGACGCACAGAGGTAGATATGGATGGGGGAAGTGTGATTGAAAGCACCGAAGACAAAGCCTGCAGCCGTAGGCCTGGCTTCTAATCCCATCTCTCATACTGAGTTGTTACAAAATCCTTCAGCAGCACTTAATCTCTGAGCTTTAATTCTGTGTCTATAGGGTGAGAGTGCAGATGCTTTATCCACACTTTCACGAAATGCTTAGAGATCAATAGAAACCAGTCCAAAGTGTTACAGCTGTTAATGTAAAATGCTTCTTATATCACAATATCTCCAACATGTTTATTCCATGGAAAGCATTTATCCATAAAATTCTGTCGTATTTATATACAGCTCCAAGCACCCTGGAAGCACCTAGGTGTTGACAGAACAGCTGCAATCTTTTAATATGTTCAATAAATACAAATGGGTATAAACAGTATCCATCTGTCAGGCTTAGCTAGATGGTTTAAACATAAAGCTATTTTGTTCCTGTAATTGTATTTAGATCTGATAGAGGGTTTTTTTCCTTTGCATACTGATAAGCTGAAGACTCCTTTGAATTGCTTTGCCTCCTGATTTATTGTAATAAATTAAATAATAATCCATTTTGTCCTGTTTCACCCCTCCTCCAAGAAAAGAAAGATGAAAAAATAACTGCTGAGGCAATGAAGCATACTGCTTACAGTAACCCACCTTCCCCATGCTCTTAGCGCCTGGGCTGTGACCTCTGTGTTTACAAGATATTTATTGCCTCTTGCACTTTCCACTACTACAGAGTTATCACTTCAGTGCCTTGTAAAATTTGATTGCGTTTAATAAATGTATTCAGCGTTATTGCTGAGCTTGGTGGAGAGCAAGTCTGACAGTTTGCCCACGTTCTTCTCCTTGCACGCACAAACGCACGCACCTTCGCAGCCAACATATTTTCTTACCTACGTGTATTATTGCTTATGTCATATTGAAGGCAATTTTGGATGCATCTCAATTAGATCATTTTTCTAATTAAGTAAGTGCTTGTGGTTGTAACATGAGACTGTCTCTGAATACTGAGTAAGTGTGATTCACTGCAGTGATTTTTCCAACTTCTGTGTGATGTTTTCTTCATAAAACTTAGCTTCTGGCGTGGAGGCATCTCATTACCTTCCCCATCCTGACCTCTGGAGCTGACGTTAGCCAGATGTGTTCAGCTCCCTCCTTCGCCCCAGACTTCCTGTGTGACATCAGGGAAATCGCTCAGTCTCTCTGTACTAGTTCTCCATCTGTAAAACAGTTACCATAACCCTTACCTACTACACAGAGCTTTTCTGAAGCTTAGGTTATAAGCACACGCAGAACTGTATTTTGTGATAAAGAGGAGTGTTTGAAAACCTGGGGTGTTCTTCATCCCATCTTCCTCATCACGACCAGGTCTTTGAGTGTGGGGTGGTTGTGAAGTAGGCATTGTCTTTCTTGTGACAGAGGTGGCTTTTGACTTTTCTCTGGTGTCTGAGTGTCTATGCTTAAGGATATGACTTAACATAGAAATTCCCGTTTGTGCAGCTGGGAGGGTTTAGGTACCATCTCCTTGGCCTCTCGTGGGTCTGTTCTCTGCTGTCTAGTTGCTGCTAAAATTGCAGAAGGGAGAGAAAAGGATTGACAAAGAGCTGCACTGAGTTGCATGGAGATGTGCAGTGATGCTTCTATTCCTTTATTTTTTAGCTTTATTTCGTGGGGAATATCTTTTGGAGTGCCAGAAATCAGGGACTGAGCCATCAGGCATTTTGCTTCTTTAAGACTGACAGATCAGCGTGGCTGGAGCATTTATGGGCACCCTGTAATCCGCTGAACTGCAGTGCCTGGATTAATGCATCCCTTTGGATTCTAAGGAAGCCGCAAGTGACTGCGGAGATCTTATTGGAGACTAAATACTTCTCATGCTATGTGTATAAAGAGGAGATGGGCTCTTCTAGTTTTTTAGAATTGAGAGAAATAAGAATAACTGTATGACAAGTTATAGTTTAGTGCAGGGGAAGAGATTCTTGTCTTTTATTTCTTTCTTTAAACATTCCTCTTGTAGATCTCAAGAGCTTCATCACTGTACATCTTGTTCTTGATCAATTATTACTAAAGCATACGATTGAGGCCAGTGTGTCCTTGTGGTGTAATTTATTGACTGTCCATATCAGGATGTGTTCAGCAACTGGTGGATAATTGGGAAAAGTCACTCAATACCGGGCTTTCTGGTGAGCCTCATTATAACAGAGGCATGAGTCAGCCTCTGAGATATCCGCGGCCCACATCCATCAGCAGAGCAACTTGACATTAAACTTAATTTCCTACACAACAGGGTTAATTGCTCTTGCATTTTATGGTATTTGCATCAGTTCTTGGAAGTCAGGTAGTACTGGTTGTAAGCAAATAATAGCTTGGGGTAGTGTCACTAAATAAATATTAATACCAGCGGAACAGAAGTGTAATGTACTATGCTCTCCTTAGTGGCGGTTTTACCTGCTTGCCAGAGTTCAAGATTTCATCGTGAGGCCAATTCAGGCACCTGCTTTGAAAAACTCCCTCCCCAGAAGCACTGGCGTAACAAAGAATAGGAGACAACTTGTCTGGGGTGCTGCAGTGCAACCTGCATTAAAGCCTCACTTTCCTGGACAGCTGTGGTTCTAATTGGTTGCTTCAAACCATCTCCAAGGAATTCAGTAGAGATTTGACAATACGTAATTGAAGTTGGCTGCTAAAATTTACAAATGTGCCCAGGTTACGTTTTCGTCACAGAGTCTGGCCCTTAATAATTGAAATGCCATGGACTTTCTAACACACTTGAACTTGAAAATTCCAGAATCGCATTTGAAAATAGATTGTAGACCCTCTGAAATAGTCTCTCGTAGTGGCTGGCCGGTCGCTGGCTTTCTCTGAGGCTTTTTACACTCTTAGAACATAAAAGATGTGGGTTTTTTTTTTTTTTCCGTTTTTGAAAGTGAGTGTTTGCCATTGCTGGCATCATAATTTTAGAGTAGGCAACCCTCTGCAAGGATAGAGGGAATAGGGAGTATAGGATGTTATCTAACAAGTATCAGTCTCGAAAAAGAGCCAAAACCAAAGGTTTGAAGGCAACAACTGTATTTTATAAAATGAATGCTTGCTTGTAGGCCAGGATGTAAAAGTCAGTGTTCCCGAAGTCTCATCAGTGTGTGGCGGATCTCTCGCTGATGGCAGCGGGAGGCTTCCGCAAAGATCATGGCCTTTATGGAGTAACTACGTTCTTATTGTTTATTCAGTGCCATATTGTCACATTCAAAGGGAAAATTTGCTCATTGTTTGACTGGCACCGATTTTGACCTTTTTTCTCTTCTGTTTAATTTGTTTCCTGCTCAGTTTGCATTTTGTTTTGCTTTTTGTGCTAGGACTCTGGTCCTCCGCTGCTTCCCTCTCCCTCTTACCTGAGGGACATCCCTTCAAAACCCTTCCCCGTTTTGTCTGCAGAGTGAAGTAATTCCATTTAGCCAGACTGGAGGTCCACGGTCTGGCCTGCAGGACAACTTTGTGTCTGCCTCTGAGGCAAATATGCTCTAAGGAGGCACCAAAAAACTAACAGCCTGGTCCTCTTACTGGCTTCACGGATGCTCTGATGTTGAGCTGTGTCACCACTGCAGTCTTCCTGGGGGAGAATGGGTGGTTTGAGCCTCCTCTCTTAAATACACACCCTGTCTTAAGCTGTTTTCAGGGTTTCCACCTCTTTCTGGTTCACATACTACATCTGATTATTAAAAAGGATGTGGTTTCTTTAAAGGCATGAAGGGAAAAGGAGTAGTAGAGAGAGCCCAGGGAGACGGAGCCAGATGTTGATATGAAGATGTGGAGGCTAGAGACAAAACATAAAGCTGTCATGCTCCAGACTGTGCTGATTGATCTTGCACTTAAAGCAAATATTCCTGAGTAAACAACAAACTGCACTCTTTTGTGCAAGACAGTCTGTTGTAGCAATTAGCTAAGTAGTGCACAGCGAGCCCTGCCTCACCCCGTACCTGAACTGTGCAGGAAGATACTGCAGTGCTCCTGCACATAAATGTGGTGTAAGTAGCAGTGACTGATAGCTGACAACCTCCATCTGCAGGGCTGAACAGTGTTTCTGCAGTAAAAGCTGGGGAGAGATGGGAAGTGTGGGGAAGGCGCGGAAGTGTTGCCATTGTTTGCATGCGGCTGTACTGAGAATTCCTACACTTGAGACTGAAACCTGTTTAGCTAGCACTGACCTTATTGAATAAACATTGATTCAAGAGAATAATGCCCCACTTACAGTTTTCCATTTGACAACCGACAGAAATACACCGTCATGCTGTGAGCAGGAGGAGGCAGGGTGAGAATTTGTGATTCTTTTTAACTTCCAGTCTAAAAGCTACTGTAAAGCCTCTATTTCCAGTGCCTGTCCCCCTCCTCTTGCCCAACCCTGCCTTCATTTTTGTCCTTCTTTTCCCTGTCAGACAATATTTGTTTTTGGGACCTTTTAGACTGGCAGTGCTGGAAAATTAAGTCGTCATTTTGTCTGCAAACCTGCCAGTGTGTGGATGGGCACAGGGCAAGGTCCCTGCCAATGACTTCAGCCTCTGTCTCTGAGGATCTTCCTGCCGTAGGTGAGAGAGGTAATTCACATTCAATGCCCGTCTCTCCCCGTTCTCTTGAGCTGCCAATTATACGGCATTGTGTCAAGTTAGATCTGGGGGTATGTATATAAGGACCACAATTAGCTGGTGCTGGGCTCAGAAACGCTGCGGGTACTGACAGTCAAACCTGCTGGTGAGACGAAGCAAGTGGGGAAGGACAAAACAATCTGGATGCAATTAGACTCCTTCCTGCCTTCTCCCGCAACCCCTTTCAAACATGGGAACTTGCGTCTTTCTTTAAGGCTGAAAAAGTTTGGTCTCCGTCCCCCATCTTCTCCCCACCTCCCACTCCTTTCTGTGTGTCTGCACTTGCGCTTTCCAGCAGGGAAGGAGAAATGTTAAATCCCACGGGGAATTGTTCCTGCAGTGTCTGTGGCTCAGAGTGTAGCTGGAGGTGGTGGATCTCCCGAGGGAAATTTCTTCTTGTGAGGCTTATGGCTCAGTGTGGGAGATTTCAGGGAGGCTGAAATCTGTTTTTCCTGTTCAGAAAAGCAGATTGAAGTAGAGAAAGCTGTCGGAAATGCACCCCCTGAAATCTGTTTCATGCACCCCCACTGATTAAAATACGACCTACTTCTTTTTTTTATTGCTTCCCCAATGAAGGATATGTTGGGTGGAGCTCATCTGTCTAGAGGAAAGGAAGGCAGGATAGTGGAGACTGGGTTCTCTTTCTGTATTTCTTTTGATCCTCCTGTGGAAGGTTTTAGAAATTGTTAAAAGCTTCACATGGTGTGAATGCTTTCAGAGGAGACTGAACCTGCAGAGCTAGGTTCCAGTTGTACAGTTGTCTCGCAAGCCTGGGACTGGCATATTAGCTACCGTCTCACCTATCAATGTGGTCAAAAGAGCAAGATGAGTGCGGAAGTGGGCTGACTTCTGTGCATTTTCAAAGCCTTGTTTTAAACCTAAACTTAGCAGCTTTAGGAGATGTTGAAGTGAAACCGAGGGATATAATGCTGAATGAAATGGGCTTTCCACGATGCTGCGTTTCAAGATGCAATAAGCTTCCTTGCTCCGTAAGTGACCAAAAAGTAGCCGATACCCTGCATGGTGGTATGGCTTATGTAGTCCCTCTGGTTAAGAAAATGTTATCCTTTCTCTTTATTCTTTCTGATAGGCAGCAGTCACCTGTCACTCCTTTTTTTTTTTTTTAGCATATCCCACACGTTAAATGAATGCTTCAACTCTGATAGTGAGTAATAAGAACAACTTTGCACTTAAATGGAGTCTGTGGTTTCCAAAGCGCTTAAACTTGCAGCTAACTCACTGCTACTCTGTATTTAACAGCAATTTTGCATATGTGGAAACCAAAAGACTGATACTAGAGAAGCTTGTAGTCCCAAATTGTACTTTTGATGAAGAATCCACTCAAGATTGATCGGTCTTTTTTTATTCTAGTAGAATAAATTGATGTTGAGCTGGGAATGAAGCTTGTTTTGCGAGGAGTGCAGTCTTTTATCCTAGTTTCCAAGCACTGCTCTTCCACCTACTGCTTACCAGTGCTTGTCTCAGCAGCAAGTACACCCCTGCCCCCCAGAAGAATTACTAACTTGTGGCAGGAAGCTCTTCCATCAGTCAGTTTCCTTGCTTGAATATAGGTTTCTGCCAATTTTAAATAAGCAGCCATTTTTATTATCTGCTTTACATGTTGCATTGCTACATCCTGCAGCCCTGTATAACGAGGAACTGTCTTGAGAATCTGCCTGTGCTCTGCCAATGTTTCCTCTAAACAGCAGGGAGAAAACAGTCGCTGTGTTCTGAAGCAGCATCAAAAGAGCTGTCGTGTGTGTAATGCCTGTCTTCCAGCCTGCAGTCTCTAAATGTGAGATTCACTTTATCATAATACAGTAAATCACCTGAGAAACACGCACTTAGGGATGAACAGGATTATGTTTTTGTTAGGATTTGATTGCCTTTTTCAGCAGTCCTTTCTCAGGCATAGCTTCCACTAAAGCCATGGCTCCTGGCAAACGCTGTAGTTTGTGGGGCTGTTGCGTGGGGGATAAGAAGAGGCTGTGTTGGTTTGTATCTCAAGCCTGTTCAGAATCAGCCTGACCATCTTATGTCGTGGTAGTATTAAAGCTGTCAGCCTCCACCTACAGAAAGAGACCCAGAACTGAGTTACGTGGGCGTTCTCATTTAGGAGGGAGTCAAGACACTGAGTTCAAGTATGTAGTATTTGCTGCAAAGTTCCTGGCCAAATTTTTTAGACTCTTTAATACCATTACCCCCTTTGTAAATGAGGAATGGAAATATGTCCACGTGATCGATTTGTGTAGACTGGGGCAGGAATTGGTGACGTGCAGCAGGCTGTGGAACAGGGATGACCAACCTTCGTGGCTCCACAGACTGCATGCCAAAATTCTGCCTGTGGCTGGAGCGACAATGCGCGGTACTGCGCAGTGCGGAGAGCCTCGGCAGCGCTCCGAGAGGAGGAGATGGCCCTGGTTCCTCCGGGAGGGCCTGGGGTAGGCCAGGGCTGCACAGAAGCCCCAGGGCTGGCCTGCTCGTGTCACCCTCAGCGGCTCCTGCTGGCCCATGTCTTGTGAAATGAGATGTGATGTGTTTCATAAAGACTGTTGTTTTATAGGTTACAAGAGTCCAAGACATTTCCTTTATACTGAAGCACATCCTGCTTACATGACAGCAAGCCCCTAGAATAAATGGTTTCCAGTGCTTCTTGCCTCTTTTTTTCCTCCCTGTGTATTAGCCATGTCTGCTTTTTTAGTATTTTGGAAAGACAAGGTGACTGACAAAGATCTTTGCTGCAGCTGGAGAGGCTAAAACAAAATTATCCTAATCGGGAGATCTGGAGCTATGCTAGTTAGCTGAACATTCTCATGTTTTCTCTAAGCCCTTCTCTTTTTAAACAGTTTTCTTCACTGAGGCCTAGGAGTTAGATTAACCATCATCATAGATTCTCCCAATTAGAGACGGGGGAGAAAGCAGTACGGTAAACTGGTGTTTGTAATTGTGTGGTGAGCAATTACCCCTTGGGACATTCAGGCTAAAGTGGGAGGAAGGGCACAGCAGAGAGGAATGCTGCTAAAAATGTCACTTTAATTGGGCTGCCTGACACAGAAGGATTTTGACATTCAAGAGGTTAGACCATCTGTTGTATAGTAGGCCTTGCTTTATAGATGTTTAACTTTTTTTTTAAAGAGGGTACTGAAGAAGCATTGCTGATTCCCATGCCATGAAGCTGTTAGACATGGAAAGCTTAGTGAAAACACTTGAGCTTAGGCTCTTGAAAGCAGAAAAGTGGTCTCAAGCAGTTTAACCACTACTTAGAGTGTGCAGTTTGCTATGGCACATTCTTCATCTACCCCCAGCCCAGCTGGGTTTCTGTGGGGAATTATCTTGACAGTATATAGAAAGACACGTGCATTCCTCAGCAGATTTTGTGTGTAGTACATTCTGAATGCATATTTTTTGTGTATATATGTGTATGTGTGTAAGTGTAAATATTCATGAAATATAAATATGGAGTGTACAGTATTGGCAAAGTGTTGCAAAATAGGTTAGACTATGCATGAGTAGGGCTCTATTAGTCGAGACTGAAAGTATCCATGAACAGAGCTCCTCTGTATCTGGAGAAGTCCCCTGAGCTACAGGAGGAGCTGTTTTTCTTCTTTGGAAGTGCTGAAAATGTGTACTCCATCACACATTTTCTCATCAGAAAGTCTGTTTTAGCCTCTACAGTTATGCAAGTAAGGTAGGAACACATCCATACTTTGATTTGTGTATACTTTGTTATGGTTGCGTAACTGCTACTGTGTTTTATATGCATTAGTATTTTTTAAATAATGAGTTACAGTGGAGCAATATGCATGCACACTTAATTAAACCCCTTTGATTTTTTTAATGCAGGATGATGACTGGAATAGTAGCAGTTACTGCTGTGAGTTGAAACTCAGCGTTGGTGATTCTGGCTTTGAACAAATGGGTGCAGTAAGGCGTTGGAGAGAGGAGGAACTTCCAAGAGGAAATGGAACTAAACCAGCCAAATCACTGGAGCGTGCAGGGTTAATTGCTGTGTGTTAGGTGTAAGAAGCTGTTTGGTGTAGCTTTAAAACTGAATAGCATGTTCTTGTTGTTCAGGATTATATTAGTCCCCTCCTTACCGTTCCCTTTCATTTATTGCAGTTACCCAGTGTGACTTTCTTCTGTGATTGTGATTATTTGTGTCTATAGGATTTACAGGAACAGAGCCCTGATCTTTGGTGGGATTCCTTGGAGCTATTGCAATATACTTCATAATGGAGACAGTTATTCTCAAATTAATTTGTGGTGGCCTCAGGTTTGACAGCCAACAGATTCTTGTAATGGCAGCTGTTTAGAAGACTAAGCTCTTGTATAGTGTAGAGGGACTCCTTGGATTAGAAAAAGACTTTCTTGCATCTGGAAGTTAAAGGTGAAATACTCCTCTCTCTCCCTATTGTGTGATTCTCCTCCATGCTGTCAACTGGATGCTTTCTTGTAGAGTTCTTTGTTGCTGCTTTTAAAAATTTTTGTGGAAGAGGAAAGCAATCATATTTAATAATGCAATTACAATCAGGGGATGATGTTTACCCTGTAAGATTCCAACTGCTGGAAAAGCCCTAGAGCATTCTGGGAAATGAGATGCAAATCTCGAGGATTACCTCCCCCTAAAAATACCGGAATGAAGCAACAATAATAATCATTGCTCTGAACAATGTATTAAATGCCTAGTCTGTTATTGCTAGTCAAGAAGCTTAGGCTTCTGCAGCCAAAGGCCTGGTCCAAGCCAAACACTATCTGTGTGGCACGCAGCAGATCGGTGAAGGGGGGGGCTATGTGTACGTGTTGCAGACACCCACCCCACCCCACTCCACTCTTTCTGCTGCAGATGATGATTTAAAAGTGTTCAGGAGCCATGGCTGAAGTCTAAACAGGTAAAAGCTCCAAGAAGAAAAGAAAGCACATCTCATTTTTATCTATAATCCAAAAGCCCTCAGTTTGGCCTGTGGCGCTTTGTAAATGAAGACACATTTCAGCGATGCTTTATGACTAAATTCATTTGCAGAGTCTTAACTCATATACTGACTTGGCCATGGAAAGTATTATTCACGGAATGAAAATTTTGAAGATGCTTCTTTTGTGGTATAGCAGCGGCAGCAATCCATGCACATAGCTTATTTTTTTAAAAGAAAAAAGACTTGGGACTGCACTGCTTAATTCATCTTGTATAACTTTGAGTAGTCTGTTTCTTTATATTTGCTGGTTACCAAGCAGCATTAAACCTGATGCTGGTTCTAGGATGACATCAGTCTTATTCTTTTCAGATCAAACATTAAACGTAACCATTTCAAGATCTAGTCTGAACTTAATTTCTGTAAAATGTCAGTTGTGAAAATCTGGATGTTGGCTTTCCATGTTTAAGGTTTCGTTGGATCTGAACTGAATTACAGACCTGCATAGCAGCACATGAACCTGGGCCAAAACATGCCTTTCAGTCAAACAGATCAAACATAAGTCGTTTCATATGATAATGAGCCAAACTTAGCTTGTATTTATCAAAATTGAATTTAACATTTGAATCCCCTTGCACTGGAAAGAAAGGGTTCAAACACATTTTCCTCTAACAGCTAGTTAACAAGGGCAGGATCATTTCACTTCCAATTTTATATTCTAGGATGCAAGTAAGCATCAAGTTAAAGATTATCTGGAATTAAAGATGTATTTTAAATCAAAGCTGCTTTTTTTTTTTTTGAGGCATTCTTCTAATGGTATTCTCATACTCTTTTGTGAAGATTTTTGGGAGACTACTACGGAAGATTGAGGTCCTTAGGTTTATCGGTTCCTTTTTTGAGGCTGGTGGTGCAATGGATCTTATTTTACTCAAGTCCATTCCCTACGAGAAGCGGCACCTCACAAGTTTGTTGTACTCCATTATCACGGGGGAGAACACAAGATTTCTTCCCCTCGTGTGTCATTCATCGGCTTTGTTCACTTTCATTTGTTTCATCACACGTTGTCTGGGGAAGGCAGCTTACCATTTAGTGCTCAGGTACAGATTTGTGTCAAAACCTCTGTTTTCATTCCTCTGGGGAGTCTGGGATTTCAGCAGCAGCAGTGATCTGTATTGTGTAGACATGTGACTGTCTCGTCACTCACCTGCTGAATCGGAGCTGCTCGGCTTTACCTCCCTCAACTAGCTGCTGTCTCCTGGGGTTACTGAGATGACAGCGGTTAGAGAGCGTGAGCACAGAAAGCCACTTACGACAGTCTGTTGCTCTAGTAACATGCTCTCTCAGACATCTTTGTGTAATCAGATGCTCTTGTTTCCTTATTGTCAAAAATCCAGAAGGTCAAGGCGGCCGATTTAAGATCTCTGGCTACCAAAAGGTAATACTGTGCGATTATATTATAGATTGCTTTGGCTGTTTGAAGGACCCCATGAGAACGGCGTCCCGTTTTGGGAGACAGTGTGCACATGTCCTAACTGAGAGTTTAAATGGATGATGGGCAGGAGAGGTAGCAGAAAGTGCAAATATGGCAGGAGTGATTAGCATCTACCAAGTTCCACAAAATATGTTGCTCTAGTATGCAGATGGCATGTAAACTCAGTTGTGTATATATTTGTGTGCGAGTGTGATGGTTTTCTGGATATGAGAGTACTGAACGCTGTTGTTCGTAAAAAGACAGAGCAATATCCACAGCAATGGGAAAAGAGATGAGGAACAATAATGGAAGGTGAAGTGATAAGAGCGGGAGGCAGTACGAGACAAGGCAGTAAGAGGTTAGGGCATAGCTGTGTGCCTGGGAGGGGCTGTGGCCCAGCTGGGGTGGGGAGCACATCCTGGGCTATAGGTGAGGTTTTTCCTGTTGGCTCCTGGGATCCCGCCTTGTCCCCTTCATCTGAACTGTCCAGGGAAGAAAAGAACACTTTGGGGCTGCCTCAGCCAGGAATTTTTACATGTGAGCTCAACTATACGCCATCTCTTATTCATCATTCCAGAGAAGTTTTTTAGCACTAATGCATCAAGCCTTCAGCTGTGTTTGCATGTTTTCCGTCAGTTGTTGGATAACTTGTGTGCCAGAGAGACCGCACGTACCTGCAAACAAGGGTGCTGGTTTGTACTTCAGCCTCTGCTGCTGACGGTTGCCTCAGAGTTGTGACTGTGGGCAGAGTTTGGTCCTTCAGTTAGCCAAAGATCAACCCCTGCCTTTAGGCACCCGCTCCTTGGGCAAGGGGAGGAAAACCCCTGAACTTCAAATTTAACATTAAATACAACGTGCTGCCTTGTGCAGTCATGCAGACCTGCTTTGCTGCGGGATGGATGGCAAAGCAGAGATCAGAGACCAAGCTGGGATGGAGCAGAGGGGAGCTGAGCGTTTCCCTGCCGCACTCCCTTTGAGCTGGTGCCGCAGGCGTGAGGAAGCGGTGACAGGGCGACGAGACCAGAGCTGCCTGCTCCAGGAGCACTTTCCCAGCCCTGGGGATATCGGAGTCTGAGCAGAGTGTAAATATTTCCCCTGGACCGTGTTGCTCATAGACTTGTCATGAGTTCCTTTCCCAACTGTACCGGGATTAAGGAGTGAGGACAGAAAGGGTGGAAAAAAGCTTGCATAAATATTTTTTGACACTAGGTTTAAACACGGAGTAAGTCAATCTTGCCGATATTCCCACAGAGATCCCTGTGCAGCTGAGGCTTAGTGAGGAGCTTGCCTTGCTGCATGGCACCGACTTTAATCTACAGTAGTTCATATATTAAAAAGAGAAATTTTGAGGTAAATACCAGGTGATCAGTCTGTCTTATGCAGGATGGATTTGGGCCAAGAGGAATCTGAATTGTTAACACTTGCCCAATCAGTACCGAGTTGGGGGAACAAAACCCCCGCTCTCTGGCCCATGAAGTGGGCTGTGCGCTTGCTTATTCCTGGTGTCAGAAGTCAGTGTGTGCACTGCCAAGTTCAGAGTCAAAGTGCTCTCATTGGGGGAGCCAGCAATGCAGGCACTAAACTGCAGTTTCTGGGTAGGTGAATTGGACTGGTGGCTTTGAACTGGGTGGGGTTAGGGAATTTAAACCTTGGTCACCATGATAGACTGTAATAAGAACTAGGCAGCGTTGCTTTTCACTGTTGTTGCTAGGCTGCATGTGGAACTGCATAGAAAAGATGGAGTTTTATGTTACTAAATGAAAGGAGGGGGGGAAAAAAAGGGAATGCCACCAGTCAGGTTGTGTTTTATTAGCTGTTAGCAGTGTGCATAGGATCTGTGTTACGCATCTGAGCTGCTCTTACTCCATCCAGAAAAGGCTACGTGTGCTTGCATAGCTAGTAAGCTGAGATTAATTTATTCTGTGGCTTTGGCCGAGTCTGGTGAATTGAGTTGGTTATAGGGAAATGTGGAGGAGACTATCAGAGGCCGAGCTTCCTTTGGTCTGACAAATACATTTGCAGTTGTCTAAAACATTCTCCCTTCATTTGGTATTTGGGATCTTATTCCAGTCTGTTTGGAAGTGGGAACGCTATTCTGCCCTCTGTATACAGGCAGTGGAAGGGGTTTTTAATTCATACAAGGGCTGTGAGCTTCAGACTTCAACTAGCTTTTAGCTGCCTTTGCCATCCTTGTCAGAAGGGTGTCGGATGCTGGCTGTGCAGATCGCCGGCTTCTGAGTCATAGGAAAGTGAAAAAAGGGATGTTGTTGATGTATTGACCTTTGGATAATTATCTTGACTTGTTGGCGTATGACTTATTAGTCAAGGAAATTTGTTTAAATTTGTTTAAACCAAACTGATGAATAACATGAATGAAGGGCAGTTTAGTTCTCCTCATTTGTCAGAGCAAGGGCACAAGCCCAGCTTTAAAGGCAAAACCGGTTGCAGTGGCTTGGTTCTGGACTGAAAAAAGGGAGCAACCTAACTAGGTATTGACCTAAAAACGTACTGGGGCTGTTCTGCAGTCTGGAATGTGCATGTGTCACTAAAAAAAAGGCTTAAATCCAAGCTACAGAGTTTGGGTGTAGATCTGTGTCTTTCCCTAGGTCAGTGTTATTAACACCAGAGTTTTCTCTGTGACTCATTTAAACCAAAACCATGTCCAAACACTTGTGACTTCCATAGTACTGCTGCTGACTTCATATGTAGAGGGCTTGCCCTGCTCTGGAGCAGGCTGATTCTTACTCTTCTTGGTTGAAACAGCTTGGAGTTCTCAGATGTGCGGGATACAATGGCAGTGTCGTGTTTGGTGCCTGTCCAGAGTCTCTCCCTGGTGTTCTTTGTTACAGTTGCACAAATACTTTCCTATTAAAGGAATTAATTCTCGTTCTATCAGCATTGAGAGCCAGGACTAAATGAAATCCATCCTCTTCCATTAAATAGCATTATGAGTTACGGTGTAGAGAAAAAAGTCACTTTCCTGTCAGGAAAAAAAGGCCCGCTTATCTCATTTGGTTGAGTGATTCTAAGGATATATCCCTAAAACTGATAATCAGCAGGAGAGCACAGATCTTTTTAGATAATCCATTCATTAATCAGTGTTGATCCTTGCAATTTTTGTCATAGTCATGAGTATCCCAGTCTTGAAATTTTGGCAATACTTCAACCTGATATAATCCCACTGCAACTTGTCAGCATCCTGGGTGAGAAGCAGTGGTTAGAGCTCCCTTCTGTGATCCACGTACAGGTGGTCCCCACCAAGGCGAAGACCCTGCGGCATTTCTCCATGCATTGCTTTGCTCTTTAAGTGCTAGCCCTCCTCTGGAAGTTCAAGAGCTTGATTCTGCACTTATTTGCCAGAGTGTAATTTGGAAGCAACTCTACTAGTGGTAGATGGTATCAAACAGGTGTCACAGAGGGAAGAATTTAGCACTAAGCTAATAGAAAATCTGTCCTCCTGCATGTTCTTGGACTCCACTTGTGAAAGCTGCAGAGTAGTTTGGGATAATATCCACTTCCATTATTTAGCTGCATAAAATACCTTGAAGGCAAACAGCACATCTATAAATTAAGCTTCTGAAATCTCGGTCAGGTTACTCGAGGGGTTTTTGACAGTGAGATTATTGACGGTGTAAAGTGATAGTTCTGCTCTTGAAAAGCTCATTCTCCTAACACAAATCACAGCACTGCCAGGATTTATTGAACTGCCTGACGGAGAGGTACCGTACAAGCTACTATTAGTCCATTTCCTCAGCTTTGCCATCAGGAGGCTTTAAATAATTGTATTTGAAAGAAATGTCAGAGTGACAGAATCAGGTGCAGAAGGCCATAGATATTCCCTCTCCCCTCCACCCTGCCCCTGTTCTCTCTCTCTCTCTCTCTCTCTCTCTCTTGCTTTCTCTTTTTATTATTCGATAATTTCAGAGGGAGAGGGCTTTCCCAGCTGCATAATCAGAAGGTTTCAAGACATTGTGCCTGCTGCTTTAGGCATGGTCTTGCCTCAGTTATGCTGAAGAAATGGGAAGCTTACTAGCTTCATGCAGTCCTGCAGATTTGTTTAGACAGCCAAGGATGCTCCTGCCAGGGTCGGGGCTGCCACAGAGGGTTGAAGCAGCAACTGTGAATAGAGCAAAACATATAATGGTGCCGCAGTGGTTATTGTAAGGCTTGGCAGCCTGCAGGGAACAGAGGTGCAGCCCCCTGGAAAGCTGAATGTCTGGCTGTCAGGAAGGCAGAGCTGCTTCCCAGTCCCTCTTTAAACTGCCTTAATTGCAAAGTCTTCATTTGAGAGGAAAAGCAGCAGGTGTACGTTGTTGAAATCTGAAGCAGGAGCTGCTGTACTCTAGAAAACAAAGGACAGTAAGTTCATAGAATCACAATACAACTTCAGTTGAAGCAGACCTCTGGAGTTCGTCCCCCCTGCGAGCAGGGCTAGCTCAGCAGGTTGCTCACAGCCTTGTCCAGCCAAGACCTGATAATTTCCAAGGATGGAGCTTGCCTGATCTCTGCACTGAGGATCTTTGCCCTGGAGGATCCAGGAGGAGAATGTAGGTGTCCTTGTCCTCACCAGTTTTATGCTGCTCCTGACACGTTACACACAACGTGCTTGTGCAGTACCACACTGTGCTGTCACAGCGTATCAGGACTTTCTGACCTTGTGTGTTAAGCTTAGTTGTTGCCATTCAGCATATTACGGGGGGGGGGACACAAACGCATTATTGCAGCTTCTGCTGAGAGATGCTGTGGGTCTGTCTCCGACAGTAATTCTGGCCGAGCTGCCTTGCTTCAGCTGGGTTTTTGTTGTGTGCAACAGAAGTTGAGGTTAGTGGTGCTGGGTATAAACATAACATCGGCCTTTAATGTGACCTGAGTGACGGCAGGGCCAGGCGGGGTTTGTCCTCACTCTGTCTTTGTCTTTCATGACGCTGGCATCGTGGTGACCTGTCCCATTAACAGACCAGCAGGGTTGAACTGGCCACAGCAGTGAAGATCCTGCCCAGCTACAGGGTTGATGTGTTAAATGCATTTAAGTGCAAAGGCAATAAGTGATCCTCAAGGACATGGAACTGGGCTTTTAAGATGATTTTTATGGAATTTTGCTGCCTACTGTGCACTGTCCCTTAGAAAATCCAGACACAAAAACTATTTTAGGGTTCTTGGATTTCCCTATAGCCTGTTCATGTCAGCTTGTCTTATACCACAACCGTCCTTTTCCCTGGAGGCAGAGTAGGATGGTCACCAAATAGTTGTTTTTCTTCTTCTGAGACTTTGAATGTGTTTGTGAGTTCTTTTAATAATCTCAAGGTAAGCAAGGCTCCTTGCAGATGGAGGCGGCTGGTTTCTTGAAGCTAATAGCATGGCATGCTAGCTGCATATTTGGGGAATGACTGAGTTTTTTCTCTCTGAATTCATATAGAAGCTACCAAATTCAGGAGAGAGTACCTTCCTGAGTATTTATAATGTTACTGCATAGCAGCCCTATTCTGTCACAGCAAGAATGATGGCTTCAGGGTTTGCATTTGGATGTGTTTAGGGGAAAAGCAACTCTAGTTTATTATGAGTAGTCAGAAATGAGGAGAGGGAGAGAGAAATCTTTTTGCTGGTGAGGTAATTTTAGGATTTAAATGGACACACAATGCTAATAAGAATGGCCTGTAGCTTCAAAAAGGGATAATAAAACTAGTAGAGTTCTTTTTTTTTCTTTGAAAACAATAAGAATCTGTAGAAAATGAGAATCATCGTCTTGTTTTTACAAATTCTTTTATTAAGGTGAAATGTAACCATCTACTCTACTCCATAGGCTGGTTCACATGTCCCACGATGTTAAGAATTTTTGTGATTCTGCCAAATTCTTGAAGAATGTTGCCATTTTAAATAGTAAATCAAAAAGAAAAGCAAGATGCGATGTACCTCAGTCCTTTCCACTGTCTAATGAAGAAATGTCTCCTTTTTGCATTTTTTTTCAGTGAAATTAGCTCTTCGGAGGAGGTGGCTTCTCAGAGCGGTGGCTGGCGCCGGAGGACTCAGCCCTAGCTCCCCCTGGAGAGACAGGGAGAATCTGTTTTTTTCTCGTGTTCAGGACCACTTGGTTAGATGTAGCTTTGAAGGGGAGATCTCTGGGTCCACGTGGGGAAACACCATTCCTTTTCAGTCACTTCAGTCCCACTCCCTCCTACCAAGTATGTCTGAAATTCCCAGTGACTTCAATTCTAAAACATATCTGATAAGAGTTTGACTCCAAAGTGTTCTGCCCATAGCTTCCTTATTATCTCAGCAAGCACCGAACAATAATGAGCCTGTAAACACATGGTTTGTAAGCCTATTACAAGCTTCCCAGTATTATAATACGATTAGTCAGCACTGACTCATTTGTTTCATAAAGGGAAATGGAGGGGATTCAGGGATTTGTTTATTTGGATGTACCAATTTGTTGCGCAGTCTAACTTGTTACGGAAATCGCAGTTACTGCTCATCAGCTGGCTTCCCTTTTGCTAGGAGGCTACATGCTACATTTGCAAAATCCTCACTTTCCACCCGTGTTATCCAGCTTGCCTTTGCAGAGGAAATAATGTTAAATGGAGCTTTTTATTTAATACAAACCTTTTCCATTTAACTCTGGAGAGTGAAATGTGGCACAGAATGTAAACTCTGAACCACTCTCCGTAGGATGTCCATGTAGCTTCCATCTTGAGGTAATTATATCAGAATACACGCCACTGCTCCCATGGACCGGTGATCCAGCTAGTACTTAGTGTCTGAATTAATGTCTGGAGTTGGTGCTGCTTTCTTTGTAACAGAGATGAGAACCCAGATGGTTTGGGTTATTGGTAATGGATTCCAGTGCTCTGAAATCATTCACTCAAATCCAGCTCCAGTCTGCAGTAACCCAAAGTAATTATTATTTGATTGCTGGCCGGTGATGTAAAGTGAGTTGGTCATTTCAGCCTGGGTGGACAGATGTCCAAGTTAAACAGCACCAACTTAACAACTGCCAGCAACTCTTTCAAATTCTGTAAAAGGATATTGCTGAAGACACTGAGATAAATTTGGTTGGTAGTTTTCTTCTCGTGCTGGCCATTTGAATGGAGAAAGAAATCCAGCATGGAAAGCACGTAGGGCCTCTGCGACCCCTTACCTCACGGGGATCATGGCTGCTGAGTGCAAAGTGAGGAGAAAAGGCTCATTCTTTGCCACTGAATCTTGTCTTGTGTCTGCACTGGTGCAAAATGCCTGTAAGGCAGCGTGTTGATGCGATAGCGTTGTGTGCTTGTGGGTGGGTGTAAGTAATTACTCACAGAAAAGTGTCTGTCTGCCTTCTAACTCTGTGAGGGTTGTTTGTTTGCCTGGAAGTTTTGTTTCTCAGCCTGGAAGTCTTTAAAGGTGAGCTTTGAACAAAAAATCAAAACATTGACGTTCTTTGTAATATTTCTGTTTGCTGTTTTTTACTTTTCATAACACAAAGAAACATGGATAGTGCAAGGGAGGCAGCAAGAGATTTCAGCCATGCAGGGGGCCAGCAAAAGGACTGTAGGACTGTTAAAATGCTGTTTGTGTTCTCCAAGCAAACAACGTTTAGATGATTGTATAAATAATCGTATGACTTCCACAGTGCTCTCTTGGAATAAACTTCACCCTTAATTTCTTTCAGAGCTGAGAAGCCTTTCTATCTCCTTCCAGCTCTTCATCAGCTAAACAGATCAAGTAAAGATATTGATGTGGTTTGCTTTGATGCATAAGCAAGCTGATTTGGACACGTGAGGTACGAATTTGTATTGATCATGTGAATATTGCCATCACCTCACAAAAGCAATATGAAATAAATGGGCGTATGGCACAGTCTTTTAGCATATAGCTAGGAGATGTAAATAAATAAATCTCTTGACCTTTTTAGCAGTCTTTCGAGGCAGAGTCAAGAGATGTGATTTACTTGACCTAAAGATTCCTCTTCTCCTGCTACTGGAATAGAAATCCTGTTGTCAGCTGAACTTTTGGCTATGGCTGAAGGTCTTCCATTACTGTCTTTCATCTCTGAGGCTTGGCTCTTGGCCATGCAATTGCACTCAGTTTGCTCGCTTTGACTCTCTGCTGTCCCCTTTGGATTGTGACAAATCTAGCAGCAACCTTACCAAAGCTGCTTCTCTGTTTCTTCAGTTACAACAAAGACTGGAAAACAGCTAGTGGCGCTTCCCAGGTCAGTTTTTTGGGGCCTGATGCGCCCACTTTGTGGGTGCTCAGGTCAGTGGACGCCTGGCTCTCCTGACTGGGAGTGACCCTGAGTGTCCCCTCTTGCGTGAGCTCGCCAGCCCCTGCCGTTGGCCTTCGTGCAGAGGTAGCAGCTGGCGAGAACATTAATGGCCATTGTATACATTCATTGGTGTTTCTTTGGCTGCTTATGTATGTTGAATATAGTAGGTAAGTGTTTGTGTTAGTGGCGGCGTAGAGCTTTGGGCCATTTCTGTAAGAACTGTAGAACATAAAAAGCTGCGAAGAAGGAATACTTCAGAAACTATCACACTTTTAAGCTTTTCTCCTTCGCAAGGAGAACTTTATGTTCCAAAGGAAACAAACTTTAAATGAATTAACTCGATTGGCTGATATGCTATTGTGAATTAACACTGATGGTGTTACGCTCCATTTAAAATTTCCAGTTTTATTAATGCTAATTAGTGATGCTAGGGCTGCTACTTAAGCTTAGAGTTGCCATGTGTTAGTATAAATTTCAACAACCATGTGGTTATTCAGAAAAACCTCAGCAGTTAGTGGCGTAAGTCAACAAGCCTGTGAGGGAGGAGGTAAAATTCAAGTATTTCGTTCTCTGGCCAGTGATCTCTGCTACTGAAATGGGATCTCAGTTCCTTGACCCTGAAAACAGCAGCAACAACAGGAGAAATAAATGATGTAAACAGCTCTATAATGAAACCTTTCAGACAGCCTGTCAGCATGTGCTGATCTTTTGCCTTCACTTGCTGCTATGACAAATTAGGTTGACCTTTCCTTGCTAGCATCTTTTTAAAATTAAAAAAAAAAAAGCAGCTAGTATTTGAAAAGAGCCTAAGGGAATTAGGTACCCAGTGCTTATTGAAATCTGGCTGGAGTTGGATGTTTAGCTCTGATAGTTGCCTTTCAGAATCCCACCCACTATAAATTACACCCTGCTTTGGAGGTGCTGAGAGTCGTGGGCTGATGGCATAGGGCTGTAATTTAGCCAAATGATGAAAGCAATATACTTGAAAAGTCAGGATCAATACCTTCCATGAGTTAGACTGGAGGGGCACCAGCATGAGAATTGGCAGCAAAAGCTGGTAAGTAAAGTCTGAGGAATTGCTAGTCTGTTTTACGGCTCTCCAGAAGGCATGCAGGGCAGCACTCAGCAGTGATTGAGAACCCTTCCAGGGTCTCCTTCGTCACACGGCATATTTCTTACCTGGCGGTTGCAGGTTCCCAAGGTCTCAGTCCATCCCGGTTTAGATTTCTTCAGTTGTTGTGTATCTTTCCATAGTTTGCAAGATGATTTCTGTCCCCTCCCCACCTCTGCTGTGGTGGCTCTGCAGCATGAACTAAAACAGAACTCAAAAAGAGCAACAGGGACGTGAGGATATTGTGTTGGATACCTATAGTATTTACCGCTTATGTTTTTAGAGTGCATCCTACCAAGGTCTCTAAAAGAGGGTGGTGTTCTGCATTGATGACATTTCTCCGGATGCAGCTATAATTAGGACTGTAGAGCATCCTTGGGGTCCAGCAGGGCTCTCATTTAGATCAGCAGGAGCAGAACTGATCCCCTTTAAACAGTGCTGCATTTGTGCTGCAGCACTGTGATGTATTTTGTTGTTTTTCCTTTCCTTTAACGACAAAGGAGGAGCGAGAAAGATAAATAATGTTGTGGGGAGGGGAGGGGTATTCATCTTTGAATAATGATGAAGATAAAGATGGATAAGCAGGGCAATTTGTGAGTTTTATTCCCTATTCCACTTAATGGGCTGTAGTTATATAAAGAAATGGAGGTCTCGGTTAATCTTTATACTGCCTTCTTGTTTAGGAACAGTTACTTCAAATTAAATTAGCCTCCTTTTGCATCTTGCTGGAAGTGATGCAGTTCCTGTGATGTCCTTGTTTACTTTTCATTGATCTAGAGGAACAGAATTTCTTGCCCATTTTCCCCTTGGGATGTTAAGAGTAAAGGGATCACCTTTCTGCTTGCAGCTGCCATGGCCTAAAAAATGTAGGAACCAGGAATAAATTCACCATGGTTTGAAGAAAGCCTCTTCAAAAAACTGATAGGGAACATGACAGAGAGTTAGAGAGACCTCTCCTTCAGAAGAAGAGTAATATATATTTTATTCTCTTATTAATATTTCATTGGCAAGAAGGTCAAAATCTACATTTAAATGGAAATATTTAAAAGCAGAAGCATAATATTTGACTATCTCGAGCTTTTATGGGTTAGAGAAAACCAGAGGCTTGAACACGTTGGTTCAAAATTCGTGGGGTGGGCTGGGAATTCCTCGTGAAATCTATACAGCAAAGGAATCAACCATTTGCCTTCATCGACATGTCTGATAAAGGGTTTATGTTCTTGATACAGAGCTCCCTTTTAATTTAAAAATCCTTTAAAGTATGTCACGTCAGCTAGAAAAGAGTCTTTAGATGAGGTAGCCTGTCACTGCTTCGGATATTATCTTGGTAGATGGAGCGATCCGTGGCTTGTGAAGGCTCAGTTATTTCTTCAGGGGATGGGGAGGTGAAACGCCGGTGCAAGTGGTGTCGGCGGAGCGGGGCAGAGACCGGTGTTTCAGAGGAGCCTGCCTGCAACGCGCCCGGCACGAGGCAGCCGGATCGCCAGTGCTGCCTCTTGTTCCCACTGCAGTTGTGGTTTCATGAAACACCTAATGCAGGTTCCGTGTGGGGGCATAGGAAAACTGCAGCTTTTCATTTTTATTTTAATTGAAATCCATCTGCGCAGAGAGGGTCCTGCAGCTCACTTAAGTCAGGATCTGGAGTGGCACGAACGGTTCCTGCCTTCCACTCGGGCCAATCTGTAATGTGCTCACCTTCCAGTCCCAGTAGTTCCAGGTTTAACATCGGTGGCTTGGGGCCGAGGGTCCCGGACTGTGGCAGCTGTGCTCCTACCCTTAGGTATGCTAGCTCATAACAGCACGAGAACAGGAAATAAAAAGCTCAGTAGGCTGTATGTCCCCAAGAAGATGGGGAAATTGAATATGTCAACTTGTGGCCAGCCTAGAACTGCTCAAGCCTGCACCCTGCCCTCATCCGAGAGGAGAGGGCTGGGCTGGACGGCATCGCTGTGCCTGTGCCCGGCCCTGCACAGAGCCAGGAGCTGCTGCTGGTCTGCGCTTCCCGTTCAGGGGGTGGCCACAGCGTTCCCTGTCTACAGTGGGGAAGCCTGAGCAAACAGTTTGGGAATCCCTGGCTTAAGGGACACAGGCAGCCCAGAAGCTTCAGCAGCAGCTGCAGGCACGGCATGATCTGCAGAGGAGTGATAACATTGATTTGTTACTGGTGCAACAATATTTGGTCAAGTCCCACTGCTGGGCAGAAGGTTGGGTTTTTTATTTGTTTATTTGTGTATATTTTATTTGTTTATATATAAATATATAATATATAAATATATTTGTGTATATTTGTTTTTATTTGTTTTGTTTGTTTGTTTTTTTTAAACAGCATCATATTGGCTAGCAGCAGACTGCTGAGTACTTGGGCAATTTGGGAAGACTTGCTTGCCTTGCCACCACCTATTTCCAGCACACCTGTGCCTTGCAGGCACACGGGTAATTGTTGGAAATGATGCAGAGGAGTTCAGTGCTGGAGCCTGGTGCAATAGAGATGCTCTGCTGCTGCCTGACAGACTTGTAACCAGATTCCAGTCTGTGCTGCATTGCCCCTTCGTGTAACCCTATTAAAGAGCTGTAAATAGTAATATAAATGATGTTACAGTCATTTGTTTTGATGTATCTGAGCCTTTAATAAATCAGCTGCAGCTTGGTTAATAGGAATATGAGAGCGTGGTGTTTGTTGCCAGCAGCTGCTAGTAAATTACAATGCAGTCATCTGTTTTACAAGGGAATTAAATGTTTGTTCTCTTGCTCCCTCTCCCTCTTGCTGCCTTTTTTTTTTTTTAGCACCAGAATCGTACACAAGTCCCTGTTCTTTGCTAGCTATCCTCTTTGCTCTCTTTGCACATGGCTGGGGTGGCAGGGAAAGCATCTGCAAGGAGACTCAAGTCATTGCATTGTGTCAGCTCCATACTCCAGCAGTGCCGTGTGTGTATCCTCCAAAGCAAGGGTTGTTGTATTTAATTTTGCTTGGGTAATGGTTTCTCTCGTGGGTTGTCAGCAGCATTTGAACCTGAGACCTACGACACAGTCCTTGAAGAGCTGAGCTGAAGAAGTAATTTCCTTAGCAGGCAGTTCTAATAGGCTCGTATTGTGTTTGGACCAGCCATGCGCTGTGCCAGCCTGATACACTTGCCTGGCTGATTTTTTTTTTCAGACTTTAGGACTGTCTGAAGCGGGCTCTGAGCTGATTATACATCTGGTGTTACAGATGTGTCAGTCAAAATGAATTATTCGTTTCAGTTTTCTTTATAGGTTGTGATCAGAACCAAGTGCTTGTACCCGCAGGTCGAGGTAATGCGTACGTGTGTGATTGTTTTAGGAAGGTCTCCACTGGTAACTAGCTGAGTTGAAAGGATCAGACCAAGAGAAGCCTCTGGTTGTGGCTCTGAGGCTTTTCATAAGCACGTGCCCACCAAAAGGCCATCATGCAGTCGCAGCCGCCCGCTGTGCTGCATCCTTTTGCTGCATCCTCTCATGCAGGAGTTGTGTGGAAGGTTTCAAATTTCATTATGCAAAATTCACCTCATCTTTTAGTGCTGTGGCTGCCACGAGAAAAATAAATGCTGTCTGGTGCTTGAAACTTGACTGAATTTGTTGAAATAGCTCCCATCCTAGAATCCTCTTAAAAATGTGATTTTTTTTATGTGCTGGGGCAGAGGCTGGCTATGCTCCTCATATGATAAATTTTTTCCATAGTGTTGTGGTGATTGTTTCTTCTGTCTCTCACTGCAGCTGTGTAGTAATTCATATAACCAGACCAAAAATGGCCTCGGGTTTGCCAAATATTACAACTAAAATGCAACATGGGCCATCTGTGTTTTCTGAATTATTCTGGCTTTCAATAGCACCCACATTTCATGGTGTGACAGCACGGAGCGAGGAGCAGGAAGGATTTGCCTCTTTCAGGAGGTGTTTGCATTAACAAAAATTACCCTCTGGCAAAAAAGGACAGTCTCACCTGGACGTTGCTTTGGGCTTGGAGTTCAAGCAGATATTCTCCCTGTGTCGACACACAGCTGGAGAAAAGGCTTCAGTGCAGTTTTAGATTTAACTGGACCGGTTATGGCATGTCCTTTCTCATTTTAAAGGCACTAAGACGGAGCTGTGCTAGACACATTTCTGCAGGTGAAAAGTAACTTTGCTGTCATAATCTGTGCACTAATAATCCGAGGACATCACTAACCTATGCAGCCTTATCTATATTAATATTTTAAAGGAGAAGTAGTTCCACTGATTGACGTAGATACTGCTCCTCAGGGAGTGATGGTAGTGCTTTTGTTTGTGTCTTGTGGTCTCTTAGAAGAATCTCTTTGGTTTTTGAGGGTGATTTCCATGCCAAGTTGCACTTCGTAATACATTTGAGATCTGATTTGGAGAAATAAGCCTTACTATAGGAAAGTGACTCGTCTTTGCCAACTCCCAAGCATAGGCGTTGGGGAAGGTGGTGCTGCCTGACAGATTGCTATCCTGGACGTTTGATCCAGTGATCGCTTAAATCCACGCTGTAGTGGTCATCTCTTTTATTATTGTTCCTATTTTAAGAATAAATGTGTTAATGTTACTCAAAAATCAAAGTCAAGCCCAAACCAACAGCACACTTAAGTGCTCATTTGTGTTGTAGTAAAGAAGGTGAATTTTAAGAACGCGTACGTGCCTGTTGTTGAGACCTTTTGAAATCAGAATTCCATCTTGAAGAAATGCTCTTTTAATAAACAGCAATTGAATTTGGAAGGGGTGAAGATTTCTCGTGTAGCGCTCCGTGAGAGGCCGTCTCAGTTTCCCTGCTGAAGTTGGTGGCTGAAATCCTGCATACTTCAGTGGTACAGAGCGAATCTCCTAGCAGAGGTTTGTTTTCTTTTCACTGAGCAGCTTGGCTCTGCATCATTAAATCTAAAACTGCTTGCTGAAGTCAGGCTGAGGGCCTGCTCTTATAATGAGACTTGCAGTTTGCACATTCTGGTGAGCTGATCCAGCTTTCACTCCACTGTATTGTAAACAGAGCGTTGTTGTACTAAAGCCCATTGGTTGCAAGTTGCAGTATGTTACAAGTCCAAAACCTAGAGAGGTTTTACAGAAGGTTTTATTCAAGTATGCAGTCTCAGACGCTGTTGATAGTGTAAATCACATTCCATTTCCTTCTGCAAAATGCATCGGCTCGGTAAGGTCTGCGCTGGAGTGGGTCACTCTCCCTGTGCAAGCTCCACACGTGGTTTGGCTGACGTGCTGATGTTAGCCAGATGCACTTTATGAGCTCTGCCACAAATTTATAAGGGTGAATTAAAATGACTGTATTTCATACTTCCATGGACTGGTGTTTTCTATTTGAAAGCCAAACGAGTGTGGGCTGTGGTTTCTGAGGAGAAAAGCCTGAACTATGGTTTCTAGATTAAGTCGGTTCGTTGGGACAGCAGCACAGGGAGCACTGTGCGCAGCATGTCTGGCTGCCTCTGCCCCAGCAGTGAGCTCCGTGCTCCTGCCGGGCTTTTGGTTTGTTACCCTTTGGGGAGGGAGCTGTGAAACTGCAGCGTGATTCATGCCCGCGTGTGCCGTGATAAAGACAGTGGCTGCGCTGAGACCATTTGCTTCATTCTGCTACCTTAACAGGCAGCTTCTTTTTTGCATTATTCTGCACTTATCCTGGAGTGCCTGCCCACTTGAGCTGCTAACAAAAGGCAGCCTCCACCGGCTCTTGTCCCCCTCCTGTAAAGAGCCGCTGCTGAGACGATCTTGTGAGTCTCTTCCAAACTGGTGTCACGGTGAGGTTGTTCCTCTCGTATAGAGTGTGCAGGTTGTTGTTTGCCTTTTCCTGCTGTTGTATTGAGTGAAGTAGGGACACTGCGTGTGTGCCTAAATGATCTTCTGTGCGTTGGATCGAACACCCAGCAGCGTAAGCTTGTTTGAACCAAGGCGTGTGCTGTAGCCGCCTGCTGTCCTGCGGCAGGGCATCACCTGCTCGCTCTGTCCTGCAGGACGCATGTGTTCTTTGCGAATTTGGTCAGATTTGCCGCGTGCTCTGGAATGAGGGGCCACAACTAGGGTGCAAAGAGAATGAACGAACCAGGAGCACAGCTCTCTCAGCAGAGCCACAGAAGTTTCTACCTGCAGCTCCTGGAAGCTGTGAAGGATTTGTGCAAGGGGTGTGAAGGGAGATAGAAGCAACGGTAGCATGGGCTCAGCATCTGCTTTATGCCCTCTCCAGGACCCTGTAGTCACCTGGGGAGGCTGTGCTCAGTTGGGGAATACATCCGGTGCCACGCTTTTGTGTCTTGTCTTTGCTCTGCCCATGTCACGCTCGGCTTCTGAGCATAGCTGTTAGCAGCGCTGCTGGCTCGTGCTGGCCCGGCTCCGTCTGCGGGCAGCCCAGTCTGGGCTTTGAGGCTCAGCAGGGAAGCACCAGCTGTGACAGGGCCGTGTTGTCGCTGGAGATGAGGAGATACGAGGAATATCAAGCTGCTAAGGTTCTTCAAGGTGCACGCACCTTTGGGCTTTGGTAGTCCCGTTACAGTCTCTGAATCTGGGGGGGACTGCTTCTCAATTTACAGTGCCTGGCAGCGCTGCAGGGTGGTCAAGAACTGCCACAGCAAAGGCTTAAACCCCACGTAGTGCTGGGTGTGTGAATGCACGCTTACCCTGGCAGCTGGAGTCTGCCTCTGGCAGCTGGAGATTATCAGAAAATAGTATCTCTGAGGAACAACTCCAGCTCTGTGTTTGAAAGACCAATGTCTCTGTAAACAGGGATTCTCTCTGACAACTGCAATAAACTCGGGTAACTGACTGATGATCGGTGCTTTATGGATTAATAATGTCGGGTAAATGGGATTAGAATTACATTCATGGAGTAGTTCAGGTTGCAGCGCTTTCAATTTGTATTAATTTCTGGTTAAGGAAACTTTTCTCTTTGTCCTATTGCCAAAGGGCAGAGAATGAGAGCCTGGTCTCTGGCACCCCAGTTCTTCGTATTGCTGTACATCCCCTGTTTGAGACAGATTGCTGGAAGTAGTTTTTCCATGAGCCTGAATAAATCAGACTTAATGTATGAAGACTTGAAATGCATTTTCTAGGCTGCAGAAATATATATTTTGTAACAGATGCCATACAAATGCCTTGTGTCCTGTAAAAATATATAGACATTTTGAATGTGATGGGAAATTTCAGTTTATAAGAGCATCAAGATTCTTCAAGCCAAAAAGCTACAGACAGTTGTAAGAAAGATTGTCTTGTCTGTCAGTGCAAATGCTATTATAGAACTGAATCATAACTGGCTGCACTTGACTGGCTGTATCTGAACTTCTGTCAGCTGGTATAGACAGCTATATTCTGTGTATGGTGTTTTTCCCTTCCCCCTGGGAACTGAGCTGAACCCGTTCTAATACGGAGATCTCTGCTATGGCTGGAGCATTTCGTTTAGATGTTTAAGGTCCTTCTGTTTGTTGCATTAACACTTAGTGGGAAAACGTGTCCTGCATCATCTCAGATGTGATCAACTGAAGTCAGCTGTGCTGGATTGTGGTGGCTTCTCATCCTCAGCTTTGAGCACGGGTGGGACAGTTCTGTTGAAATAGCTGAATCGTGGCCCAAAACTTCAGCTAAAACCAAATATTACTTGCTGAGTTTCCAGAAAAGGTGGTTAATGCTCCAAATTTGGTGTTGCTTTGGGGTCGGTTTCTACTAAATGTTGAACACAGGAAGGATGTCTTCTGGTGTTGAAGGCTTTTTTTCATTTAAACTGAGAGTTGGAACTAAGAAACTGTTTAATCTAGCATAGAACATTTTCTGGCAAGATTCGCAACCCCATTGAAAGTGACATGACTTTGGCATATTGACTTAAATTCAAAATTCCCACCAGCTTTCAAGAAGTCTAAAAGTAGATTTTGACGACGACTGTCCCTGTAACTCATTCATATGACTTCACAACTGGTGATGAGAGGGTATTCCTTGGGCTTCACTTCCTAGAAGCAGCAGGGTATTTTCATTGGTGTTAATTAGCTTGACATTAAGCCTGAATGTCACTGAGAAAAGATAGAAAAAATTTCATGGACCATCACATTAGCTGAGTAGATTAGGTGGAGATGTAGAAGCTGGCCCTGTAGTCGTGGCCAGCTAGCACAATCAGTATAGGTGGCAGAGCACTGAAATCACAAAACATCACACCAGCCAACTTGAGTCCTCAAGGTTCTTCCTTGTAAATCTACTTTTTTTGCAAATTAGGCCATCAAAGCTATCTATCTACAGGTAGCTTCAGTGGAATATGTGTGTGTTTAAATGCAGGATAACTATCTGAATTTCAGTAATTACGTTGTAGTAGTTTGGCTGAGCAATATAAATACCACCGATCTTTCTGTCAAGGTGAAAATGCCATCCTTCTGTCACAAAAAACCTGCCCATTTTCCCCACTTCTTTGAAGCAAGTGGTTGCTGTAAAGTCCACTGTAGAAGTGCTGGGGTTAGAGGGCTCAGAGCTGTATGACAGGCTGGTGGTTAAATGCCACAGACAACATGCTTTCAGAAATGTTTTTGGAAATTTAGTACATGAACAGTGTGATTTACATTTGAAAAAAAAAAAAAAGTCGCTGTAAATAGCATTGGAAAGTTCAATGATAGATATTTGACTTGTTTTGTGCTGTGTCAACATTAGTTGAAACTCCTGGTATGTTTACCTTTGGTAATACTGTTTTTTTTTTCCTTAAGTAGGTTATTTATTTTTAATGAGACACAAGTAATGAGACCAAGGAGTTTCACTCCTTCTCACCACCTCCTCCCCCATCCTTAGGAGAGAACGATGTTCACTAATTGTGATCCAAAATGACAAGGTAAAGGAAGGCTGTAAGATCCATTTTTAACTCCTAGGAAATACTGCAGGCATCTAAGTGCGAGTGTTCTCAGTGTAACAGCACAGCAGTAAAATTACATTGACCTCGTCAACTGTAACAGCTCTCATTTAGCAGCTACTACTCCACTTAGCATGGTACCGTTCGGCAGTGATCATTATACTTTGAACTTCTGGCCTGACTTGCAGAGAAACGGAGCACCCATAGCTGCTTTTGATGTTGATGTGAAGTGTGGGTGCTCAACAGACTATGAAAATTGAACTGTTATCGTTCAGAGCACCTTTAACAGAGGACTTCAGAGCGCTGAGATGAACACCCACGTCAGAGGTCAGAGCCTGAGTTGGCGGAGGAGCCCAGACTAATACTAGCGCTCTGCCCATCACTTTAATCAATAAACTGGAATTCAGGACTGCTGTGAGTAATGCGTTTTGGGGGTGGCAGGGACTTAAAGGAAGATGAAAAATGGTTATGGACCAGAAAACTTGGAGTTAAGAGTGGATCAACACTTAAAATTCAATTCCTGACTCTTCTCCCCATAGCCATATGGCGCTAGACATGCCACTTGTTCTCTATATGCCTTAGTTCGTCTTCTGTGAAATAGGCTTAAGTCCTTTTTTTAACCCCTCCACCTTTCTGGTGGCAGGCTGTGAGGGCTCCAGGTTATAAAGTTGTTGCTGTACCACAGAATTAAATGGCAGTTTCATCAGTGTTTTTTCTTATAAATCACCTGCAATTAGGGAATTCACACTCCTTTTTCAGCAATACAGAACAGTGCTCATTCACATGTTATTCTAATACAACTAAGTGTAGTAATAATAATAAAAAGGCATAAAAACATGGCACAGACATTTAGCCCTTCGCATAGACTGATTTGATATTTCTAAAAGTCGAGCAGTGTTTTGAATTAGTGGGTCGCAGAAATGCTGCTCGTTGTCACAAGGTTTGTTTTAGCTCGATCCTTAAATAAGAAGCTCTTCATTTTTCAGTGTTCTGGTTAAAAGACACGTTAGAGCCATGAGGCATCTAACCCCAAAATATCTTGCTCAAAATTTTAAGTCAATAAGTAAGAATGGCTAAACAGTAAATATTTTACTTTCAATAGGAAGAGGTTCATCAGAATCAAGTTTTATACTCATTTTCAGTCTCTGTGACAGGGTTTATTATGTACAGGCAGACAGGTCTTTTGATAACAACAGTGGGAACGGTTCTGGTCTCACTCAAATTTTAATAGACTTTTTGAGCAATAATTCATCAATAATCGCGCAGTAGCAAGTTATGTAAGGGGCTGTGGCATCCTCTTGGCTTATTATAGAGTGGGATGTATTTCTTTACTTGGCATTACCATGTAGTTTAGCGCTATTCCATTGCCAGAACACTGGAGAGTTTGTTTCTGTTCTGAAGATATCGTTGCATTTAAATTTTGGGAATTGAGTGGTTTTGAAAAGATACCAGTTTGGATGTGAGGGGGGTGGTTAAAAGCCTGTTGGCTGCTGGCAGTATTTAGTCTCTGTTCGTGTGGTTACCCATTTCCCAATGCACAGAGGTGATAAATGCAAATATCAACATGTGATATTTTCCATTTACTATGCCAAGTTGTAAACAAAGCTCTCAGTTGGATATGGTCCCTTTTCAATAATAAAATATTTAAGAGCTACACAGAGCTTTTCATTTTCCAGGTGAAATCAAGCTAGTTTGTGCCTGTTAGCACAGCCCTGGTATGGGACATGTACGTCGTCCCAGAAGACTTTTTCCTTCAGAGACATTTCCCCATAACAAGCAGAGCTCCTCTTCCTCGAGCTAAATACAGGACTGAAATGAAGATGGTATGATTTTGTGCTTCTGCAAACCATTTTTTTTGACATATCAAAATGTTACCAGTATGCCTTAGGACAAAAGCAAGAATATTCGCAACAAAATCTTAAAATAAAAATTTTAGTCTTTCCACATCCTAAAATGGCTCTTGCAGAAGCACAAAAAGTGTATAGAAGCCCTGCCCTCCAAAACAGATTATCAGTCTGGGCACCAGCTGTTTGAATGAGAGCTGGCAGACACAAATTCAAGTGAGCTTTCTGCTCAGATTAAACCTCATTCTCCTAAATCTTGGATGATCGATTTTTGTGTTTGTTGGGTTGGTGGGGGTGAGGGAGTATTGTAGGAGGCGTTTACCTTTTTGCCTTTCTTCGGACACTTTTGTAGCTAAGTTCTCTCTGAAACTCCACGTGGGAAGGGGCTGCCTCCAACCTCGTTGCCCACTGATGCCTTAGAGGGGAAGCGGAAGCACTTTGTGCTCACTGGGAAGAGATACGAGGCGGGAAGTGTTCTTCTGTAAGACAGGCAATCTGAGCTGGGTGTGTGTCTTCATGCAGAACCACGCCAGAAACCATGCATGGCTTGTTTTCATCCTGACCACGGTAGCTGAAGTCACCCCTGTGCGCTCCAGTGAGCTTTACCTGAACTAGCTACATCCAGAGGGGTGTCTACCAGCAGTGGTTTTTGAAAGTGAACATAGTTTTTTATGGGAAATCCTGTATAGCTGTGTTAGATTTCTGCTAAACCAAATTTAGGAAGCCTTGCTGATATGCTAGTGAAGTAGTGTTATTTGCTGTTTCAGTCTGAAAGATGGGGTAGCTGAGAATACTTTATTATCACAACTTTCTCTGATTAGGTGAGCACAAATAAGTTAGTAGGGATAAAAAAAAATCCTTTGAATTTAAAGCAGAATATTTCTTCGTAATTTTTGCATCTTCGTCTGGAAGTAATAAAGGCTTATTCCGTAAGTATGGTTCTATTTCTGAAGTGGTTTCAGTTGGTTAAGGATAAAGAACTTTTATTTTGGAGTACAAGGGTCTCCTTGGGGAGCTAGTTGGGAATACCAATTCAGGAATAAGTGCCTGTGTAGACAGCTCTCTCCCTTTTAGTTATTTAAGCCCCAATCTGCAGGATGACATCTGCATGCCTATTTAAAACATCATTTCCTTTGCACAGAAGCAGGACTATGGCTAAAATTTAATTCTGATATTTAACTGAATGAAATTGCTTGCAGATGACTGTTTGAAAGAGAAACAAACCACATCCTTGTGTGCTGCTGCACTTTAGAGGATTTGTGAAATATTATACTAATGCAAAGAATGTGACCCTTTTCTGAAAAAAAAAAAGACTGAATGGTTTGATTTTACTCTCATTCAAATTATACCAGCACATTTTTGTTCAAAAATCATGACTTGTTATTGTTGTCTTAGAAACAGCAGCCAGCAGAAATTGCACAGAAAATTTATCCGGTAGTAGTTCTGTCTTTTTGTTGAGGGTCATAATGAACCCCCAGCGTCTACTTGGACACTGTTTCAAGGACAGATAAAAGTTGTCACAAAATATTTCAGAAATAACTGCAGTACAAATTAAGTTTCTTGTACGGTATGCTGCTTTGGGTGTCTGCATACATCTTAAAGGTGAGGAGCTGCAGAAGAAGCCGTGCTGCTCCTCTGTGAACCGCAGATGAGTCACTTTACCAGCGCGGCTGAGACAGGTTTCCTTTCAGACAGATGCAGGAGAGAAGGCATGAAGAGATGTCATTCTAGATCACTTGGAGAGCCTGTGTGGACAAAAATGCTTTAATTCACAAAACACACTCAGGTTTTTTTACATCTCCATTGATAACCTGGCATTGATTTTGAAGTTGTCTACGTGTAGTTCAGGTCATGCAAACTGCCTTTCCCACATCTGCCATATTATACGGCTTGTACTCAGAGCTGTTCTCTTAACATTTCTCTTTTAAAAGCAGCAGCTCCGTGAACTGCTCTTTGGACTATGTGTCTCTTTGGGCTTGATTTTGCTGCTGATGTTAGAAGAAACAAGGAGTGGGCTATTGCAGGGTTGCTGCTGCATGGCTGCCTCTGCTCGGTTCACCTGAGACTCGCAGCTGTGTCGGGGTAAAGTTACCTCCTGCTGAAGCTGAGCAGGATTTCCAGGGACGGGCACCTTTTTGCAGTTTGCGTGGTTGGCAGGAACGTGCCAGCAATGCTTATCTGCGTGGCTGAAGCCAGAAAGGTGCGGGATGTACCTTAGCACTTTTCTCACTTGGCGAATTGCAGTTTTCCTTCCCGGCATCTCTGTGGCAGAATCTGGTGGTGGTTTCTGCAGACCTAAATGAAGAAAGCCAGAACAGGCACCGTTCTAACCCTGACATACTCTACCTTCATCCCCTGTAGAGCTGGACAAAGCGGGCGCTGTTGTGAAGTTCTGCTGTTTTCCAGTCTAGCAGCATCTGTAGTACCACCTACTATTAAAGTCAAAGACCTCTCAAGGAAAAGTTTTTTTTCTGGTGATGTTGAATGTGTAGTATTTTTGTATTCTGATCAAATTATCCTGGGACCAAACTGAGTAACCTTTTCCACTAAAAGGTGCTGTGCTCCTGGAAGGGCTGGCTGTTTTGGCTAAACTTCTGCGCTCTGTGACTCATCTTTGAGTAGATGTTGACATTTTGGTGGTAACCTGCTTTATGCTCTTATAACATTTGCAAGCTTTCTGTAGGGTGATCTTTAAAGTTGATCTCTCATTTGTCTTCAGTCTTTTTTTTATGTGGTTTTACCCTTCTTTTTGCCTTCTATTTATGGTTCGGGGTTTTTTTTTTGCATGAAACCTCTGAGCTGTTTCAGTGATTCTTGTTCCAGCCTCCCCCACATGATTTCGTTCCACTCTTGCTCTTTTGTTATTTTCTGTTCCCTTGGTGAATTCTTCTTCTCCACAGCTTATTTTGTATCCTCATCATCTTTTGTTCCTCGTTCTGCTTTCCCTTTGTTGTGTTCCTCACAGACAGGTTCTATCCCCAGTTCCTTCCACTCCCCTCACTTCTCAGTCCCCACTGCTGCTCTGTAGGCATAGAAAGAAAGTGGGGGCAACTGGTATTGGTTCTTTTTTACTCCATCTGACTCTGTTTTCCTTCTTTTGTCTTCTGTCCCCTTTGAGGAGAACAAATGTCTTCCTCTTTTCACAGAGCAACACATGGCATCCGTTCTGTTCTATTTTTATGATCCTTTGAGCAAGATGGATGGGGAGCTGCCTGGAGAGTGGGAGAAGTTAGGTAGCAAGTGCATTGAGGTGCATCCTCCCACCCTCCAAAACTGTCTTTCTTGCCCCAAAAGCTGAGTGTGCAACACTGGATCTCAAATTCTGCTGGTGAGGGAAGAAGACCACACGGCACTTCTGCAGCAAATCCAGAGAAGGCGTGCAGCTGGAGCTTTCTTTCCTGGGCCATGCTTTTTCCCAGTGCTTGCTTTTTCCAGCCTGTTTCCCTTCAGATAGCATCAATAATAAAGCTTACGGTACGGCACAGAGCTCCCATAACGTTTTAGGGCTGTTTCCAGGCTTGCTTCACCAAGCTGCTGGGCCCTCAAGGTTATCATTAGTTCTTCTCTTAAGGGCAAATGCTTCAGAGGGGCACTCAAACAGGAGCTTCCATAGCTTTAAGAAATGATTATTTATATGAATTAGCATTCTGTTGTGGGTGAGGTAATTAATTAGATAAAAGAAAGCAATCTTTTTAGTACTTTGCTCTGATAATTCACAATGGTAAATCTGCTATTGGTAGTCTGCTACTGTATGCTGGGAGCAGAAAATTTCAGTTGTTCAGCATCAACCTGATAGCTTTTTAAGTTTGCATTTTTTTTTTTTTCCAATAATCCTTTTTCAGCTTGCGCTGAGGTGGAGCACGTAAGCATTGAGGCCTTTCTCAAGATGCTTACTTAACCTTTAAAAAACCGCTGACATTTACAGGAGGTGCCTCTTTCAAACCAACAGACCACTTCTACGCTGCATTGCTGTGTGTGATGAGCAGAGTATCTCTGAACACAACCAGCACAGTGTGAACAAAACCTCGCAGGATGACAGTCCCCTGGTGTCTTTAGTCTGCAGACCATTTTGTGGGAGTAAAATCTAAATACAGATCGTGATCTTAGTAAATCCTCAGTGCTTGATTTCCAGTCTGTTCTGCTAATGAGCCTGGCCTGCTGGCCGTGCACAGGTTGATCTCCCGAGATCTGTTCTGGCCACCTGGAAGGGTGGTGTTTTGCCATGCCTTGCCTGAAAAACTAGATTGTAAATTCAAGATGTAAGTTGGTGCTTCTGATGTTGAAGGTATCTGGTGATGGTCGAAGTGGGGGTCATCTAAACTTCGGAAAGTCGCATGGAGTGTGTGTATCGCTAGTGCTTACATCAGGTGAAGTAGTCTGTGATCTCTGAAATCAGACTTGGATGCAGAGTTTATAGACTGTGTTAAGCTGGATGTATAGTACGTTGTCATGCATTCTGATGATGTACTGGATGCAGCGAGTTGAATACAATTTCTGTAGTATATAGTAAATCAAAAAGCGTTGAAAAGGATGTTGGTAGTTCTCGCAATGTTCCGCACTGCAACGCAGCCGCTCCTGATGCGGCTCCGTAGTGTTGCTAAACATGCGTCGTAAGGGCTTGACTCTCCAGTATCTTGACTATCCAGTGCTTTGTATGAAAAGTTCATTTCGGTAGCCTTATCTATTTTTTACTGATAGGATTCATGGTATGAATGAATGAGAGACTTACAGCTTTTGAGTTAAGTATGATAGATGTGTGTTTTTTTTCTAAATAGCATGCTTTCAGTGCTGTCTTTCATGCACAGCCCCTCCAAGGACTGAGCAGAGCAGGGTGATGCAGTGGGGGAAGAGAAAGAGGTGAAAACCAGATGTAAATGCGGGACTAGGTTTTATATGTGGTTCTCGTGAAGTTACAGCCAAGTTCTAAATACTTGATTGTTAGGATTCCTACTGTCAGATGGCATACCAAAATGTAGTGCTTTGTCTTGGAGGGATTCTTTAAAGCTATCTTTTATATAGCTCTAGTTACCGTATACTTACAATTTAATAATAGTGATGGCATTTTAAAATACTGTACATTTCATGGAGTTAAATGCAGGGGAGAAATAAAATCTAGTAAGTCTGTCAGAGACGAATGGCAAAATGAATTTGGAAGCTGGGCACCTTCTGATGTATTGGGTTAGAAAGCGAGTCTTCAAGAACAGTCATGATGGGATTGCAAGGCTGTGAAATATTTTGCCAGAACTGCAAATGGTTTTGTGAGTAAGAATTGGCAGGTGGCAGAGCTTAAAAATGCCATTTTTTTTTTTCCTTTAGAGTGAGCTGAAGGCATAGTAGGAAGTATGTTAACTGGGTACTTCCCTTTTATTAAGTCTGTGTGGCAAAAGGGATGATAAAGTTTTGTACCGCCTCGAAAAGTGAATCCTTTTCCACTGGGCTGACGCATCAACCTGTAGTAAGGGAGCACGTTAGTCACAGCAATTTCATGGCTGGTAAAATCTAAAAGCAGAGACTTCTGCTGAGCAGATATGTGTGATTCCATTTGGGATTCACTAAGGAGGAAAACAATTAATGATCCACATCTGGGAAAGGTAGGAAGAAAAGAAAACCCATCCGTGATACTCCGAGGTGTTTGCTGCTTTTCCTTGCAGCTGTGAGAGTCGGTGCTGGCTGGCTGCATGTTGAGCTGCTGGTGGTGGAAGAGGCTGTTCTCGCCCCTCAGGCGGCCATGCAATTTGAAACCTCACCTCCGTCTGAAAACTGTGGAAGTTCTCTCATGACAAGTAGCTGCTCATATTTCTTTCAGAAAGGTGCTAGCAAAAATGAGTTAACATTTGCTGTATGCTAGCGTTTATGCTGGATTTTTGGCTTGTGCAGGTGGCTTTCCCCTGCTGAGACTGTCCTTTCAAACAAGCAAAAGGAAGCAGAAGCCCCTCTGACTTGATGGACTAAGCACCTAGGCTTAATTTTTTAATTATTTTTTTTCAATTAAACCATTAGAATATTAATATGTCCATGTCTATAAAAGCCCACAGTTGTACTCAATGGGAAGTCACTAAGTCACTAATTAATAAATCTTTTTTTTTGACCTTTTAGCAGGATCTGTGGCCTTTGCCTGACTGCTGGCTTTTGCAGGTAGTTTAAATGCTGTTTTTTCACCAATATTCATTTCAGCAGTGTGGTGACAGCCCAAGGGCAGGACCCCGTAGTGGCAGATGGAGTGCGAGTACCAACAGAGGGAGAACTCTTGCATTGGAAGTGGGTGGTCTTTCTCTTCCAGGTTTCTGGTGAAGTACTGAGAGAAATTATCAATTGAAATTCTGTCAAGTTAGGAGACCACCCATGAGCACTTTGCACTGTGGTACCTTTGCTTATAGCTGCACCAAAGAGAATGATGTTCTCTAAATGGTGTTAGATTCTGATTACCTCGTGCGTGTTCTGCTGGGGAGTTCAGTCAGAAGTCCACAGTTGAATCTTCTAATATTTCTTAGCCTTGTGTTTGCAGATAATGTACTGTACCTTTATAAGTAATAGTCCTTAGCTTTACATGAGGTTTCCTGTTTTAGAATATTTTCTCATTTTGTTTTTAAAAGGGATGGGGAGAAATGAAATGTAAGCCACCACTGACTAGGCTGCGCTCAGAGATGCAGAGATACAGTACCAGCCAATCCGACAGTGATGCTTTGCTATAGTTTGCTCTAAAAAAATTAAAAATTTGCAAATGTCTCATTGCTGCAATGTTCATGGCTATGCCAAGGTGGACAGCAGCTGAGAGTCAATAAGGCATTTCTCTTTTCATGAACTGCTATGGATTACCTAGCAAAATTGCTTAAAGTAACTTTAATTCTTCCTTTGGAAAGCAGCTGGTGCTTTTAACTGTTGGAGGGAGAACACTAGGTAAGGTTGTGGATTTCTTGTCTGCTCTGCTACAGCAATCCCTCTACTTGGGGCTTTTCTGAAACCGCTTAGGATCAGTTCTTCCCTTGTCCCTCTCTACACTGTGTTAGCCTTTCACATGCCCTTTGGCTGTTTGCACTCTTTGCCCAAGGGCCAACGTTTCTAGTTCTTATGTGTCAGTCAGCTCTGTCCCTGCATTGAGTTGTGCTGTCTCTCCATTCACTTCCTCCCTGCTATCTTCTACAGGCTCTTTTACATCTCCCGAGACCGTGCTGCCCCAGGGCTTCTTTAGCTTGATCTGGCTATTTGCTCTAGAGTGTTTAAGGCTTCTCCTTAAGCTCATATGTGCCAGTCCTGATGCTTCCTAGTGCTTTGTAGTCCCTTTCTTTCAATTCCTCCTAGCTGTTTTCAGCCTGCTGAGATGACTTACACTTCCTCTCTGTCCATCAGATATTTTTTGTGATATTTTTTGTTTCTCTAGTCAGTTTTTTCTCTCTGCTCATCTTCCATTCCCTGTGAATGTTAGCTGTCCTTGCTCATACTTTCCCTGTTCCCTTGGAGAGGACTTCAGTGTTCAGACTTGACGCCCAGCTCATCTCCCTTTTTCTTCGGTTTTGCACCCCTTCCCCAGAGCTCATGACTGAAACCCCCTTACGTCCCGCTGTGCTTTCTGGTTCAAGGAATGTCCTTGCCATGATGGCACTTGTCGCCTCCTACTGAGGGCATCACAGCAGCTCTTAGACCTCAATTTGCAAATAGCTGCATGTTTCTGTGAAGAGTAATTTCATGTGAACCTTTTTTCCTTAATCATCTTTATCATCAAATGAAGTTTTGATACTGCTAGGTTCCCTAAACTTGGGACACTCTTCATGCTTAAAGTCGTTGAAACCGAAATGTAATTGCATTTCTTTGCCATCTGTTCCATGTTAATCCTCCAAAGGAAGTGTTTCACTCATCATCTGAGCCAGGGGTTTTGGTGTAGGCTGTGAAACCATCGATCTGTAGCTTTCTGCATGGAAGCAGAAAGGAGAGGGCATAGAGGGACTGTGCAGTTCACCTGCTTTATGACAGGTATGCACTGAATTCGTGTGCATTACCAGATCAGTATGTTGTGTCGAGGAATGAGGGAAAGTGGAGAACTATACCAGCATTAATTAACAGGGTCCAGTTTAAACTGCTGTGTGGAGATTACAAAAGGAAAGATAGCGTGATTTCATATTAAAGTCTACTGATATCCTCCAGCAACTCCAGAAAAGTGGTACCACTTTTCCCTCATGAACAAATGGAGAGAGACAGGAAAACCAACAGCCAGATAGCAATATACTGGAAAGTGGACATAAAGGACAGGAGGAATAGGATAGTTTTGCATGTTATCCCATTTCGAGGTCATTAAAATAAAGACTGTTGAGAGGAATTAAAAAAAAAAAAAAAAAGTGGAGAAAGAGTAAATGAGAAGTTCTGCAGACCAGCCATCCCCAGTGTCTCCTAGAAGCTGCTGCAGCCTGTCACTGCTGTCTTGGTCCCGAAGCATATCTTGGACATGTTGGATGATAGGAGGAGGCCCATGCGTGTAGCACCTGCATGGTGAGACTAGGTCTGGTCTCTGCTCCTCATCTATCTCCAGTGCTGTTTTATACTTCCCTTTGCTGCTGCTTTTTGCTTTGTTTAATGAGAATCTCACGTCTGGCTCTTCCAGCGGTACTGTGAGCCTGTAACCGGAGAAGCAGTGAAAAATCAGTGCTTTGAACAACCTGATGTAGGCAGTGCATCTCTGTGCCCAAGGGTCTGCTGCACAGCTGGCTAGAGCCCGCGCTGTGCAGCAGCGTGGCTGTTGGCCAGAGGCAGCGTAAGGGCTGGAAGCCTCGTTTTCTCTTTGCTTTCTTTTCTTAGCCTGTGTCATGTTTTTGATCTTGTCTTAAGAGCTTAGTCTCAGACTGTAACAAGTGGTGTAACTGCGGCAGTTCCAGCCTGTCTCACCTGCCTTCTCCGTAGGTCACCCGAAAAGTGTCACCAGTCCTGGTTAGAACATTTCAACACAGTTGTGCTTCCTTGTAAGGACTGCTCGCGATGAAAGGGAAAGGCAAGAAGTGTCATTTCATATGAAAGTCCTACTTAAAGCCTTGCAAAATCTGATGTACTAACAGGTTTTCCTAAATCTTTAACAAAAGGTTATTTAAAAGGGCTTCAGCTGCTGTTGCCAGGGGACTGTGTAGGCTAGTCTCTCTGTTACGGTAAACCTTTGGCTGCGTTTGTCTGCTTAATAGCTGTTGATGACAAGGTCACGTGCACGTCTTTGAATTTCTGGACCCTTATGGCCACTAGAGACCAACCTGACACCTTTTGGCATTCACATTACTCCTAAAAACTAACTTCCCTCTGTTGTGCACAGAGAGCTGATGGGGCTGAATACAAACTAAGCTCACATATGTGGATATCCGGCCATTCCCTCCTCCCTCTTTCATGTCTCTCCTCTTCTTGGTGGCTAGCACCAAATATGTGTGCCTCAGCACTTCCTACATAATAACTACTGGCAATATCTGAATGATTTTTAAGTAGATTCTAGTGCAGTCGTCATCACATTTAAGTCCATTAATAAGGATTTGCTGTCCTTATTGCCTCTAAAGGCAATTCTCCTATGGCTCAACAACTCGGATGGAGATGTTTTACATGGTTTTGATGGTAATAGTTTGCTTGCCTTCCTCCCTTCTTGCTTTTTCTTGATGATCCAAGACTACAAGCCAGAGTTAATCTATCCAAGTGTGGTGATGACTGACTAGAATCTAATGCGAAGACATTTGTGCATTACCTTTAGTTATTACTATGTACTTCACTGTGGGCTTTATTTTTCCTCTGTTACTGGAGTTAAACAGATAGTTCTGCTTTGGAACAAGGCTGCCTTAATATCTGTGTAGGAGGAAAACAAATATCAGAAATGCAAGAAAACTAAATGTGAAAATGCACCGGATGGTTATTGTGCCCTTGCTTCATACACTGTATGCATACTCCCCTGTTGGCAAAGCGCTGAAGTTACTTACTGTGCGTCGAGCACCGACGTGCGGGTAGAACCAGCATGACGGCACAGGTTATGTGGACATCAGCTATGGTGACTGAATTCAGGAGCAAAAATCAGAGGTGGTGGTTTGTTTTGTTTGTGGCTCTTTGTTTGTTTTTACTATAGATGTGCAGTTTCTGTAGATAGAATGCAGCGTGTTTCTATCTGCCCCCAGGCCACAGCGAGCCTTGCTTTGATCTTGCATACATATGATTTGACACACTTGGAACTGAGGGCTGTCCCCTCAGTCCAGCTTGGGTTCTATGAACTATTTTGTTTATATTTGATTTGCTCTCTTATATGGTAAATTAGTTCTTTGAAATGTATAGTGTGATCCCTTATATGGGGGAGAAGACATTTTTTCCTGACAGTGCACTGTTGTCTTAATCCTTGTTGTTCGCAGATGTTATTAACCACTTAGAAACATACTGAATTTAGACAAATCAAGTGGCTTGTCATAGCAGAGGCTGTTAGCATTAGAGGATGCTTTCTGTGTGACTGGAATGAATTTAACAGGTGTTACGTTCGTGAAAATACTGTATTTGTCATAGTGGGTTCCAGGTCATAACGGCCAGTGGCTGAGTCCGGAGACCCTGCCTCCTTGTAGTGATGAATCCTGAAGCTGAAGCTGTGCAGTGTTACCCGATTCTTTATATAACTACACAGGTGACAGGTAAAAATCTGGTAAAATTGCTTCTTTACTTTTTTTCAGGAATCTGTCAGTGGTGAGCTGACCCCAGTGGTATCGTGATGATGAATATGACATAATATTACCATACACAGAACATGGCTCCACAGAGAACATGAAAGATTGGAGGGGGCAGGAGGAGAATAGGACTGTACAAGGTGAAAGAAAGCTGTTGTTAATAATCTGCTCTCAGCTCTGAGGAGCTGGAGCTTTCTGTGGCAGCACAGATTAAGCAATAAGACTGATGCAGCTTTTACTCTGCACCTTTTCCCCATGAAGATGTGCACGTGGAGCGGGTGTCTTGCTTTTGTGGGGCAAGTTCTACATTTAGGCTTGAATTCATGTGTCTTGCACCTGGAGTACAGAGCAGTGAGATTTGTGATGGCCTTTACTTCCAGGAAGTTACAATATATAGGCATTTTCTGTTTCTTCTACGCAGAGAAAGCTAATACCTCCCAAGTCATGAAAAGTTGTGCTCCCTACACTTTGCTCTGCCTGTTTTCTTGTCTAACCTTGGGAAAAATCCCAACTCGGCCAAAGGGTCATCTAGCTTGTACCAGGCATAAAACCCCAGAATATAAATCAGTGCTACCAGTTGAATTAATCAGACTTTATATTGATGGAATGTGCCCTTCAGGTGGGGAGAATTGCAGCATGTTCTTGTTGGGGATCAGTGCAGGTTGCTTGATGGCAATGTTTGCATTCAGGGTGTTCCTGGGTCTCAGCAAGGTTTATTCAATGCCAAGAGCTGCTTCTACGATTAACTATCCACCCTCCTGCAAAGCTGAACTTGTGGCAAGGGGGCTGGCTCTTACATGGGAGGGAGATGCTAATTTTGTTAACACTGCAAATACCTTCAAACTTTGCACGGTGAGCTTGTTGGGATGAAGTGTTTTTGAGAACAATTCTGCACTGGTTAAAATAAACAAATACAATTAAGACTGGCTTTAAATGTAAGATTCGGAGTCTTTCCATGTAGAGAAACCCGCAGTGCATTCATTTAAACCTTGGTCTAAAAGTGCATCTAAGCGTTTCCCAGCCCTGGGAGGAAAAAGAACAGGTTAGGAAGTATAGATCAGGAGGGATGCTTCTTCAGAACTTGGGGCTGTCTTGAAAGATGAAGGTTGCAGTCTTCATCGGTCTTTAGCTTGTCTTTGGCCCTCGTTGCTCAGTGCTGTGTTTCTTTATTTTCCTCCTATCTATCAGATGTCAGCAAGTGAGTGTGCAATGCTGCGAGTGATCTTCAGGCTATATTGAACCCACATGGGCAGCAGAGCCGGGAGGAGAGCACTGCGCCTGCGAAGTCAGACCAAACGTTTTTAGAGCAGAGTAGAAGGTTTAGAAGCTCTCTCATCCTGGAAAATCTCCAAGGCTGATCACATTTGCAGGCTTTTTCTTTCCTTAATGGGAGCTGAAGCTGAGACATTGGTACAAGTGTATTGGTGCTTGGGAGGCTAAACATAAAACATAAATAAAAACTCAATAATCCCTCACTGGAGGGAACTAAGGAGGTTATCTGATTGGTTACAGCATCCAAATGCACATTCGAAAAACACACAAATCCAGGAAAGATTGTGGGTTTTGTTATCTTTTTTTTTTCTAATCCAGTTTGAATCTTTTTAAAATTTAAAGAGCAAACAAAAGGAGCAACTATCATTTGAAATGAAGGAAGAAATGATACGCCTGAAAGGAAAATGTCAATGCCACAAAAACATTATAGCTCCATAGATTAAAGAGAGGCAATTTATAACTTTAGATGACAACACAGAGCTTTTAAACAGAGGGACTTTATAAAATACGTCTGCTATCAGTTTGATAAATTGGCCTGAATGGTGTATAGTCAAACTGAATTTTTTATATTTTCCTGCAAACGCACTCATCAGAGGCAAGTACTTTGTTCTGTCTGATTCGAGCTTACTTCCCCAGAGCCGGACTGTCGATTCCATCACTAGCTCTTCCAGTTTTTCCATACAGGCTGTACAGAGTGGCAACTGATGATGATCTAATTTACCAGCGATAGAAACTGTTACCTTTTCTCCATGTCTGGTGTTCTGTGTTGTACACATACACAGGCATGCAGAAAAAAATGGCAACTGTGGAACAGAGCAGTTGATAAAGGAAAGAAAAGGAAATGGATTTAGTACATAAAGCCTTATCCTCTTCATGGAGCTGCCTTTTATTGACGTTTGTGTTGTTTGGTCTTATCATTCTGCTTATCAGCGCTCCAGCAAGACCTGGGGAAGTAACAAAGATGCTTTGAATGTTAGTGTTAGGTAGCAGGGATATTTGTCTCCACTCCTCAGGAGACAACTTGCTTTTGACAAGGAAAGAAAATTGAAATAGAGGGAATGTCGTCTTCTATTCTTCCAGGATTCAGTGGCCTCTTCCCATCACATTATAGCTATCCTTAGCCCTTGTTATGTGGCACATGGGAAAACCAGGCAGGCTTTCAGCCATCTGTGCCTCGCAGAGGGCATTCGTGCCCGAAAGCTTGTCTCCTTGCTGTAATATCAATGGGTCTAGTAAAAGCTATTACTTCTCCCTGAAATCCCTTTTTTCTCACCTCTTCAGCTTGTCATGGCTAAAAACATTCCTCCTCAAATAGCAAACGCATGCTGTAGTTTTATACGCAGTTGTATTCACAAAAAAGTATCTATCTATCTATCTATCTTGAGATTGTTTTTCAGTCAGCTGAGCAGTCAGTTATTGCATTTCAGACTTCCAAGACCAGCAGTCGCACCTGTTCCCCTGCAGCGGCAGAAACAAGCCGGCTGCCGACGCGCAGCCTGGGTGTGCGGTGTGGTTTGGCGAGGCTGGGGCTCTGCTGCTCCTTGTCCTGGGGGTGAGAACGAGACAGAGCCCGGCGCCTGCGTCCGCAGCTGGGGACGGAGCGCGGCAGAGGGAAGCCACAGGGAAGGAGCACGTTGTGTTCCAGTCATCTCTGCAACTTCACGTGCCCCTACAGGAACACGTTTTGTCACTTCTCGTACCAGTTCTAATCTGCTTCTGTTTACTTCTCTCTGTAGCTCATGTTATGATCCAGGCTTTATTTTAAATCCATATTTTTTGCATGTCCTGTTTTTCTCATGTGGCTTATTTTGCCTAAGTAAAGGGATGAAAAAGAAATTATTCTCTCTGAGAGATTTTACCTCTCGAGAAAAGGAAATAGGAGGAAAGAAGCTTACAAGAACAAATTCTGGTTTTCCAAGTTTATTTTATCAGACAAACAGGAGAACAGCTTTCAAGGCAAATCCAGGGTAGGTCACTGGCCCTCATTAATGTATATAAGCATCTGAGGGGAGGGTGTCGAGAGGATGGAGCCGGTCTCTTCTCAGTTGTGCCCAGCGACAGGACGAGAGGCAATGGGCACAAACTGAAACACAGGAGGTTCTGGCTCACCGTGAGGGGTCACCTCTTTACTGTGAGGGTGACGGAGCACTGGAACAGGTTGCCCAGCGAGGTTGTAGAGTCTCCTTCTCTGGACATATTCAAAGCCCGCCTGGATGCCATCCTGCACAACGTGCTCTAGGTGATCCTGCTCGGCAGGGGGTTGGACTAGATGATCTTCAGAGGTCCCTTCCAACCCTGCCTGTTCTGTGATTCTGTGACTTGTCAAAGCACCCTAGCTTGCTGATGTGAGGTTTTGCTTTTTTCCACCTTGAGCATGATCACAGTGTCTGTTCGTTAGGGTTTGGGATATCGACTCAAGCTGGGTGTGGACACGAGCTTTTGCTTGCTCACTTTTCTCCCCCGCACCTGCCACCTCCTTTCTGAGCAGCTTTCAGCAGCCGTGGTGGTTACATTCTCGTGGGTTCCTCTCTGCCACCTCCTGCTTATTTCTAGGGGAATATTTCTTTTAAGAGCTGCCAAATTACTGTAGCCATCAGTCGCCAACTGAAAAGGTTGACTGGGTATAACGACAGCACATCATCCGATGCGGCCAGCTTTATGGCGCGAAAACGTGCTGCCGTGATGTGCAAACAGGTAATTCATTCCTCCTTATCAGAGACGAACGTCGTCCTCTCTCAGTGGGTGGATTTCAGGACTTTGTCTTGTCACGGTGTGTTCTCCTGCCCTGAAAGAGAAAGCGGGTACCTCTGTGGTAGCAGCCATGGGGACGGGTGAGTGGTGTTGGCTGACGCTGGGACGTTTCCGGCGGGTGACGGTGAGTGCTGCTCAGGTATTCTGCTTGCACTCAGAGCTTGCGTGCGTTTTCCTGTGTGACATACTATGTTTACTCAAGCAGCAGATGATTTTAAAAGCTGCAGGATTTCAGTACTCTGGCAGCGTTTGTAGGAAAAATGGAGGGCTGGGCAGGGAGCTTTCTGGAGAGTTCAAACACTTGGCAGAAGCTGCCTGGCCTCAAGAGTGCCTGAGGGACGGCGACTTCTCAGCCAAGCAAAATGCTGCTTCTGTAGACATTATCATGTCCTGTGCTGAGCATTTGGGTTGTGTTTAAAAATCCTTCTGCTTTTCTGGCCTTTTCGTGTTGCACTGTGTCCCTTAATGTCTTGTCTTGGGACACCGGTGAGCGAGTTTCCTGTTAACAAAAATAATGCAATCTAGGAAGTCTTTTTAGAGGGTGAGGTTTATGTCTGTGTGTTCACCCCTTTTCTGCGGACAGCTCTTCTAATGATAAAGGTGCATATATCTGTGCGATGTAAACAACTTGATGGATGCATTGCAGTTCATGTGGAGAAAATATTGGAAGCTTTTTATTTATTTGTAAAGCTTCTGAGGAGGCTGCGGACAGGCGGCCTGGTACAGGCACGCAGGTTGTTACATCATTATTACATAATATTACGTTTGGCCAGGCTGCGTTCGGGGCACTGACTGAGTCCAGTGCTTCTAGTCCGAGAATGATCCACTGGCGAAGGCATAAGGGATGGAGCACCAGGCTGCCAGAGCGCTTCTGGCTCCGTTACAGCTTAAAAACAGAGTAAGGAAAGAGAGAGCATGTTAATACAGTAACTGGCAGCCTGCATATCGAGTAAAGTAATTCTTTAATCCTTGTTTAGGAAAAAAATGCAGATTGTGATTGCAGTATTCTGTCACATAGATGCAGGTTTTAATTGGGGGAGTAGTAGGACAAGATTAGGGTCACAGCCATTCATTTTAGTGACAAAAATACAGTATATTCAAGCTCTGAAAAGGGTGTTCTCCCTTAGACGTCAGCAAACATTGCGTGCATAGCCGTTGCCTGTATTTTTGCACATGCATGTACCCAGTGCGGGCACAAGCACTGATTAGGTTTTCAGGTGCAGAAATTCCACTTAAAAATAAAGCCAAGTTTCAGTTATCATAAAGATGTCAACCACAGCAATAAAATTTCTCCCTAATTTAAGAACACTGGAAGGCTAAATAAATTAAATATTGAAATTCTTATGTTGAAGTTGATGGGTGTAAAATTATTACTAACATAAAATAGTCACAAACTTTCATTTTCTAATTTGTGGCGTATAGGATTGCCTGTGTGAAATGTGGTCTAGTTGAAAAAGCTTATAGCCAGCGGGGGGCTTTCCACAAACTTCATGCATCTGCGAACGCCGAGGAGCTTGAGAAGCATCGTTTCTTCATGCTACACAGCCCCTGCCACCATGGTAATACCCAGGTCTTTTTATTTGCTCGGAGGTGGCTGGGCCCTTGTGCTTGAGGGCATGGAGTTGCTTCTTTTGCGGTTTTAGGGTTATAAAGGGTTATCCATAAGGACAGGTTCTTGTTCAATACGGGCTCAGCCAATCTATTTTAGAGACGATGGACATCACCTAATGGATCTCGCACTGCAGTAGCAGCTCTCCTGGCTGGGTTTGAAAGCATCAAAGATTTACACAGGTCACCTTGAGATTGTTTGCATGAAGATGGGAAAATAGTTCCTTGGGGTTGTTTTTCTGGAAGCTTAGCGTTGTGCAAGTATTGACGGTTAACTGATCCTATGTTAAAGGATTTTTACGCTCTGAACAATTGATTTTTGTATCTATGAAGTCTGAAATTCCAGATAAACTGGATGAACCATGTGCAGCATTGCTACCTGAATAGGTAATAAGCAGCCTGATCAGATGAGGGAGGTATTGAAAACCAAAGCCAACACAGAGTTTTGCTCAGTGTTGAAGAACAGGAAGGAGGAGAGTTTGCAGGATTTGAGTCCTGATGCTCTCCCTACCTTTACATAGGACCTAGGAAAGTTACTATCTGCTCCACAGGATGCATGAGAACTAACTTACAGGAATTTTCTTTCCATTTTTTTTGTTTTGATCATGTTTGGGACCTGTATTGTAATAAGTAAATTAGAAGTGCTTTTTAATTGCTTAGTTTTTTTTTCTTGAGGTAGGCTCACTTTGTAGTGCATAAGGATGGGAAAAACATTTTGCACTTTGTTATCAATAGTTTGCATAACCTAGTTATGTGCTAGGTTTTTTTACTGCAGATCAAATAGAAAAATCATTGTTTGCTATATAATAAAAATTGTGCCATACTGGAGTTCCAAAGTGGAGACGAACTAATGTTGCATGGGTAACCTTAATACCTCCAAGTTTGGCATTGCTTTTTTTTCTTGATGCTTGATTTGGCATCTAATATGTGCTTGTATATCCTAACTAAATACTAAGAAATATTAAGAAAATGCATAGGCATGTCAGTGGTGATTTGGGGTTCTGTTATAACAGAATCTGTCTAATGCATTCAAAAGAGGCAAGAGTTCATTGTTTGGGAAAGAACCTGCTGTACCTGTGATGGCAGTTTGACATGCAAGTAAATGGGCTCAAGGGTAAGCAAGCAGCAATCCATTGCAAACTAGGTCACATCCACTCAACTCATGTGACCTCAAGTCATAAGTCCAGTTTGCTCATTTTTCTTTTTTAGGTTGGCCTGGAAGAAGCTGACAAAAGAGGAGGAGGAATTGTGGCCGATTTGTTTTTTTGCCAGCAGGCAATTTGCAGATCAGTTTTGCTGGATCACAATAGACACATCTTATTTAAAATCCAACGTATAATCCCCCCATCCTCACCCCCAAGCCACAACAGTCTTACTAACAGGATGCTGATGTTCTTTCTGACAAGATGAAGCTTTTACTTTAATGTTAATCACGTCGCTCAGGCCATGATCTCTGCAAAATGGTACATTTTTAACTAGGAAAAGCATTCATTATGTATTAGCTATGATACTGACTTTTCCTGAATGACTTTCTAGTATTGTGTAGTAATGAACATCGTGTGATTTGGTGATCTTAACTGGCATTATGTTTCAAGTCTGAGCTGACTGCATGTAGAACTCATACATTTGGGTTCCACACCTTCAGTTTAATATGTACTAAAATGTTTACTCTTATTAGCTATTTCAGACTTCTTATAAAAGAGCAAGAAAAAAATGTCCTGCCATTAGTTCGTGTATCTTTTTAGCTGAGAAAATTACTATTCCAGACAGTTGTATTGCTGGGCATTAGGAGGATGGGATCATTAATATTTAACTGTGTTGGAAGTAGAAAGCACTGTAACAATAATAATAATTTGCACTTGCACAGCACATTTCTCCTGAGGATCTCAAAGCACTTTACAAACCGTTTAATTAAGCCTTACTAAATCCCTCTGAGGTTTATCATTAGTCCCATTTTACAGATGGTTAAGCAAGGGCATAAAGAAGTTAAATGGTTTGCCTAAATGAGTTAGTGGCAACAATAAGCACGTACTTCGGGAGTCTTGACCACGTCTCTACTCTCTAACAGAGGTGGTGTCAAGTGAGCAGAGCGTCTGGCCAGCAGCAAACCACTGATGCAGCACAGCAGCTGAGAGAAGAGGAAATGTTTTGTTTGAGATAGCTCACTGTAAATACTCTGGAAATGGTGTGGTGCTGTGGATTGATAATATTATCACCTGGTGTCCTGGCTGTGGAGGAGATATGCAGCACGTACAGAGCTCAGCCAGGGGACGGCCAGGGCCTGAGAGCCCAAGAAGTGGGAGCAAGAAGTGAGAGTGAGTTCTGGCTTTCCACCTGGCCAAGGGTTCAATGTTTCATTCCTTCACCAGTGACATTGGCACTGCTCTGTTTCCACCGTGTGAGAGACTGGTACTTTTTTTTTTTTTTTTAAATCAGTACTGCAGCTTTGGCCAGCCAGGAGCTGTTTCATCCAGTGAGGAAAGAAGTTCTTGCCACTGGACTTGAAATTATTCATATCATTAGTAGCTGCTTCTCCTCAGATGCCCAACATGAAAGGTTGGTTTATGAAGACATAAAGCAGAAGCACACAGGCAAGGGGGACTAGTGCTTGCTGCTTAGCTGAGAGCCACTTAGGAGGGTGTTCATGTACAAATGCATTAGATTATGGTTAAGCAGCTTATGGACATAAAAACACATTAGAACTTTACAGCATGCTATAAATTACAGTTTTGCGGCATTCAGAGCCACAATGTTAGGTAATTACATTCATTAATCTACTACTAAGAGCACATAAAGTTGCCTCCCAAATGGTGCTGTGTGTGCTTGTGCTTAGCTGGGAATGCGCAGAGAAGTGCCTCCCCTCCCCAGCCTCCTCCACCACTATTATGCCTTGCTCGGAAACTTTCTGATTTTATGATGTTATTAGGCAGACCAGACTTTCAAATATATTGGTCTAAACAGTGAAGATCCACAGTGGAAGAATTTCCGATAATCTTGTCTTACACAGCTCTAAGCTTTTTCTAATAAGCTGTGAGCTGCAAATGGACTTATTGCAATCTTTTAGTTGGGAAGAAGTTATTGCTTGTCATCCCTTAGGTGATCCATTTGTGCCCTGCCACCTAGTATTTAGTAGTCACCGTAATTGTTAGCCTCAGCAGCTAATATTCTGTGGGCACTTGCTTTGGCTTTCCGGTTTAGCAAACCCACACTTCATTTTCTTCTGTGTAGAAATGCTTCCTTTATTTAGAGCAGATTCTCGGCTAGTGTAAATTAGAGTAACTGCATTTGCATGTCCTGGATGTATGCAGGCTGAATGTCTGTCCCATTTGCCATTTCCTTTCTTTTTTTTTTTTTCTTTTTTGTCCTGCATTGCAGGAAAAGGTCTTCAAACTATTTGTTTGAGGTGCAGCCTTATTCCGTACAAGCAGTCTTCTACTGATTCCTTCTGGCTTCGATTTCTCGTTTCAGAAGACCCTTCTTGGCCATTTTTTCCCTTCCCCAATGGACCCCGTTTTATCTTTGATATCTTTTGCCCTCAGACAGCAAGCTCTCTGATGTCTGTCATTCAGCCACATTTTCACTGGTTCTTTCTGTTTCCATCGTGTTCTTCTGGATATGTTTGATAAGAATTTTTAGCTGTGAAGATTGCAGAGCGGTGACTGCTGTGCTTCCCAGTGGTATTCTCTGTTCTAGCATGCTACTGTAGTCATTATAGAACTTAAATGTACCCCAAAAATCAAAGGTAAGAAAAAGCCCTCTAAAGAAAGCTCACACCTTATAATAAATATACATATGGTCTTACCTATGCAGCTTACCTTCAGTAAGTCAGAAAAACAAATCTGTCCTATCTTTTGGTTGTAAGATTTCAAAGAATTTGCTTATAAAACTCAAGCTTGGGCAGCTCAACAGGAGTAGAAGGCTGTAGAAATGACTTGCTGTTTATCTGTCAGTTCATCACTGGGTTTTTCAGTTGCTGGTCTGCTTTTGCATCAAGATTGTATTTACATCCGTATAAAAAAGCCATGGAAGCTACCTGCGGTACTGAAGTACGAGATGCTGTTCCGTGAGACAGTGACGGATGCTTAATCACACCACAGTCTTCAGTGAAAGGCATTCGTCTACTTGCTAAATGGAAGTAGTTTCAATGACACTTGAACACGCCAGTTTCTAGGGAATTTCTTTGTCATTCCTGACAAATTTATTATCCTGACCATTAAATTAATAAAACACAGAGCACACAGCAACAGCTTTTTGAGGGAAGAGATTTTTTTGGTGCCACAGAAACCCCTCAAGCTGCATGTCCCAAGCTGTTTTCTGCCTGTTGCCCTGGGTCTGTGTCCCTAATGACCAGAGGAGGTGGAAAAAAGCAGGTCCAACATCTCTTGACTATAGGACGGGACACGAGAAGCATGTTTGGCGGGGATGAGCCTCCCCTTGGAAATGACTTGCTTTCATGCACCTTGCCGAGTTGGAGGTTAGTGCTGTCCTTAGCAGGCTGCTTCAGCATCTGCCAAGGGCAGGAAGGGGGACTGTGTGGGCCTGTCCTGCAGACATGAGCTGCCTTGCAGCCGGTGATACGCTTTGGTAGGTCTGTTGTGGAAATGGAAATCCGTATTTTTAAGGGCAGGTGTGGTTGCCTGGCTTGGGGGGCTCCAGCCAGGCAGCAGCAGGGAGAGGTGAGAGGCAGCAAGCCTGGCCAGCAGCCTGCTTGGCTGGAGGTGAATGGGGTCCTGCAGGAGAGTGTCAGGGCAGAAGGACGCTGTCAGGGCTGGATCTCGAGTGTCACACACAGCTGCTAACCTGGTCCTTGCCCTCCTGACAAAACATCTGCCATTTTGGGTCTGTATCAGCCGTGGAGCCAAGTGATCATCAGCGCTCATGCGTTGCTAATGCCATCTGTGTCATGTGCAGAGCCTCCCATAAAGTGCGGAGGGACGCTGATAAACACAAGGCTTTCCCTTAATGCTGAAGGACCATGGTGAATCTTTGCTTCCCTTGCTCACACACGCAGTCTCAGAGCTCACATAACACCGAGTGCTTTACTACTCTGCTCAGGCGTTCAGTGACTTAATTGTGTGATGGTATTGATGTAAAATTTAACAGCCACTGTGTGTATTGACTGTAGCTTCATTGGTTGCTGCTAGAACATGCTGTGCTATTGCCCTGCTATTCATTTAGCTGTTTTGGTCCATTTATTAGATATTACAGAGATTTTCTTTTTCTGGACAGAACTGGTAGTGATTTCTGCAGTGGAAACCTATTGGGAATGACTCTAATCTAGTTTCTGAGGATTTGTTTATTGGGGCAGCACATGCTGGGCTAATTTCAGGGTACGTGTTCCGTGGTGTCTTTTCTATCCATAAGTGAAGTTATAATGAGGGGATATAGTCCTTTGGCAGCACGTTTTGGTGTGTGTGGGGTTTTTTTGGTTTGTTTTTTGTTTTTCTGTTTTTGTTTTTTCCCCCCCAAAATAGCAAAAACAAAATTGTCTCAGTCAGTATTTATTGGCAAATTAGTGTTCCTAAAGACTTCCTTTTGCTTGTTCTTTTCTAGAGCTTGGAGAAATAAGATTTCACATAATGCATCTGGGATTGGATTACTGGATTGAATTTTGCAAAGTACACTAGGGATAGCTGAGCCTGCTTAGAAAGCAGCTTAGCCTCTCTAAGTCAGTAAAAATTCAATTCATGATAGTCGGTGAGGGATTTTTCAGTGTTTTTTTGTTTTGGGTGGTTTATTTTCTGTCGGATGGTCATGTTTCCTTTAACATGTCTTACCAAGGTTTATTAAGCTTTTGGTGGAGGGGATGGTGGGATACCACCTTTCTCTGAAAAACAGGAAGGAAGAAAGCATCCTGGAAGCTGACATCCCTGGGCCTGTTTGCATGTTGAACATAAGCATTAACTCTCGTAGGAGCTCCTCAGCTGAGTTTGCATGTTGTGGCCATTTCAGAAAGCCACAGGAATATGAAGGAGAAGATGTTCAAAATTTATCGAAGCTGAGGTGGGAATTGGTTGTTACTTTGCACTGGTTCCTTTGTATACTCACAAGCTACCTCTCCTCCTCTCCCTCTCCCTTTTTCCCTGCTGTGAGTTGAGGTTTTGGTCCTCAAAACCAGGCCAACCACATGATTATAGTGCAGATGGCAGTAATCTCTGCGTGTGATTCTGATAACAGATCTCAGGACACAGCAGGGTTTGGGAAATTCCAGCTCTGTTACAGAGATGGATCACATCCCAGAAGAATAGTGTCTGAGCATAGGTTCTGTGTCTGTCTGTAAAATTGACCTGAATTTTGTTCTGGACTTTTTCTGTTTCTTAGCCCAGCATGGTGGTGCTGGTGCTCCTGGCTTTGATTCTTGCAACTGCCTTTTTTTGGAGGAGGGCATCAGAGAAGTTTGCACAGGACTACGCCAGCCTCATTAAGGAGTGCTCCGAGTTTCTGAACCCAGGGAGGTGGTTGGGCTAAGGTGGAGGGAACGGAGAAGTGGGAAGCTTGGCAGATTCATCCGTTGCGCTGCGGGTTTCTCAGGGTGTGGAATAAGTTCTGGTGAGGTCATCATGAATGCAAGAAATGAGGGGAAAAATAATTCCAAATGAGGTAAAGACTGCAGTAGGTGGAAACCGTAAAATATTTGGCTGAAATGCTGCATGGTACCTTTTAGGATGCCCTGTGCGTCCTGTAATAGTTCTGAGGAGGAGGTTGCAGAAGTGTGGTGCATCAGGGCACTGTATCCTTCTCATCCTTAGATAGGAAGTGGGCGAAGAAGCAAAATACATTTGCTTTTCCAACAGGAAGAAATAAAGGTCTGGTAGGTGAGGTTTAATGCTCTCAGCAAATCTTTGCAGCTTATGTTTTTACATTATAGTCATTTTCTTGAGTCAGACATCCCTGCTGCCTGTTAAGTAAACACAGAAAGCATAGATTATGAGTTAAGAGTATCGACAGCATTTCAAGTGCTATCAGAGAACATTTAATTCAGTTTAATTTTGTGATAAATCTCATGTTTAATCCTCTGGTTGCTCTGTAATCATGTCTCTATTGATCTTTTCTGAATGACTGCATGCAGTTTAATAAACTTTGCCATTAACCCGAGCTTTCTAAAGGGGGAGATTGATTCCTGTATCAAGTCCGATAGAACCAATAAGCACCTGAACATCATTAAATCTGTCCATTATAAAACATTTGCATTAAGATCAAAGTAAAAGCATAGAGGTGAATTTGCAGCTTATTAGAGAAAGAGTTTGCAATTGGAAAGTCTCGGTATGTCAGTCAAGATCAGCAGCAGTTTTCAGCCTGGCTGATTCAAGCTGACACCTCCTTTCATTTCCTATTTCTCAAATCCATCTTTCATCCTAGTGAGTGACCTCCTTCCTTCCCTCTTTTCCCAGCCATAATTATATCCTTTAATTTATTCCATCTTTTTCACTCCAGGCATTTGTTTAGTCCAGGTTTTTGAGGTCATTTTTGCCTCATAATAAAACTACGGAGTTTGAGTGTATTTTGGCAGGTTGGTTTGGATTTATTTTCTGTCCTGGACTTATTTTATAAGGAGTGCCTTAGGTATGCAAGATATAAAATGGAGTAGGGAATGGCGGACAGGTTATAGAAGTGAAAAAATGGTTTGTTTCTCAAATTCCTTCTTTTAAGGCCTGTTCCCACCATTCCTCAGAGGAGTCATCTCACATACTCCTAATGCTTGGATCCATAAGCGTATGCACGTAGGAGCATTGCTTGCATAGGGACTTAACACCAGCTGAACCGCATTGAAACACGCACCTGACTGCCTTGTGTTCTGTGTGTGCTGGTGGCCTTGAGAGCATCTGTGCATCTCCTTGATGTTGGGCAGGCAAATGATCCCTCCAAACACAGTGGAGCTGAGTTTTTTGGGAAGAACAGCATGGCACAATACCATCTCTTGTGCAGTCTTGCTGTTTAGTGTTTTGTCAAAGCAGCGCAGCTCTTCCGGAACAGCTGGTAGGGAATATTGAAGGGCTGGCTGTAGGGAGCTTAAAAAGGAAACTACCTGCAGTCTCTTCTTCCCTTTCGCCCCTCACTCTCCATTCCCTTGCAGGAATCGGAAGTTCTTCTAACCCGCAGGAGAACGAAAGGGCTTTATTACTTCCAAAGGCTGAAACTTGTGCGGAGAGAGTTGTCAGTGGGGGCAATGACAGCGGGAGAGTGCTCCTGGTGAAGCAGAGGCAGCACATGCGGCGGCACCGGTTCAGGACGGAGGAGAAGGATGCAGGGAGCTGGTGGTGAGGCAGACGGGAGGAGACCCCTTCTCCTGGAGAGGGGCAGAGATGGAGAGCTCTGTGGCAGGGCGTGGTGGGGATTAGGATGAAGAACAGGGAAGGAGAAATGCTGTGATCACGGTGTTAGGAAGGGGAATAGGACATGCAGGGAGCCTATTGGGATGGGAGGGAAAACATGAGAAAGCAAGAACCAAATACATACACATGCAGGTGAGCGACAGCAGTGAGACTGTCCTCAATGAAGGGCAGAGAAAGCGAGATGTAGATGCTCTCCTCTTCTGGTACAGACGGTGGAGAAGAGACGAAAGACACGACTTGCCTGTCCCACCCTTAGGCATGTGTATGTAGGAGGAGAAGAGGGAGATGCACGAAGTACCTCTTTGGCAGGAGGCTTGGAGGTGACCCTGGGTGGGGAGATGAGGGGTGAGAGGCTGGCAAGAGGGCTGCGGCATCCCATGGAGCGCACCCGAGGTAGTTTGGCCTGGTGAAGTTGAAGGGCAGCAGAGGCTTGGAAGATGAGAGACTGACTTTGCTACTATTTCCAAAATGAATTGATGAACAGAGCAAACCTTGAGATGTTTTATGGCACGTAGCATTTGGGCACTATTATATTTCTTATCCAGAAGATGGCTGCCTTGATCCAGGTCTGACCAGAGGAAGATGTGCCAACAGCTCTGTGAACCCACGTTACCTTTGCACTGTCGCATTCCCTTTTTCCATGCATGTGCACGGCCCCCTTTGTTGCTGTGGTGCCTGATCCATTTACCTCGTCATTTAGCATTTATGAGGCACAGATGAAATAGAATGTGGTTTTACTTCCATTTTACAGGTGAGCACCAGTGCACAGAATGGTAGAGGCCCAAATTCACAGAGCCATTTATTTCCTTTGGAAGATCAATCAATGGGAATTAAACAGTTTTAGACCCCGTTGTGGACTGGGGCTTAGCTTACTTCAGGTCACGGAGAGTCAGTGGAAGATCAGGAATCTCGACGTGTCTCCCAGGTACCCACGTTAATAACATACTGTGTCAGTCTGGCCAGCTCTAATCCTGTGCCTGATAGGGTACAAGTAGTGATAAGATCAGACAGGAGAGATTTGGATACCAGCACCAACAAGCAGCTTAGAAAACAAATCTTCAATAGGAAAGGTTTCCTTCCAAGTGCAGACTGATTCCTGCTTAAGGTTCTAATTCTCTTCAACATATTCTGTAGCTCTCCAGAGATGCGTTGCAGAGCTTTATCTACTTTCTGCTCGAGGCAAGTTTTTACAGAGAGACAGCAGTTCGGATGCTTTCTACAGAAGAAATTGTTACAAGTTCAGTCAAGACAGCCTAGTATAAGATAAAGTGTGGTTTGAATCTAAGTATTGCTCAAGCAGTATTATTCACAGTTTTCGTAACTCCTTGCAAGTTTGCTGGAGGCATTAGGAAAGCTCTTGACTTGAGATGCTCTGTTTTGGAACTGTGGATCCCCTGACTGCATCCCTACCAAGTTAAATTTGTAGCTTCTGGGTGGTATAAACAAGAAATATGACAGAAATTGCTTTCCCAGTCACTGAGTAGCCCTGAATGTTAAATGACATTTCAGTTTTAAAAGATCTACCCACAAAGGAGCTGAAAGTTGAATATTTGCAGAAGATATCATATTTTCAGCCATGGCGCAACAGTAAATGAAATTTTCTTTTTCTCTGGTGTATGAGTTAGCTTTACAGGGTCCATGCCCTGTAATAAAACTGAAGAACATCACCACTCTTGCTTTTTCCTTTTTATATATTCACTCTATCTTCTGTGTCCATTTAATACGTTCTGCATACAAGACAGAAAGGAAGAACTGTGTTTGCCCTCCTAGGAATGGCTGAATACACCTGATGCCTTTTTTTGAGTGATGCCAGGTAGATTATGGAGCATCTACTGGCCTAAAGCTGAAATAAATGCTTTGTTGCAAGGATTTGATGCATTAGCAGAAGTGGAGGAGTAAAGACAGAAAATGTGTATGGCAATTTTCCAGTGGGTCTGATTCTCTACACTTGATATGGTGGTTTATACCTTTGTAAAGCAACAACAGAATAATTCTGGTATTTATTTCACCTGTATATGTGAATGAGGACTCTAGAGATAGGAGCAACTTATATCTGCTTTGTAAGTGGTGAGAAGGACAAGGCAGTGATAAATCTGGTCTGTTATGTTAAGTGTTACTTCTGAACTGCAGAGAGTGGGATTTGCCAATGATCAGCACTACACAAGAATGTAATCCCTCTGGTTTTTTGATCATCAAATTTATCTTCGTTCTGTCTGTTTCCTAAGGGAAGAATAAGCCAGCAAATGGATAGGTTACATATTGCTCTGTATCTTAAACTTTTGTTCTTTTCTGTTTTTTTCAGCCTGAATGCTAGGAGGAGATTTCTTTTGCAGATGGGAAGTTGAGCTGTTGTTTTTTCCTCTTAATTGCACAAAGGTTCTGATCCCTTTCCTAATTAAGCATATTACAAGGCTCACCTTAACTTAAGTGATGCGGTCCTCTGGTTGTATCTCAGCGCTTTTTCTGTTTTTCTCTTTTTCTCATTTCTCTCTCCTTATTTTCTAATCACTGTCCTTTCATTTTAAAATGTCTTCATTAGTCTTTTGTGTGAGGTTGTATGCCACATGCCAAGAACAGCAGTAGAGTTAAGTGGCTCCAAGAGAGGGAGAAATAAAATCAGGAGGAATATCACACAGTAGGAGTTGGGAAGAGAGAAAAGGTAGCCTTTCAAGTAGTTTGACTTCTTGACCCACAAGACAGAAAAGAGTTGTTTCAAAATAGATTCTTATTTTAAAAAGCTCAATAATTATAACCCATTATTACTTGGAGGTTTTTGGTTAAAAAAAAAAATCTTCAAGTTGGAGCGCTAATCATCTGGTATAACCCGTCAGAAGTTGTTCTAATTCTGTCCTTTTCTTTGCTCGTTTCTGTATTGTCTGTCCAAAGAGCTGGGCAGTAAGAGATTTCTCCAGCTTGCTTGCATGTGCGGAGGGATGCCTCAGCTTTCCCTGTATACCTGTAAGGCTTCATTTGTGATACAGAAATAAATAACGTATTTCCATCTGAATTCTCTCCCTATATATAGCAGTCTGTTTCCTTTGTCTCGAGGTGGTTTCTTTGTGTTTACTCTTGGAGATCAGATTTTCTGCTCTAGTCTTGAGGATAATGTGGCAGCAAAGCTAACCTCTTCTAAGGTGTCCTGACGCTGTGCTTTGCTGTGGTCATGGTATTTCACGGTTACTTTTGGTAAACGTGCTGAGATCTTGAGAATGCATGGGACTTCCTTGGTGCTCTACCATGTTTCCTTAAGACAAGGAATCCAGAGGTACTTCTGATCTGATTTAAAACCATAATCATTTTTTATGAAAGCTGAGTGCTGTGCTAATGAAGAGAGCCTGGAGCTGAAGTCATCTGTTTAGCCCTAGCGCAGGAATAGCAGGGATGGGAGTAGTCTAAGTCCATGTCCATTTATTCTAACCCTACCAATAAGGCGATACCCTTTACATGTTAGATTTATTGGCCCACTAACTCCTTGGCCCTGGTCCGTGGGCTGTCTTTGAAAGTGCCATTTGAATTACTCAGCGAAGGGCGCGTGTGTTGGGAGAGCGGGGAGTCTGCGGTCAGCTCCGTGCCAAAGACTGCTGATGGGAAATGCGAGTTCATTGCAGCAGCCCCCAGTAAAGTTGACAGGACACTGGGCAAAAATACAGGACTGATGCTTTTGGGCATGGAATAAACAAGGCTGAGGCTGAGAAGGGTTGTATTCTTTACTAAAGAAATGGTTAAGAGAGCAGTGTAGTTTGGTCCTAAGATGGCACGTGTGTTTGGGTCAGTGTATACAGAACTTGGTTGAAATTTATGAAAATTCTTTCCTTTTCCACTCAGAACAAAAAGTGCACATAAACATGTGATGGGAAAAGAATTCCAAAAGCTTGTGTAGAACTGAAGAGTTGCTCAGTTATTTAGATAAACTGAAATTGTTTGTTTCCAGATCACATTACTCAGTGTGGTTCGTGATAACTGTTCAGTTGAGTGCTCTCCACCATGAGAACTACATTTTCCAAGAAGAAAAATTTTGGTCCCTGCCATGACCTGAAGCTCGCTCTTGTACTCAGGCACAGGCATCTGCGTGAAATGTGCGCAGTCCCCGCTTGTGCCCGTGGATGAATGCGTTTTTGCATCAAGGCAAGGCTTTTATTGCTGTGCGTAGCTTGCCTGTGCAGAATAAGGGTGCTGTATCAGAGTCATTCCTGTAAAAGTGCAGCTAGTATGCTGTAGCAAAGGGAAAAAATTCAACTTTGTTTTGGGAGTTGGGTAAATGCTTGTCTCTGCCTAATCTCTAACGTAATTGAGCTTCGCTGCTCTCGCCCTCTTTGTTGGCGTGAAGATTTAAAGCGCACATCTCAAGGGACAGTTTTTCTCTCCACACCCCTTTAGTCTATCTTTTTATTCCTCAAACAAAGAAAATAAACACTTTGTGAGAACGTGGCTGTGCTGCTCGCAGGGTATATCAAGCACATTTAGGTAAGGCCCAGCACTGTGAAATAAGCCCAGGGCCAGTGGGAATAGATTTCCCTTTGCTGTGAGGATTGCATACTTCGTGAGCGGTCTTGGAGATGTAAGTTATGTAAAGCGTGTTTCAGGTCGAGTGTTGTGTTAGCGGTAACACTCTTGTTGCGTTAGAAGCACTCAAAATCATGACCTGAGTCCTGCCACAGCTGATGCCTGCAGCGCTGTGATGGAGCAAAAGGGCAGCTGGAGTCAGCAGGCAGCACTGCTTTCTCTGCGAGATCTTCCCTGGATACTTTACAGAGTGAAATGGTTGTAGGTGTGCAGAAGATGGACTCTTACTGATGATTTAAAAGGTTTGAAAGACTGTTGGTGGAGGAGTCGGAAGACGGCAGAGGCGATTCCCAATGCCAGCGGTGGATGCAGATCCCCTGCTGGGAGAGGCCGGCACTTGCTGATACTTCAGAGGGCACATACTCAAAAGAGGCAGACAGTCACAGGCATAATGACAGATGGTTCAGTCAAATCTGCAAAAAAGAGGCATCCTTGGACTTTGCTGGCAACTTGTGTCAGACCTAGAAAAATCTGCAGAAAAAACATGCGGGGCTTCCAGGCAGGCAGAAGCTGGGTGGAGTGAGAGCTTCAGGATCTCTTTCTTCTGGCAGGAGTACACAGGTTTCTGGCTTACTTGCTCTGAACAAAATCAGCTGTGTGTACTTTGCCTTCTACAAAACCAGGCAGCTTCAAGAAAAACAGTTCCCTGGCTCTGTGATCTAAGCTGGCATTTCTTAGCACTTTCTCAACACTGGCTCCAGGAATAGGTTTTTCCAAACTCTGCTTGCACAGACTTGCTGTTTGGATGACCGTTCCCCACAGTTGTAGCCCGGTATTTTGGGTGATAAAAATGAGAAGGGGTATCAGGGGGAGAGACTAAGGCTGCAAATACCATGTCAGTGGATGTTTGAAGAGGTTTAAACAAATGGCTATCAATTGCTCTGATGTTCATTCCTCTTTAGGTGTGACACCAGTTTTTGCCAGCTTTGATTTAATAGGGCCTCTTTGGCTCAACAGCTGGCATTGTAGCCTTCGATTTTAGCTAAACGTTTATTTTGCGTAGCATCTGTAGGCTTAGTGAGTGCTGTGAGAAATGTGTGCGACTGTCCATTTTGCTTTTCAGTGAAGTTGCTACAGCTGTTTTGTAGCACTGAGTGCCTTTGTTGAAATCTTGAGGAATTACGTTCTGCTGTTGTAAAAGTTGGTGTGTAGGAGTAAGTTTTGGTCTTTTGTACTTGCAGAAATTTCTTTTTAAACATGCTTTTTTATCATGTCAGGATTAAAAAATGAGTGTATGCTCGTATACGCAGTCCCAAAACCAATGAGAACAAGTTCAAAAATTTTGCTAAAATCCTATTGAATATAATGAGACTTAGACACATGTAAGTGATTGGTTTAGTTAAATGTGAGAATTACTCAGGTGAGACATGGAACTAATATTATACATTTCTGTAATTAATCATAAATGAACAACCCAGATCTGATTTGAAGTATGAAGCATCAGAGATTGAGAAACAGTATCTGGACCCACACACACTACACTTAAGAAAGCCATGATCTGTTGGTTAAAGTTATGGCCAGGGACATTTGTTTTGCTGAGTAAAAGACTTCTTTCAGATTACTCAATTAAGTCTAGCGTCTTAGTAGAAGTAAGACACAGTTTGTTCGTGCTAAAGAGTGACTGCTATCCCACTACAACAGTAAGTAGTGCAAAATGCAAGTAGAAAGGAGTTGATAGCCATATCTTTAAATAAGGCCAGGTAGAACACAATTTAAAATGTATAGCCAGGGCTAAGAACATTTTTGATGATCCCTTGTTTCACTTTGCTTATATAGCAGGCAGAGCTGTTGAAAGTTCCTCAAAGCTTTTTTTCTTAATTTGGCCCTGTGTTTTTATGAATTATGCTGCAGCTGTTAATGATACAATAACCTACTTTATTTCTTGAAGATCCTGAAGTTGTTTACTCAGAGGTTTGCCTTACACTGGAAATGCACGCAGATGGTGCCATAGGGTCAAACCCCTTTCCCACCTGCTGCCAAAGCTGGAAGGTGTATGGTGAGGATTGCAGGAGGATTTGCTCTTGCTTGAATGACTTGAATGTAATTAGAAACCAGTTTTACCTCTGCATCCATGTCGTACTTCGTATGTGCCATTGAGGGAGGCCATCAGACAATGTGTTTTAGAAACAGTCTTTATCTGTGTCCTTATATTATTTGGTGCTTACTAAAGCCTGATTTGCAGAAGTGCTCAGCAGTCCTGGTAGCTGCTGAAATCAATGAAAGCTGTGTTTTATTAGATGCTCTGCAGAACTAAGTTCTTTGAAAAATCTGAGGTGCTTCCTCATGGGTGCTTAAAATTAGCAGACATTTTTGACCTGAATGTGCTGGGGCTGTGGGTTCCACCTATAAAATGGGAATAGTGAAATACCTTCATCTGGCTAAACGGCTATAAAATAAATTAGTATTTGTTGAGCATCTGATACCATAGTGAGGAGCTGTATAGAAAAGCCCTTGAGGAAATTAATAACTGTGCATTTGAAGGAGGGTTTGAATGGAGTAAGCAAGTAAACAAGTTTGAGATCCACATGTTGGACAAAAAGGTGAAAACAAAATCCTGAGTGGCTGCTCATTGACTGAACACCTTCCGTTCTGCACGGGGAAATAATAACATGCCATCATGTAATTAAAGATTGTATCATAACGTGTACGTACAAGAGGGCTGAATTAAGGTGGTGGTTGCAGCCTTAATCCTGGCCTTTCATAAATTCCAAGTCCTTGACTTCGTAACCTCAATAATAGTACTTTAATGTAGCTTTTTTTGTGTGTAATTTAAATCAGCAGCACCTGAAAAGGAACCTTCTGTTTATCAATGATATTGTTAACAAATGATTTTGGGATGAAAAATCAAAGCAATCTCTTTGCTACAGAAGCTCTTTTATAAAACATATCTCAAACAGACAGCAACTTGCTTTTCTATTGTTTTGCCTTCATCTGTAATCACCACGTGCGGTCCTGCAGCCTGGTACAGCATTTCATCTTCAGTCTGTTGTGCAACCTTTCTTGCACAACACTGAACCACTTTGTTTTCAGATTTGAGAGAGATGCAGGAGGCAGTGGATTGTAGTTTCATGAAAACAAAGCAAACAAACAAAACAAGATGAAACCTTTCTGCAGAAGTCTAGCAACTTGAAGAAATTGCTGGGATTGCTAACAGGCTGCTGTGCCCAGCATGGTTGAGATCATGGCTCTCGTCACAAGGATCCTTGTGTCCTAATATACCGTAATTTCCACTCTTTGAGAGTCCGTTTTTCTTTTGCACTGCACTTTATATCTGCCTTCCTTTTTCCCTGGTGGTGTTTTAAGAGTGTTTGTAATTTATTTCCCCCCAGATAAATGCTTTTGAGGAACTAATCTTGCATTCAGAAGAAGGCACATTGTGTTTAGCTATCTTATCTGGTGGGAAATGAATGACTATTATAAACATCTCCTTTTATTTTCTGATTTTGAAAGATTGCAGTGACTAGTCATTGCCTTGTTTTCAGACTTTTACATCTTGTTACTACCAGAAGTAAAATAACGAATTACAAAGTGAGAGAGGTATTGAAGTCTTAAGGCGTTTTCATCCATCAGCTTTAAAAATTCTTCCCAAGTGTAACAGAAGACATAGTATGAGTTGATGAGGACTGCCAAGATCTGATGGCAAATTTGGTAGCCCTCTGACTGGCTTTGTTTCCCGTTTCTGGGAGATTTGGTGGTTTGGCTTGCGCAGCTGTGTGCGCATGTTGCTGTACTCGATTACCAGCTGACGGTACCCGCTGCATGCTGCTAACGAAGCTGCAGGGCTTCTCTCTCAGCTGTGTGGCCTAGACATCTTAATTTCTTGCAAACTAAACTTTTGTAACAAATTGTCTCAGCGAATATGGAGGAGATGCTTTTGTTTCGTGTGTTAGTTTCGTAGGAAGCCCTTTGGCTGCTTCTTCCTTCTACTCACGCAGGAGCACTGTTGGATGAAGCGCTTCCGAAGCAGCCAGCCAGGGCTGAGATTTGAGTTAGAATTGCGGTTGTGTCCGTAACTTAGAATTTCGAATCAATTTTTGTAGCTAGTGAAAAGGTGTTTTTTTTCTTAATTGGCTTCTTCCTTCTGCACTGGTGTTCCCGATCAAGTGTGGATTGATTGTACCTTGAAAACAGACGATAGGCTCCAGAAGTACCTTTACTGCAGTTTGAGTTGACAAGGATTTCAGACTTGAAATGTCTGAATAGTGCACAGGGGTAGACTGACAGACTCAAGGTGGTTTTTCTAACTACTTGTTTTTAAAGTGAACATTGACATTTCATGACTGTATAATAATTTGGGTTGTTTAAAAGAAGTCTTGTTTCTTTATACCTGATTTTATTATTGGGGTGAAGCATAAACTTTTAGGCTCTGATACAAAGCTGTTGTGGACTAGCAAGAACCTGAGGAGCAATAATTGGAATATAGTTGTAACCTGATGCAGTTATTACTTAGTATTCTAGTCCTACACTGTTATCTACTTTTATTTAAAAAATAAAAAAAAAAATACCTGGAGTCGTGTTCAGTGTGAATTCAGGAAGTAAGCCCTTGCAACACTGGGATCAGAAAAACAGTCCGTAAGGATGACTTGGGAGGAATGAGGCTTGAAGTCCCTGAGCAGCGCCTGAGATTTTCACCCAGATAAGTGCCTGCGGAGTGTTTGCTACACAGTGCGTTCAGAGCGTTCCTACAGAAAAATGCTCTTACAAGCGGTGGGACGGGGCTTCTGGTGTTCATGTGGATTTTTTGAGTCCTCGGCAGGGGGAAGGGGGCAGCAGGATAAGGGCAGGAGGAGAGGGCAGCTCGTGATGGGCTGGCTCTTGGGTGAAATTCGTGGGGACGAAGGGCATCCCCGCAAAGTGGAGTGAAGCACTGCTCAGCTGCCACTGAGGATCTGATTTATAATTAATCAGCTGTCATTTACACAGGAGGAAAACGGACTCTCCTGAAATAAATAAGGCATAGCTCACTGAAAGCTTAACACTTGAGAATGCAGTGTGTCCTTCAAGCCTCCTACCTCTGGAAATTATCTGATGTACCCAAGGAGGCTGCTTCTCCTCCCTGCACCGAATGCAGGACTTGGATTGAAATTGTTAATATTAATTGGGGTTGAGATGATTGCGGTGCCACCCTACCAGGCTTCAGCAGTGCTCCTGCTTGCTGATGTCGCAGCGGGAGTCTGTTCAGCACGGGCGGCTCTTCTCCGCTACGGCACGTACAGCGGCATCGGGCTGATTAATGTGCCCAATAGAAATAAAACAAATGGAAATTTTTTTAGATTATACGGTACACTCATAAATATTAATGTACTTTTTATGGAATTGTATGTAATTACATATTTATACATTTAAGTCACCTTCCTGATACACTTAAGGCACTTTACTGATGAAAGATATCTCTGGGTAAGATGGTTTTAAACCATGCCTAATATGTTTGTATGATTTATTTAATAATGTGTGGGTTTGTATGCTGGCAGGAGAGGAGGAAAACCTACATTAAAGTCGGAATGCGTTGTTCACAGGGTGTGCTGCTTAGCTTGAATCAACTCCATGGGTAGCTGCTGAGAAATACGTCTCGACATGAAATATTACTACATCATCTTATCTCTGTAGATAAGGTCTGTGCAGTCCTGTCACCTTAGAGTAATTACAGCTTATTACTCTAATCATGATGATGCCTGAAGTCCGTAATTAAGATTGTGCTGGCTAATGTACTAGCACACGGCATGGTATATCTATTGTCCTATCTAAACAACAGAAGGATAAAAATTGGATGAGGGAGAAAGGGCAGAAAGTGGGGAAGTGATTTATGCAGGGCCACCTTCCCAGCTGAGTGCCATCTCTGCCAAACCTGCTTCCGAGAGGGCAGAATCCGTGCCCGTCCTCCGTGGCCTCATGTGCGCTGCCGTACCGGTGGTGTGCTGGAACGGTCCCGGGCGGTTTACGCCCTCAGGCACGAGGATCGACAGCCTGCGTGATTGCTGTTCAGGCTTGTTTTAATGCATCCTATCCACGCGTCTCTCAACTTTTATTCTTGTAACATATGCTGTTGCAGTCCAGTCTGCAGATGAAGAATTGGAAGAAAAAAAAAAATTTTTTTTTTAGACACTGAATAGTGTATCTGTTGAAAGCAATGAGAGGCTCTACCTTACAATTCAATAATATGAGGTTTTGACCCTGTAATTTTGTCTGCAGCGATGTCAGCTGGTGAAAAGCAGCTGGCAGTTCTGGAGGAACTTGGTTGTCTAAACACCAGTCTTTATGTCTAAATTTCATAGTGTAAACCCATCCACCGAAGTGTGTTTAAGGCCTGCTTTCAGGATTTGCAGAATGGCAAGCTGTTTATATATGGAGCTCCCTTTCCTCCCTTTGGTTGTGAGCAGAACAGGCATCTTCTTTTCTGGAGATTTCTGCAAATTTTTCCTTCTGGCTTGGAAGACACATTTTCATAGAGACTGCAGAAAGCTTTGTGACATTGGTGTTGCTCATCTTTGTTGTAGGTATACGTCCTGATTTGCTCATCCCAATTCTTATGTGAGCCAAAGTTTGCTTTAAGTCTATATGAACTATCATGAGATATTATGAAATTATTGGTGGGGTTGGCTACAACCTGGGAGTCTTATAGGGGGGGTTATCCCAGATATGCCTATAGTCATCTTAGTCTTCTGCAAAATTTGACCCATCTTACACCTTTTGTAAAGCTAATGGGAGCTAGTAATTTCTTGATGGCAGTGTTATCCCCATTAGACATTTTATATGCTTCTGGAAACCTGCCACTGTCTCATTTAGATCCCTAGCTGCAGGGGAGGGGAAAAAAAAATCCCACAAAAGCTATTTAATCATTAGGAGAATATTTTTTTTCCAGAAAGTTTCCTTTTTTTTTCTTTTTAAACTCAGTCAACCTTTCACATTTAAAGTGAATCCTCCTAAATAGCATTTCTGTCTTACAAATATGAGCTCTGTTTGAACAGAAGTCCTGTGCTGGTATAATGTGCTGTTCATAAAGCGCTGGATTTTTTGATACTGATCTGAAAAAAATATTCATAGCAGTACAGTGATAATTATCTTAAGGCATATATCTGTTCTATGATAAACTATCTTGTTGTTTCAATGTGGTGCATTGAACAAGCTGTAATCCTGGTGCTTTTTTCTATGTGGAAGTTGCTGTGTGGAAAATGCATACCAGGATGGGGCTGAGCGCTGGAGTCACTGGGTGAGGTTCTCCACGCCGGTTATGTGGGAGGTCAGCGTCTCCGTGTAGTTGCTGTGGCTGCTCTTTTGATGAAGCTATTGATGATGAGAATTGGTGAAATCAAATCGGTACCGCAGCTTGTGAGAATTTGCCTTCATGCGTGGATGGCATGTATGTAAATCTAAAACCTTCCTGGGAAAGGCAATGGCAGGTGTGCTCCAAAAAGTCATTCTTTGGCCTTTGTTTTGACTTGGGTTTGTGCCGTAGGATCTCCCACCTCATGCACGGTGCTTTTGCAAGTAGATCTCAAAGCGTGTTATGAAGACCAGTGCTACTACTGTTTTTTTTTTAATACCTGGAGCAACCACAGAAGAGACACGCCATTCTCAAAATACTGATCCTGCTTTATACCTAAGGGTATTAGAGATCTCTTTATGAACGTAGATAAGGCTTCTAATTTTTCTGTTATGAATAACATCGTGAAGAAAAGCTTAGGATATCTCCCATGGTGTTTTGGGGAAAGAAAAGTTGGAAAAAGTCTTGCAGCTTCTGTTCCTTACTCACTTCAATGCTTGTAAAATTATTCTTTTTTATCCGATATAAAATTTGAACATCGGCTGTTTTCAGTTTAATTAATCATCTCATTGATTTTAGTTATGAATTTTGTGAAGCTCTTGTGCATTTGGGGAGCATTCTTTAATTAAAATCAAACTGATTTTTGCTCTTAGGCATGTTTTTTTGCATTGAAATGTGGCATAATTTGAATTATATTCTCCTGAACCTGAGTCTCTATGTGACACAGGGACCAATAGACCAATTTCTTTCTCCCAGCTTGTCCTGCTGTCAGGTATAATATTAAGTGACAATAAACAGAAGCATGGAGGCTTACAAGATCACGTAGTGCCTCATGGTAGGGTGCAGAGAGCTTTTAGTCAAAGCTGCCAGGCATGTTAGTAGAATATGCTTATAGTATTAGGCTGTTTAAACAGTATGTCCATTATATAGGAATACTGTATTCTTACACATGAAGTTCTTGGAGTAGATGGGATTCAGCAGATTGTATTCATTAAATGCCCAATATGCATTGTAATTTCCACCTTTCCAGTAGCTTCTAATTCTTCTCTCCCATCAGCCTCTGATTCCTCAGTCTTCCTTTGTCATTGATTTTGTGTTATTGGAAAATTTGCTTTCAAGTAACATTTATTTAAAACAAAAAAATGAATTCTGTGTTGCAGGGTATCAGTAAGGAAATACAGTAACTGTAGGCTAAGTGACAAAACTTGTCTTTATATTACAGGACTTGAGTGGTTTTTATAGACAGACATTGATTCTGAAGCTTAAAGAAGGGTCAGTCACAAAGTTTTCAGATCCAAACATGAGGATTTTTTTCCTGAGACCTGGAAATCTTCTACTTAGGTCAGGCTTGAGGAAAAGTCAACTGAAGTCAGTTGAGATTCATTGGCTCTAATGGGCTTTAGGTCAGCTCTTGCCTTGTCCTGTCAAATATAAGTCAAAAGAAATGTGAAAGGCCAAGGCTTGTTTAAATCAAAGGCAGTTGTTAATTCAAACGTTATAAACATATGCTGTCTTCTGAATGCATGCTTGGCTGGTACCTGAGATGTCTGAGAATTGTGAGGTTCACGGTATGAAATCTAAAGGAGTATGCGTCTGTGCACGTACTTAATCTTACAAATTTTATGTAGCATTTGGCTGTCTTTTGGTTACCTGGACATCAGTGAAGACTGTTTTTTCATTTTCTGGTCACTGTACCGTTGCCTTTAGAGTGCTTAGATAGTCACCTGGAAATTGCTGCCTAGAATTGCTGCTTAAAGAGACTGACCAGATCTGAGCCATATCTTAACCACTTTGTTTTTCTTCTCTTCCTTCCCCTGTTCCCTCCCTCTGCAGAAGGATGTAGCTCTGAAGCCTCAGGAACGTGTGGAGAAGCGACAGAATCCTCTAGCCAAGAAGAAACGGGAAGCACTTACCAATGGGCTGTCGTATCTGCCAAAAAAGAACAGACTTCACCACCACCAGTACAGCTCCGACCGAGAAAATGATCGTAATCTTTGTCAGCACCTTGGGAAAAAGAAGAAATTACCGAAGGGCCTCAGACAGGTGGGAGAGAAGTTATCTGTTGCAGGGAGGGAGGGCTTTGGCTGTTGGCCCATGGTATGTACAAGCAGATTTCTCGTTTTGTGGGATCACTGGTTTGTTTTTACCCCTTTGAAGTTGTTGTACTGTTGGGCTCTCAGGTGCCACTTGGTACCAACTCCTTTCCCACTTGGTTAATCTCTGCTTGTACCAGAAGGCAGGCAGCTTGTTGATGTTAGAGCTGAGCTGAGCTGATTAATGAATGCCCAAAGGTCGGAAAGAACTTCACATGGGCTGGCAGTGACACTGTCAGGGCAAACAAATTTGGTATGTGTGCTACATTGCTTTGCCAGCTTTGTGTTATAAATACGCCTTCTTGTCTTTAATCTATGTACATGGAAGCATAAAGCCCTCTCTGAACATCAAGGGCAAGAGGAGGGAATTGTGAGGGGGGCAGACAAAACTGACTGATTATAGGTGTGAGGAGCTCATTGTAGGATGTCAGTGGTACCAGTGTGAGCTCTTCTGGGTTACTTATCACCTACCTGTAAGCAAGAACTTCCTACCTTCCCAATGCTGGCAGTATCGTACGGCTGTAGCTGAGGTGTACTTGTGACAAACAAGTGAGCACATAGCATCCACGATTCCAAAGCTTGAGGATGGAAGTTTTGGTCTCGTATTCAGGACTGTGCAGTGTTCTGTTTCTTGTGTTTTTAAAAAAGGAAAAATGTGTGGCAAGTGTCATTCCTCTGGTGAGAATAATAGCTATGTTTTGCTTTTTTGATGAGTAAATATTGATATCCCTTGTGTGTTTGTTATATACAGAAGACTAAATTAGAGCAGGGGCATTTTAAGTATAGCGTGTACCTGTATCGTCACTTGGCTCATTGTCTGCAAAACTGAAGTCTAAAGTAACAATAAACAGGCCAGCTTTGATCTAAATTTGATTGATATTAATGGCTTTTCATCCAAAATTTATACATTTAATGGAGATGGTTGATACTCTTTGAATGAGTCTTCATCTTTGGTTGGTGAAAGCCGAACATTGCTTTGCAGAGAAATTTACAGAAAATAGTGAGAATTCACTGCTTATCCTTGTGTGAGTGCAAGAAAATGGAAAGAACTTTGAGAGGGACAAGTACATTGACTTGCATTCAACTTTGATAATCAGTTACAGAAGTTGGTAAAGTGTTTTCATGATAATTTTTAAGCCTATAGTGCATATAAAACTAAAATAAGAGATTATAGAGGACTTCAGCCGTGCAAGCAAATTGTAAAATGCCTGTTCTATGCTACCATTCCTGTTAAAGAAATTTCTGCTAATTTTATTTTATTTTTAGTTTGTATTTCTAAGGGACGTAGGGAAACTCTTCAAGATAGTTGATGCAATGGTTATAAGTAGATATTGAAGGTTGCTCTGTTTCCTTGACTGTTTTCTGTGTTCACCTGCACCTTCTTCACTCTGTTCCTTTTCAGTATGTCAAACAGTAAATATATCTGCTTTGTGCAGTAGGAACTGGCCTTCGGAAAAGCTGACTTTCTGCACTATTTGATTCCCCTGGCATAGCCTACTGTCAGGTGAAACCTTTCTGCCTGGTACTTAAGCAATGGAGGAATCAGCCAAGCTGCTGATGGAGGTTATTTGTGAGGTTATGTTTTTAAGAATAAATATACACTGGCTCGGAAGGTATTGAGTTGACAAATGTCATGGAAAATGGTTTTCCTTTTAGCTGATATATCTGAGTACTCTGCTTAATTCCTGAGGGATAAGGCTGAGAGGAAATAAAATATCTTGCTCAATATAAATTTAATACATTTGGTAAGGGTACAGCTCCTTAGATAAGAACATTTTAGTCTCACAGTTTAGGTGCTGACAAATCCAAATGACTTTGGCACTTAGACTCAGGGAAAAAGATGTCATGGAAAAGACTATAAAGCTTATTTGAAAAGACACACCCACAACCTATATATATAATATTTATGGTAAGTATTTTTTGTCTTTTCTTTAAAGACGAATGACAAAGACCCTGAAAAAAAGGAGGAGAATGCGAAGTTTTGAGAATCATTTCCTCTGATCATGCAACATCTTTCCTCCTAGAGCAACTCTCGGCCATGCACATTGGGTTGGTTTCCTCACTCAGTGTCATCCCACTGATTTGCTGGGCTCTTGCTTGGAAGTAAAGTTGCTTGTCAAGCTTGTCAGATGAGAACAAGTCAAGCACTGGGCCCACTGCTGTTTTGTGTTTGACAAAGTAGGAAGGTCTAAAGACAATTTAAATTTAGTAAGCTTCTGGAGATAGATGGGATCTTTGCCATATTAAGGCTATGTATTTTAGATGTAAGCAATGTATCTTGCTCCTGTTGTCCTAAGAGGAATCCTGACTCATCACATGTGAATATTATGCTTGGATGGCAGGATGTAATCTCGGTGCTGTCACTTGCATTCGTGTGGTGGCATATAACCTAGGCTGCAGTGTGTCCCTGTTGTCCCTGTTGGGGAATGTTTTATACCTGGCGATCTTGTTCGTCATTCTACTAGTAGTTAACAGTCCTGTCTGATATGTCTTTCTGAGAAATCTGTTATCTGCTGGCAGCAGCTCTCACAGGCAGGATTTACAGTATGAAGCTCCCTCATCAAACAGATTTAGTTGAAGTCAGCTATTGGAAGGACTGCTAATTAGTTTTCAGAGAAAATCCTTGCAGTATTCATGCAGGTATTTATCCAGCTATGCTGAAATGCCTACAGGTTTATTGAAATCCAGAAAATATGAAACTATAGGTTAATTAAGGCTCATATTTTACTAGCAAGAAGACTTTTGAACTCTGCTTTGTGAGCTTTTATAAATGTACTTATTAAATGGCTGAAGGAAATCTTAGTTGGCGTTAAGCAAACATAAGACTCATCAGAATATTTCTCCAGCATTTTAAGTTTAATTTCCTTTACATTAATTGGTAGATGGCATGTTATTATGTATTTTCTTAAAAAAAAAAAATTGTACAGGAAAATTGAAGTGAACATTGTTAAATTAGAAAAAGGGTGGCAAAAATTTTTAATGGCTTTTAATGCAGTGTTGTTCTTCAAGGTTCAAGCAGAATGGGGTGTGCTTGGAAACAATGAATGTTGATTGTGGCAGGCGTGATGAGTGCTTTGATAGTGGGAGGGAAGGATCAATTTTCTTTATTTGGTGGGTACGTGTTTTAGAAAGAAGAAAAGATGCTGACTTTTGCTGCCTGTGCCATTTCCCTCGTTGCTTTTGTATCACCTCTGCTGGGAGATTCATATGCCTTGCTGTAGAAAAGGATCATCTTTGGCATATGCTTGTACAACAGCGATCGGTGTGCTGGTCCAGTGGTACATTAGCTGGTTTACGTATAATAAGAGACCAACTGCTGCTGGGCTCTATCCTAACCAGCTGAATCCAAAGTCACTCGCAGGGAATCGAGTCCTGATCCCAGACATTGTGCGAGTGCAAGGAAGGAGACAAACTGGCGGGAAGGGGCAGAAAATGAACAAAGGGAGGAAAACTGGTGATGGGGAGAGGTGAGTTAGGAGGCAAATATAATGAGATAAAGGGAAGATGGGAAGAACAGCAGAAAAAAAAAGATACACCTCTGAATCTGACGGTCATCAACTACAAGTGTTATGAACTGTGCATTAGCTTTAACCTCATATTCCGTTACATGAATCAATTAAAGGTGAAGGAGGGAAGTATTGAAGCTTTTCCATCTCAGAATCAAGTCCAAAATCCCCTTGGCAGTCTCACCCTGAATCTATACATCTTAAATTTGAGACTGCTAAGGCTTGATGGCTGATCTGGATAGCCGCTCTCCTCCCCTGTCCTCGTCGCTTGCAAACATCGTGTCATTAATTGCGTTCTGGATTTAGGTGCAGCGCACTTGTCCTCTGGTGCAGAGGTGCCCATGAGCTTCAGTAGTGCAGCAAACCCCTGGTGCAGAGGGTGAAATAGCCGTTGTGTGAACTGCGTTCAATCACCCGTGTGGTCAGGAACAGCTTTTGCACATTCTTAGACAAGCCTGTACATGACAGGTAATGAGTGGGTGTGAGCGGTGTGGTTTGTGGTGACACTGGTCGGGGAGCTGAGCAGATGGGTTTGATTGTCACCGGCAGTGCGATTCCAGTGAGAGCTGACTGTGGTGACAAGCGATTTACAATGTGCTATTTACAGTTTGGGTTTGCAGTCTCTCAATGACATCTGAGTGCTCTTTAGCAACTGCTTTCATTACTGCTTTTCTAAGAGCTGTTAATTGAAAATGAAATTGTGGGTGGGCTTTGGGAGTGAAATAGCAGCTACAAGTATTATAGCCAACCATGTAGAACTGTTTAATTTCTTTTGACTCCCAACTTGAAGCTTTGCGCAGCAGCAAGGGAAAAAATGCGCATACGTTTGTACAGTTCGAGGTTAGATACCTTGGAAATACCGTATACAATGTGCACGCACCCATAATGAGTGATAAAGGCTTGAATCTCCTTTTACATAGCTGCTGCGATTTGGGATTACTTCACTGGCAGTCAGTGGGTTTAAGTGACTATTAAACTGCTGAAGATCAGGAAAGAACCTGGGTCGACTCGGGTAGGACAACAAGAGAGGTTTGCAAGCCCGGCCGTATGCATTTGGGCTGGTTTTACACTATTGGAGATGAAGGAAACATTGCTACTGACTTGCAGAGAATGGGGCAAACTCGCACGCCTTAGGAGCGGTTTCGGCTTGGCATAAGGTCAGCAACAGTGCTGCTGTGCAGGAATGGAAATTGAGATCATGTTTTTTTCCATCTTGTTTGTGCAAAGAGGTATTTATTTATTTCAAAACACCAGCACAGCTACTTTGAAATTACTAGGTTTGCTGTTTGTGTTGCAACCTACACAGCATGGTTTGATGTGTGCGAGTGTTGCCAAAAGGTTGAAGTAACCCGAAGCAAATGTCACAAGCAACAGGGTTGTGCAGGAGCAGTGGCTTAATGGCACTTTGTCTGCAGTGTGTTGCTTTTGCGTCATTCAAGGGTAACGTTTATTTGGATTTGTCAATCTACCTTATTAAAGTCATTTCGTTTGAAAATTTAACTATGAAATTATGAAAAAAATGAAATTATGGAAAGGGCAATATACAGGTAACTGTACTGCATACACAGTGTGAGTAGTTGCAATAATTTAGTGGGAGAAGGTGCTTGTGTGATGAAGGGAAATTTTTAGAGCTGTAGAGATTTGCGAAGCTGTTGTAGGATGGAAAAGGAGGAACATGTCCGTGGGAGAGGGGCGGGCGCGGTGGAGCTGTGCATGGGCCCAGGCTGGGCAGCGTGGGTTTTCGGAGGGGTAAGTGTTACCGGTGGGGTGTGTATGGAGGATGAGCCCAAAGAGGTGCCTGCTGGGTGAGGTGCCACCGCCTGTGTCTGTTGGTTTAGTGTCACCCAGTCTGTCATGGTGCTGGTAAAACGTTGAGCGCTTCCTACTAGCCTGGCAGTAATTTCACCCGTGCAAGGGCATCGCGCTTTCTTACACTCGGTGTGTGGGTTTCTGCGTGTGAGAGAGCACTTGGACAAAAGCTCCACTGCTCTTCAGTTTCCCCTATACTTTCCCCCTCAGAAACTGCTGTCGGTGACAAACGGTGCTTGAATTACAAGCCTTTTGTGATTCTCAACTGCTGCTTGCTTCTGATCAGAGGCCACAGAAATCTCCAGCTGCACTTAACCCGCAGTCACCGTATCCAGCACGTCATCTGTGAAGGCGCCCAGCTGCTCGAAAGCATCCAAACAACTTCTGGGCCCTGATAATATATAATTGAGTTCAATGGGCACAGAAAGGATTGTTGTTCTCTACAGAAAGGACTTAAACATTTTGTTGTGAGGCTGTTGTTCTGCACTGCGCATCCCCCCTTGGTTTAATGAAGTTCCTGAATAGCCCCGTGGATTCCTTGAAAAAGCACACATGCAAAAACGCACATGCACGATGTGAAATCCAGAACCGTTCACAAAACCAAGCCAGGGATGCCAGGATGCAGCTAACATCTTCCGAGCAGCGTGATGAACCGTGCTTCGCGGCACGGTGAAGCAAACACCTGCATTCATTGATCAACTGCTCTGAGAAGCTGCCACTTTAGTGAAGATTTGCCTGCAGTGACGTGTCACAGGCATTGCCCCCCCCTTATAATCATCAGTTTCACCTGCAATTTTTCAATAAGCTATTGAATTACACCTCTCTAAATGATACACTGCAAATCCAGCAGGTCCTAATTGCTAATGATGGTTCTGGAAGACTTTCATTTGACTGTAATTAGGTTTGCAAGCAATCAGCTGCCCTTATCAGAATTGAAAACACATATAATGTAAAATACAGGCTGGTGGGAATGGAGCGTTTTCTTAAAAGGAGGATGGAACAGGAAGATGTTTTATTAGCAGAAGCTGTGACATATTTTAACACCTTGAAAACATCATGTGTGAAATTAATTCTGTTCAGTATTATACCATCTGGCAATGTTATTGTTCTGTATATATTGCTATGTAAAGTGCACTTCCTTCATATGGGTATGAGTCTGTGTTTGAAATAGTAATCGTGAGTCAAATTGATTACTAAGGATGTTATTGCTGCTAGATACGTTAAATACATATTGGGAGATCTCATGGACTCAAAATGGCTTCTCTGTGGAGAGTTTCACTTGCAGGACTGGTGCAACTGGAAGAAAGGGCCCTGTTTTCGCCTTGCCCTTCTCCTATGCATGAGTATCCGTGCTCAAAGGTAAGAGAAACTGTATCCAGGTATTGTTTATTGAAGCTGGAGTAGAAAATTCTTGCACTTTAGACTCAGTACTGTGATAATTGTGTAATAATACACTACTGTTTTGATCCTATCTGCATGCTACTGCATTAAGCATCCTGCTCAGAGCCTCTGGTGAGAGCTAACAAGAATGAGCTGCTTGCATCTTCAGGCTGCAGCGTAGACACAGAGTCCTGCTCTGTAAACATGGAAGAATACACGCTTGAAACCTGGCCACAATCCGGCATTTGCCCGCTCTGGCTGAAATATCAGCTGTTTGGTAGTGCAGACAGTTGCTTAAGCAGGAGTCAGATGTGGGTGTTCATTCCTGATATGGCCACCAATATAATTATCATGAGCGTTACTTCTAGATGGTAGAGCTTGTACAGCTAAGGAAGAGCGTGGAAGAACTTAGGTCATGTCTGGAAATGGGAATAAGTGGTGGGATATTACTATCTCCCACATTCTGTGAACCCGGTGGTGTGAGCTGACTGCACCTGGGATGTGGCAGAAGAAGGGTTTCTCTGCATATCTGTTTTCCTCTCCCATCGCTGTTGTGTTGTGGGTGATTAGGCTTGTAAGAAAATGAGCAATGTTGGCATGTTTGTATTTCTAATGCAAATTTTGCCACTGATTTGCGATCCACCCTGCTGCATCTCACTTTGTCTTTTGGCTCTGGTTTGTGCAGCTGTGAAGTGGATTTGCCAGAGAGACCTCATGGGGTGTGATCAGGCCGTCCCCTTGGGGACAGGCTGCCACCACCCTGCTACAGAGCAGGTAGTGCTGCTGCGAGAAGGGACTGCTTTGTGCACCACTCGCTCCCCTCATTAAGTGTAGCAGAAACTCCCAGAAAATTCCAAACTAAAAAAAAGATTAGGAACCGTGGCTTTTTAGGTTAGCCTAATTATGTTAATCAATTATGTATCTTAAGAATAATAGTGTAAAAAAAAAAAAAAAAATTACTGTGTGTGGAGCAGTTATTGTCTCCCAGGATTATCTTTTTCCTTTTAATACTGGCACCCTACTTTAATTGAAAACTTAAATGATTATTAAATGTGCTGTATTGGGAAGTTAACCGTATTTTAAATGTATGATGCAATCAATTGCTGTCTTGAAAGTTCCTAAGCATGTTACCAATAAGGAATTAAGCAAAAAATTAATTTCAGCTGAGGCTGCTTGGAGAGGAGTTAGGCTCTAGCTTAAGCGATGGTTGAATTTGATATTTAAACGGTGTAATAAGGTGACCATATTGAATTAAAAAATACATCTTCCAGCATTTAAAAAGTACACACACACACACACACACACACACACACACACACACAACTTCAGTCCAAGCCAAGATATAGATTTGCCTGTGTATTAACTGGAGCACAGCAGTTCATCTTCAGGTTGATAATGAAAAGATTAAAGTGGTGAAGCTGTGTTATTTAATTCTTTTCTCCCCACAAACTCTGTGTTCACTGAGGGAGGAGGCATAAGAGTGATGCATTTAAATGCGGGTGCAGCATCCAGCAGCGCACTGTGGGTTCACAGCATCCCAGCTGCAAACACCGGGGTTTGGGGATAGCGGTGGAGCAGGAGAGCAGCCTCAGCAGGGGTGAGGCTCCAGCACGGTGCTTGGATGTGGAGTATGGCTCTTGTAACCGCAAGTCCAGCTCCAGAGTGCCGTAACTGAGTGAAAGGCATGGATCTGGACTGTGCGTTTGAAAAATTAGATGATTCCTTGAATTAAGAAAGTGGGATACTTTCCTATCTCTCTGTACGCAGAGCTATACTGCTTTTGTAGCTGGCTTGTTACCACCGCTCTGAAGAGGAGGGAGGCTGTAACTTCCTTAGGTCTGAACAGCTGCTTTTAGGCTGAGATGTATTAGAAGCAGAAAGTGAACGGAAGCGTGAGTGGCAGTGTTACCTGCAGCCCGGTAAGCTAAAGCAGTGTGAGTTACAGGTATGGAGCTTTCACGACTGCTTTGGCGGCTTGCAGCGCCTCGTGGTGCGGTTCCAGAGCTGGAGCCCCTCCTGGATGTGGCCGTGGAGGGGCCAGCCCCGGGCTCTGCCTGCGTCGCCACAAGCTGCATGGCCTCGCTGGAGGAAGTAAGTGTGTGAATTGCTAAATGTTCTGCTGTTTATTTCATTTCAGCAAAAAAATGACCTATGTGTATGATCCCAAAGCTCAGAAAAAGGATTGATAATCTTCCACAGCCCTGAGGAAACTGTTCTCTACTTTCTGTGGTTTCACAAGTCAGAATTTTGCATTTTTATAAAATTAAGGCATTTTTGTTTGTACCAAAGTCCACCGAAATGGAACAAACCTTCTAAATAGAATTCCCCTTTTCTGTGTTGGACCCTTTTTTATAGTTAATGAACTACGTTCGCTGGAACAGCCTTACTTCCCTTTGTTAATAGCAAAGATGTGACATAGCTTTAATTTTTATGCTGAGCTCACTGTACTCTTTAATAATTCAAAGGGATGTTTAGAATCAGCTCCATTGCCAGTTAAAGAGCACACTATGGCCATTACTACGCAAGGCCATAGAGTCGTAAAACAGACAAAACAAACTTGTCCTTTTGTTCTGACCTTTCCACAGAACAGTTTTCTCTACTCAGTATTAAAATACACTGAGGTTATATGAGTGAACATGAGTTACCCTTATGCAAAAGTTACTGTTGCTAAAAGAAAAAAGTTTTAATAGAAGATTAGCTGCAAACGTTACTGCAGTTTTGCTAGTCATGCTGTTTGAGGTTTTCCTCTAAGACTGGTAGGACTGCACAGGCTATGACAAAATAGGTACTGATACGTTTAATTTTGCATTCTTTAATAGTAAGTCAGCGTAGGATCGGGTTTAGGGTTATCCTTTCATATTGGATCAGCTAGTGGAAAGACTGTACAAATGTGTCACCCTAGCTTGAATGGGCTTACTTGAAAAAATCCTAAGCTTGTACTGAAGTCCACCCTTCGGACAGCATATGAGCAACTTCTTAGCAGTAGCTGTTTCCCTGATGTCTGTTTTCTTGCACTGTTGATCTCTGTGAGTAGTTGTGGCAACCCGTTTTCAAGAAAATTGAATTCTATGCTTTCTCCGGTTCAAGAATTGCTGTTACAGTGTAATCACAGTTCCTCCTAGCATGGAAGACACTAGATGAACAGTACCCTTTTTGTCCAACAAAATAAAGGTGTGGAAATAGCATGATAGCCTTTCTAAATCTGTCCTGGGTGTAAACATCAGTGATGCACAAGATCTAGTTAAGGTAAAGGAGAAGTTTGGCAGAAGACGACGTGGGCATAAAGTGGCATAAAATCAGTGTTAGTGGGAAGTTAAGCTTCCAACCTAAAGTCTGGTGAGACCCTGCAAGAAATTGTGGCAGAAGCAAGCAGGAAAATGGCAGGTTTGCAGGCACAAGTTGATTTGGATTATATTAAAAGAAAACCTGTATGCCACTAAACTCCCTGCCAGCAGGGAGCTGAACCACTGACCTCGGAGTTCCCGTGTCCTGTCTGCCTGCTTGCCTTCCTGTTAGTACAGTTACAAATAGCCAAAGGAACCTGCCTGCTCAAGAAACAAGAATCAAGTTCATAGTGAATTCCTTCCACCACAGCTCTTTTCTGCATGAGCAGAGAAACAAGAGAGAGAAGAACCCAAGTTTGCTCAGAAAATGCAGTCAAGCCTATGCCCATCTTGTCCTTTCCCCTGTCTCCTGAAGCTTAAGAAGGCCTTAACATGCTGAAAACTAGTAAAGCTGAGAATGGGAGTAGAACTGGAAACTGGTGTTTAATAAATTTTCTTTAAAAGATTTCAGGTTGGCTTTGTGTAAATATTTGTAATCAAAATATTTAAACATAAAGCAGGTGGATTTTCTCGAAGCCATATGAAGCAGCAAACACTTGGTGCAGGAAAATTGAGGTACTCTCTTATTTTTGCGGACTCTGCTCACCATTTGCAGATGCCTTCTGAGCAGGTTTTACTGTGCTCTAGTTGAACAAAATGTCTCCTCCTTCTATAAATGAGAACAAATCAAGTGCCCAAAGCAGGCAGAGGGTTAATAAAAATGAAAATCCTGTTAAAATCACTAATCAATCTGATTAATGTTTTATATCTCCCCTCCCCCTAACACATGTTCTTCTCTCGTAAAGCACCTTATTGCTTCCTGCATGTTTACCGGCTTTTAGCAAGTCAAGCAGCTTTCAAATTGCTTTGATGTTAATTATAGAAGTTGTTCAATAGGGCTTGCTAGGTGAGGGGAAATAGCTCATGTTTAAGAAAATAAATGTCCAGGCAAGTGCTCCATGCTTTCCTTTTGAAGAAGGAAGTAACGTACTGATGATTTAGTGTTCTGCTGTTAAATAATGGCTACGTTTGGGTGGCATGCTGCGCTGGATTTGCAAGGTTTGATACTAGTTGGATTCACTTCTTTTGATGGTAAAAGGGAGCTGTGCACAAAAAAAGGGGGGGCTAAAACTCTAGCTGTCTCTAAATAAAGCAGCCACATCCTCAAGTCTGAATCGGTTACTCCATGTCAAGACATAAAACCCCTGAAGGAGTGTGATTTGTAGCGGTGACAGGATGGGAGCTGAGGATTGGGACCGCCTGGCAGAGTGCGCTGTGGTCTCTGGCAAGTCGCATCCTCCTTTCCCCATGTTCATCTTGTATGTAAATCATATTTAATCATAAAGAACTTGTCTACCGATTCCTAATCAAGGCATGAAGGCTTAATCAGAGAATTTGTGCAATGTTGGGAGATCTTCAGAAGAAAGGTTCGGTACCTGTGTGATGCATGAATATTAATCGTTTCTGGTACAAAGCACCGTAGCCATCGCAGCCAGCGGTGCAGTTCTTGTGACAAACGAGCGGCGTGCTGAATGGCAGGAGGGTACCCCTCAGGAAGCGCTGTAAAACCCTCAGCTTACTGGTAGCGTTGTATTTCTGAATTAGTAACAGTACCCAGGAGGAGGGTGGAAGGTGTATCATTTCGTGTGCTTTTGAAAGATTGGAAGTAAAATTTGTGGTCTGATGTTTCCTATAAGAATTGCAGTGTTTTTGGTGATGAAAAGATATTATTTTCAGTACTAAGGCTTGTGCTTGCAATGTATTAAATGACCCTGTACTTTAGCATGGGAGAAATACTGAAAACGACTCCCTCAAACTTTCTTCTTTATAATAATGACACATTTTGGTGTAATTACTACTGGTGTGCTATTACTGGTCTACAGTAGGTACCAGTGGGTGTGTTTATTTCCAGAAGCAGTAAGTGACATGGCATCTTGCATGCTATTCCAGAGTGATCATAAAGCATTTCCTGGAGCAAAACTGTATGAGACTATACTATCTTGCTGGGGGAAAGAGACCTTACCTATCAGTACCAATGCAAGGTTTGTAATTTTAAATCTTTCTAATTTGAATCACGGAAATCTGTTTTTCATGAATAATTCAGTGATCTGATTTAGTAGAATTATTTCCAGCCCATGTATATTAAACAGCCAACCTGCTATGCCAGTTCTGTTTAAGATGCTGTAGATGGGGGTTTTGTCTTTCCCGCAGAAATGATCATCTTTGTCTGTTAGAAAATAAAGCTGCTGTGGTATTTTGTCCTTTTGATTGCACGAGGATATTTCTTTAAACCTTGTAGGCTAAAATTCAAGCTGAAGAAAAATAAACCCCTTACTCCAGTAGCTCCTAGAATTCAATTTGGAGAGAGTAAACCTTGTACTATATCCATTAGGAAAATGGCAGTATTCTTCCATTTCCCGATGTTATTCAATTACTTACCCTGCTTCCTGCTTTTAGCGTAAACTGTATATTTTAGCTCATGACCTTTGACAGCAAATTGAATCAGAAGTGGAGATGCAATGGAAGTTTTTTTTTTTAAAGACTCTTTAAAAGCATTGAAGTGTAGGAGATTTTTTTTTGTTTTAGTTTTTAATAAGCCTTGCTGTGAATTTTGTAATACAGTGCATTTTCCTCAGAAAAAGGAAACTTAACTTAATTTCCTTCCTCCTTTGCACTGAAGAACAGCACAGTCTGCATAACTCCTTGTGTTAGTGCATGCCTGCTGAAATTAGCATTGCGTGTTTTAGTTAATACCAATAAAAGTGGAGTTTGTTTAATTTAGAGTCAACCCCTTGTTTAGATTGGATTAGCACTTTAAGAAAAATATTTAGCTTGTAAAATGATGCTATTGACACAAAGTGGTTACAAGTCCAGAGTCACTCAGAGCTTTGTTTCACCGTGGCCGGGGCCTTCTCTCTTCTGCTCCCTCCCCGGTTGCAGGGCTTCGTACTTCTAAAATGATTTCATGCAGTTTAGAGCCTTATGATGGAATGTGAAAGTGTCTTTTTTCTGCATAAAGTCATCAGAAAAATATAAATCAAGGGTTTCAAAGGTGAAGCAGTCTTTCTGTACCATTGCAAACTGTGCTTCTGAGTGAGGCTCACTTCCTAGGAGCAGCTGAAGAACACCGAGCGGTGCTGTCGGGGTATTCGCACGGCGTCCTGACAGACCTCCTGCCCGTTGGTAATTCCGACGTGCTCAAGTACGAATTCAGCAAACCTATGGAAAGTACCTCATCAGCTCCCTCGTGGCTTTTATCTCGCCCCAGTTTTACTCTCTTAGAAATATGGGCTTTGTTTTCCAAAGCTGCTCAGCAGTGCAGTTAACCTCAGTCCGGGTGCCAAATGAACTTGGAGCACTTGGGAGTCAGTCTCAGTGCAAGCTGGCAGGATTTATGGTCCAGAGTCCTCTGGCTATTGATTTTAGTCAAAAATGTGTTTCTCATGTACTGATTTTACACTGCCCTTCAGGTAGGGGGAGTGAGCCTTGGCTGCACTGGAGCTACTTCTCACCTGCAGTCGTGTGGGTGGCGAGGGATCTGAGACCTCGGCCAGACAGGCTATGCGGTTTGTGTTCATATGTATATATCCCATCTAATTCATATAGATATGATTTTAAATTTTGAACATCTCTGGGTCTACTGCCCCTAAAACAACAAAAAAAGGAAATGGGGAAAAAAGGAAAGAAATGCTTGGACTAACACTGCTCTCATTTTTATTTAAAAAAAAAAAAGAAGGCCAATCTTCACATGCTATTCTAATCTTTAGCTCCTCTTAGACGAATTGTAACTCACTTAAAGCTTTCAGTCATGCTGTTCGCTGTAGAGTTGTGAATGGTGTGGAGGCAGGAAGAAACCAGAAGCAATGTGTTCGTTTGAAGCTTTCCAACCTGGGTGCCCAAAACTCTGCAGAAACCATTAGGAAGAGCGTGGGTGCTGCCCAGGGCAGCCAGCCGAGCCATGGCCAGGGCCCTGCACGAGAGGAAACTTCTTCGCATGTGGTCTTCCCTGACACAGGAGCTTTTCTATTAACAGTTGAATGAGACTTCAGCAGTTCCTAGCTTCATCTGACCAGAATGCTTTCACGTCACACTTCCCCTGAGATTTATCATTTTTACTCATCCTGTCTTTGTAGGATAAAGATATTTTAAGAGGTGTAAGAGCCCATTGGTGTGCTCAGAACTTGAACAGAACTTGAATTCAGCAAAGACAGACTTTTTTTTTTAAGTTCGTTTCTTACAATGTTAAAGAAACGGATGCCCGCTTTCCTTCCCTCAGTTTCAAAAGCCACTCGCCCCAGCTTTTGTGCTATCCACTTGCACTGGAAGCATGATCTCTTTTTCTACTCTGAGCTGCAAAATTTTCAGGTTTGTACATACTGCTGAGTTGTATTGTGGTCTATCTTGGTTTGTGTTTGGAGAGAGCCTGGCTTTTCTGGGTATGTATTTACCTAACCCGGTACAAGAGAGCTTTGTTGCTTCGGGTTGTGCTGTTCTGCAGGCTGTTCCAAGATAATGTTGAATGCTTTCTTGTTCTGGCTGCAGCAATGCCAAGTATTTGTTGAACATCTGTCAGTATGTTCAGATTATTAACCTAACTTCTGCTCATTTCTGTTAATAAAAACATTTGAGCTTCATAACAAGCATGTGTAGCAGTTCCTCACACTGCAGCTCCCACTGAAATCCGACTGAGAGGGCTGAGGCCATCTCAGCCCAGCTGGCACAGCGCTGCCAGGGCCTGCTTCACGCCAGTGCTGCACTTCTGCGCTGCCCAGACCTGGAAGGACGCGCAGTGTAAGTGCTTGTATTTAATCTCCACACTCTAAAGTTCATCAGGTTTTGAGAGAGAATAGAATATACGGGAAATGAATGACCAGACTGTGTCCAAGTTTAGCATCCGTAATCAGAAAGCAGTGGTCTGCTGTGTCGGTGCAGCGTGGTGCCTGTCGGACGCTGAGTTACAAGGCCAACAGAAGCGTGTTGAGGAACACGGAGCAGTGCAAAACGGGTGAGAACTGGGGCACACAAGTGCTCTCCTCAGCTCTGCCTTGGATGTTCCTCCTGCCCAGAGGCTGTGGGCTCTGCGTGCTCCCAGACCTGCCCGAGCAGGGCTGGGGGCCCCGCGCTGGCTGCTGTGATTGGGTGGCTGCTGTGTGGCACTGCACGAGTCAGTTCTGCTCTGGGAACTGAAACTGTTTGGTGTCTACTAAAGGGCTGCTAGTATAATATGTATAACAAGCAACTATTTAATCCAGCTCGGGAAATGATCCCTGCCCTTGGGTCTCCATACAGCGTTGATCAGGCCTTCGCTTTACTGTTAGCACACAGTTCTTGCAAGTTGAATTAAAGGACAGGCCTCATTTTTGGACTGCATGCCGTCCACTGGGCAACAAATTGCACTTGGAGCCATTCTCCCAAGCCTTATAATCTTTTACTGCAGATACTATTAATAAAAGTATTAATTACACTGTTTTGGAATTAGGATTTCGTAATGAAACCTCAAACGGAAAACTCGAGCCCAGTTGGCCAAATGTCATGAACCACTCAAACTTGAGCTGAGAGTGGAATAAAAGTCTGAGTTGCTTTAAGGTTTATGGTTAAAGGAATGTGAAACTGTTCAGCTTGTCCAAGTTTTGACAGAAAACCTTGCAGCACTTGGCAGGCCTGTCTGGGTTTCCTTAAGTGTGAAATGCAAGATAAAACTGGTGACTCGGAGCCAAGCACAATGAAACTAAAAGGTTCTCATGGAACAAAGAGAAGTGAAGATGCGTGGATTTTACTCACAGCTCTCCTTCAAACCCTTGCCTAGCTCAATGGGATGCAGTGGCTGGAGCATCCCGAAGCCTGGCACAGGAGTGCTGTGGGAGAAGGAGCACCTGGAGGAAATCCATGGTCCAGAGATGCAGCTGGCAAGCACAGCTCTGACTTGGGGGTCTGGGGGCTGTGCCGGCTGAGCGTTTTGCCCGTTATGTGGCTGTTCAGTTGTAGAGCAAGCGCAGAAGTGAGATAAACCCGTAAAGGCCTTCCCTTTCCATTGTAGTGCATGCAGCAGTACCAACGTACGAGCTGTAATTAAAAGCTGTTTTGAGCATGTTTCAAAGTGTTTGACTTGGAATGGGAGGGAAAAGCGATTTTCTCTCTGTCCTTCCTTTCACCCTTGAACTGGGACTTCTACAGCCTGTCAGGAGAAATGAAGAAAGTTTTTTCTAGTTCTTCTGTCCAGAAAGGCTTTTTAAGAAAGAGGTGGTTTTTAAAGTGCTCAGGAAGATTTTGCTGACAGCAGATAGAATTCGTGCATATGGGGAGCAGGGGGAGTCAGCCATTTGACATTTCTGTGCATCCAGTATGCTCCAGAGTTCAGATTTTTCACAATATTTTAAATCTATTTGAATGACTTCAGTGCTCGAGTACTGCATGTTGAGGACTTCGGCTTTCCTCTTTTGTTATGTCCTGATTAAAGTGCCGCGCTAACTGGGCTGGGTGGAGGTAAACAGCGGTTGGTGGAGTTCTTATGCAGAGCCATTTGTCTATAATTGAAAGAGCTTGATTTTAATTATTTTCTTAAACAAGACTTTGTAATTCTTATGGAAATAGCTACTAGCTCTTTCCTGTCAATGTGAAGCTTACTTATGCTAGTGAAAGCATTTTCCCAGAGCTTCAGTGGACTTTTGGAGCAGGGAAGAGGATGCACTTCCACTAGAAACTGCAGAGCCGCAATGGGTTTGTTTGACGTGAACTTCTTGAGGATGCAGCCAGCGTCCATTCCCATGGGGTAATCCACGCTGTAACATTCTGTGGCAACTTCTCTAGTCAAAGCCAGTGGAAGCGCTCCTCTCAGGTCCTAACCCAACCAATAAATATCCATGCTGATGGGCTTCACTGCCAGTCTAGGAACACGGACGCTGCCCAGCTTTCTGTGATTTTGCCCTTCGTTGCTTAACCAAATCTGTGTGTTTTGTAATTTAGTTGATTAACAACATCTTTGTGTACTGTAATTTTTGGATCTCCGGTCTCACTACTGTGAATGGATCTGCAATCTGTGATGTAATTTGAAAAGAAAAAAAAAAAAAGGCANAAGAAACTTAGTTGGGGCTTTAGCGCTGCGACTGTAGTGCTTCGAGCCGCTGTCGCCTCTGCCAGTCGGCTGCCGCGTAAAGCTGGGGGAAAAGAGGTTTTCTCCCTGCTCGCCCTTCCTCCGCGCATCTCCCCTCGCGTGACCGGGGGCCGGGGCCGGGGGCCGAGCGGAGCGCGCTGCCTGCCCCGGGGGCGCGGTGAGCGGGGCCGCGGAGCGCAGCTCGGGAGCGCGGCGTGGGGCTGGGGCTCCCTCTGCGGTCCGAACGGGCAAAATGCGGGGCCCTCTGCTCGGGAGCACCGTTCCCTTCGGCAGGGGAGGTTTCCTGGGTTTGCGCGGGGGTTTCGGAACCCTGTGAGCTGCAGGTTCCCGTTTTGAGGGGGCACACAGTACCGGTCTGCCTGGCTCCCTCCTGCTAGCGGAACAAGGAGAAGAAAGCCGACAAATGTAAATGGCGTGTACAGGATGAGTTGTCAGGGATATGGAGTTCCAGAATATCCCAAGTTTATTCTCTTGTCCTGCAGCTCTCGCTCTGACGTTGGCCGGCCGGCATCGCTGGTGCAGGCAAGCTGTTCGAGCCCCTGCACTGAAGTCACCGTGAGTCTGAAACACACAGCTCTGGTTGCAGGACCGGAGTTAAAAGTGTAAATACTTAGTGACCAGCAAGAGCCTGAACGTGTGGCTTGCTAAGAGTCAAGCATACTTTACGTAGCTGTTTGAAAAAAGAGAATCTGCGAGAGAGAAGTGGCAGCCCCGTGGAGCTGCCTCTGCCCCTCCTCGGCTGGCTGCTTGGGCTCAGTTTGGTGGAGCTGGCTCCGAGCGAGTGGCAAGTCCTTCTGCTTCCAGTGAGACTTTAGGTAACAGTAAATCCGTTGACATTGTTGTGACAGTGATAGGAGCCTTTCTTGGAGAACCAGAACATCGTTTCTAAAGGTGTCGCTTGCTCCCTTCCTTCCTGTGGGTACTAATTCACATAGCCAGTGACAGGACCATAAATGTCAGGACTGTGAATTGCTTTCCTCTTCCTGGGAGAGGAAAGGAATGGAGGAGAGGTGTTGTGTTAGGAAGATCCACACAGCCTGGTGCGAGTGACAGCCTGTCTCAACACCCTGAGGGACGGGCGCCAGGAAGCGACAAGGACTGAGGAGGAGGGAAGCTCTGGGAAGCTGGCAGAGCCCAGTGAGGTGCCGGGGTCCCCCCACGCCTCCTCTGAAGCTCAGGAGAGCTCCGGGTGTGTAAGACCCATTCGCAGAAGGGCGAGTGAATTTGCAGAGGGAGTGCGGTCACGTTAAGCATCTTCACAATCATCTGGAGGTGTTACTGAGTGTGGGCGAAGCTTGCAGAAGCAACGCTAGCCCCCCATCACCGCCCCCTTGAATAACAGCTTTCAGAGTGACTAGCTGAAATGTGGAACTATGATTTTATTGGGTCACATACTGTCAAATATCACAATTTTTGCTGCCTTTACAATGCCACAGCAAATTAGTAGCAAGAGAAGTGACAGAATATATTTTGCCTGTGATCGGCCTTACTAAATGTATTATTCAGCTGTGATTATTTTTTAACGGTCTAAGAAGCATAGAAACATTTTTATGTGGCTGGGTGGGAGTGGTGGATATCAATGATTATAACGTCTTCATAAATCTGGATGAAGTTGAAGGCTGAAAATGGTGCATCTTTTCTAGTGGAGTAACTAGTTAATAGGGTGTAGTAAGAGATGTAGATTAATAGTTTTATCTTTTTCTTGCAAGCATATTGAGAAATGCCAGAAAGCTGCTAAAGGGCCTGTCTCTCTTTATTAAACCTGCTATAACTATGGTAACTAAAGAATAGCTGTTTCACATCTTTCTTCCCCATCCTCTCTTTGGTGATGAGCGGGGTCCTGCCAGGCATCCAGCACAGCCTGCTTTTCTGCAGACTTCCACCTTCTGGTTGGATTCTCTGGTGTCTAATAAGGAATAAGCTCATACTGCAGGCTTTCCTACTGTGAAAACACTTTGTGCTCTTCTCCACCTTGATGCTTCCTTTCTGGATTCAGTAGCTATCTAGTAACTGCGATCACTACTCAGTAATCAAATGTGGTTGCAATTAATCTTACAATGCAAAATCAGCATAACTTGCATTAAGCGTGATATGATAGGTGAGCTGAAAGCCTGGAGACTTAAAATTAGTTTGTTACGCTGAGGTTTTCATTTCAGCCTGTTGAAATGGAGGCATCCCAGACTGCCCAGCTACAATTGGCGCACCTGACGGTGTGTCAGTACTTAATTTTAACACCTCAAGGACAGGACGTGGGAGGGTTGGCTCTGCGTCTGGACATGCTGTGGTCTGCACGCAGTGTGTCGGAGGCCTGGCAGCCGAATGTCATTTTGGCTGTCTGCATCCTGCCGGATGTGAATTGCGTCTCTTCTCTCCATGAGAAGCGCTGCGGTTCTGCCAGTCCTGTTCTGGGGCGAGGAGTGCAGAGGCTTCCGGCTGCCTGTGGCAGCCTGACCCAGGTGTGTTAGGGGCACGTGGGGCTGCCCTGCTGTGTGCTCGGTTGTGTCCGCAGGAGCAAGACGGGCGGTGGAGTGCTCTGCCCCCGGCACAGAAGTGATGTAAAGCTCTTATACCTGCCCTCCACTAGCTTTCTCTGGGCAAAATATGTTAAGACAACCGTTTCCATCCACTTCTAAGATGCCTGGGTGCGGTAAAAGGCTCTTTGTATAACTGGAAATTGTGGTGTCTTACAGCGCTGAGCAGGCGGTGAGTCGTACTCCGGAGACATCTGTGTTTTATTGATAAAGACTGAGGTGCGAATGGTGCTCTGCTGTCCCTCTTGCTTCAAGGCAGTGTCATGAGTTATCTTAATATTGAAATACCTTGTTATTTTACTACTTTGAACTGAAGAGTGAACACAAGACAAAAGCCTTGAAAGGGAAACTCAGTAATGTGTTTATGTGAAAAGTTTAAAGCTTTAAAAGGGTTGTAATGCTCTTCTACCTTGAGATGCTAATGCTGAAACTTGAAGCATAGCACAATATCATTAGCAATTAAATGCATCTGTGTACTCTTGTTACATCTTGTAAGGCTCTTGCAAATCAAAAGGGAGATGTACACACATCTAATAAAATAATGATTTTGAAAACAGAGTTGCAAAGCCCTGTTTGCATTTCACAGACAGCATCTTCATGCCTGGCTTATTTGTATAAGGTTTTAGAATAAAATTAATCGCCCCAGGCTTTGGACTTGTAAAGGATTGATTTTTGTTCTGTGCTTGCATGTCGTTGGTACTTTGCCTTTCTGTGCCTTTACTTCGGTGGCTTTTGTGCTGTAGTATTCCAAGACTTTAACTTAATTAGCTTTATTTTCTATCTTTGAATAGCCTATATGATTCTTTTGGTGGCAGAGGTTATGTGTCAATAGATAGGCATACAGATAACTTACTTAAGAAGTTAATTACGTATTTTAAGTAGCATGTAGAAGCTTAGTTATGTAAATATGTATATCCAGCGTGAAGAAAGCATTTTAGTAATAAAATAGAAAAACTTCTGAATACTGTCTTTAGAAGTCAATAGATAAGCAGAAGTGAATTTGGAAATACATTTTTGGTGAACATTTGTTGTGATTTTTACTATTTCTGACACCTGTTTTGTGTTTATTCTGCTAAAACAAAGTAGTGTGCGCATGTATATGAGCACATATGTATGTTTATTATGCACATGATGTGTTTGTTACAGAAAATGTAATGTAAACATACAAAAGTTCACATTACTTTAAATACTGAGTTTAACCGTCAACCACAAAACATATTTGCAAACTCTTTCAACATGCGTAACATATACAACCCTAATTAGAAACATTACAATAGCCGGAGATGCCCATATGTTAGTGGTAATTACATTGAAAGAGTTTGTCTTGTGGGTCGGAGTTAACTTTGAAACGTACACTGTGAACTTTCACGTGTTAGGGATTCATAACGTGCCTTTAAAACATATATATGGATAGCTGTGTCCATGTTGTGTTAGATGAATTAAAGCTGAGGGGTTTTTTGTTTTGTGTGTTTGGATACACATTGGGCCTCTTGTGCACATCATCTTTCGAAAATCCGGAGGAAATGTACTGCAATGCTCACGTGAGAAAATTCTGTCTGCAGCAAGCTACAGCCAGTGTTCCTCTGGCGCATCTATAATTGGATATTTATGGGCAGCAAAATTTCCAACAGAATAATTAGAAATAAATTTGTGAATGGGTCTGGGCTCTCCACCGAAACGATGTTTTAAAATAATTATTTATTTCTTTAGTGCAGTTCTGACCGGCTTGCTCTGTACTTTGTCAGTTTAAATATGCTCACAACAGGATGCAAGCCTAGCAGAAAACATATATTTAGTTTCCCATTATATGTGAGCAAATAAAAATAACTATGAAGATAAAGGCAGTGGCTACAGCAGTAGATAATGTGTTTTTATGATAAATACGACTAGGTTTGCAATTTGTTCTGCCTTCAATCTCCAACATGTCCCGTGGTTTCCGTATCCTTCAAATCAGTGTTGAAGCAGATGCAAGTTGTGCTCTGAAAAGAGACAATTTGTAACGCCAAAGTGATGTTTTAGGTGAAATAACATACAACATGTTTGTGTTCCATGAATAAACAGTCTGCTATTAGTAGGACAAGAAATGTAGTACTTTAAGTGTGGGACATGTTGGTATTAATCTAGAAGTGTTGAATTCATAGGTTTAGCACTTTAAAAAGAGGGTGTAAGATCCTACTGTTGGCAAACGCTAAAATGTTGCTTGAGTGTGTTATTGTGGTAGCATGCTGAAAGATAGAAATTTTTATTCGTTGGGGTTTATTTCTGGAAAAATGTCTATAATGGCATTTCAGAACGGGTTACCATGAAAATATGGAGGAAATAAAGGAAAGTCCATCTGGTTTTGTTTTTAAAGAACCAACAATTCTGTGTTAAGGTACAAATAGGGATCAAAAGCAGTGGGCGTTGTGAATGAACCTGCTGTCACAGGCATTTTAGTAAGGATTCATATTTACTAATACCCCTAAGCTGTAACTTCTCTTTTTAATAAAGGTCTGTTATTCCTACTCACTCTAGGGACTGGAGTTTAAAGTTCAGGGAAAGTTTCTGTAGCAGTTGGTTATGAAACCCGTTTCTCATAACTCCTGGACTTGCGCTCAAGGACAGCACTATCAATACTGTCAATTTATAAAGCCCAAATCTCTGCTGACCTTTGGTCTTGGCGTCTTTATTTATTTATTTCTGCTTCTGTCTCTGAAGGTTAGTCCCCTGCTTTGATGTGAGAAGAAAAAGACTCAGAGATGATAAGACCAGTGTTTTAATCCTTTCCACGCTGTCATGAGAGTGACTGCTGACTTGATATGTTTCAGTGATTTGACTGCATTTTGGGGAGAAATATATGCATTTTGTTGATTGTACGAATACTCGTCCGCTTTGGGAAGAGCATCGTTGCTAGGTATCTTGGGTCAGTCCTCAGTGAAATGGAGAATTACTTGCTTTAAAATCAGTGAGATGAGGGCCAGGTTGTACCTGGCAGTGTTCTTCCAAACCAGGCATACCAAAAACATTTCCAGTGGTAAGTGGTGTCTTTTTAGCATCAACTACATCTGTACCCAGTAACTGATACCTCATCTGGTATCAATAAGGGTTCATGTAGCAGAGGATGGAGCACAGGCGTGCACAGGAAAAAATCCTGTGGAGTAGGACAGCCTTTATACAGAGCTTAACATTTTTAGCTTAACACACTGGTGGCTCCAGAATTTCATTTCTATACCAGGGTTCCCTGCAGAGTCACTGCTGGCTAACCTCAATGTCCAGCAGCTTGGTTGTTAGCCAGGTTTTAGGGCTGCAAAGACAACCATGCCGAAGGAGCCGTATGGGTTGGAGATCCCAGGGCCAGCTAGGCCAGAGAGCGGTTCGGGCTGGGCTATGTTTGGCTGCAGCCCGGGATGGCAGCGGGGCTGGTCCGCGTGCGGGCAGTGCGTCCGAGTCAGAGCTGCGCTGCTCCGGTTCAGTACAAGGCTCCTGCCACCTCCTGCTTTGGAGGAGCGCTTCTGTGAGCAGAAATGGATTTCTTTTCAGGGCATGCTTCTTCATATGTGTGGGGTTGTCTGAGGGCTTTTTCTGTCTTACCAGCTGTTTCATAATTTGAAGAGGATATTGCTCAAACTGTCCACGTATAATGGTTACAGATGCCAGCAAACGTTGGTCCATTTGAAGTGACTACCGATTTTTTTTTTCTTTTACAAGCAGAAGACTCATTTGTGTGTGATGCTTTCCCCACCACCCCTGCTGCTCTCCCAACAGGTGTCAGTGTAAGGCAGCGATGGTAAAACGATCCAGGAGACAAAATGGCACGAAATGGTTTCGCAGCTTAGTGGCTTGAATACATCTCACAAGCAGAAGTACAAAACTCCAGGGGATTGCCCCTAGGTAAAGATAATAGTTTGTATGGACTTACCTATATATATCCCAATGTACCTACTGCCCTCCTCTAGCCTGTGCTCTGACATTGCTTGCAGAAAGGATAACGCGTTTCTGCAGTGTTTCAGCCACGCTGCTGAGGTCTTGGGAGTAGTTTGGCTCCTGGCAGTTCATTGTTTCAGAACAATGGCTGGGCGCAGGAGCTGAGCTGTTCAAGCAGCAAAGAGTGAGGGCAGGCTCCTTCCTTGCAGCCCCCTTGGCTTTGCGTGCAATTAAAAACATTAAAAATAGACAGCATTGCTTGCAGCCCTGCCTGTGGGGGATGAAAGCATGCCTTCTTTGTGTGCCAGCCAGATGCTGGTGCATCGGGTTACATCTCCATGCAGATCCTTGTCGCTGTGTCCATGTGAGTCCTCACAAACACTTTTCTGGATGTGTCTGAGCGACTCAGCTGGGTGCTGCGCTGGTGGTACTAGCTGGGTTGGCGTTCTGCACGCTGGGAGGGATGGTGGCCCCGCCGTTCCCCATCACACTTCACTTTGCATACCTGATATTTTTCTGTTACCCACTTCTGAGGCCAGTTTTATGAGACTCTGGCAGTTGAAGTTTCTCTGACATAAATACGTACTCTGAAAGTGTCTGATCTACTTCAGGTGATGCAGTAATTTTGTATGTCCTGGTGACAATCTCAAATACCATCTTCCTGTTCTTCTCGCCTTTTTTGCTCGTTTTCTCAGTACAAAAAGCCCCTCTGTGAGCCTGGAAAAGAAGAAGAGACGTATTTTTCCCCCGATGAAAGGTTTTTGTCTTAGAACCATTGGCTACCCTGGACACGCAAATCCGAGCTGACTGCTTGGCCCTGGGTCCTTATGTTAATAGTGGCCCAGTCCCATCCTTTCTCTCTGGCTGGAGCAGCAGCAGATGCACGCTTCTGCCAAATACTCTTACAGCTCTGGATCACGGGCTTGTTTAGCAACACCCTCGTGGGCTTTGAGTGAGGATGGAGCGATGCCACGAGGCAAGCAGCCCTCTGCTCCGCCGCCCTTCATGTCAGAGGGGAGAGGCTCGTGCGGGAAGCGCAGCAGGCACGGTGTATGCGGGGCATCGGCAGCTGGGTTTCTGTACTGTTTGTTCCCGGGAATTCGGGCACTTTGCAACAACCGCACCGTGCGGGGTGTAGTTTCCCCGTCAGCCTGGCGAGGCAGGTGTTTGAGGTGCAGCCAGACCAGGGGCTGTGCCGGCGGTCTGGTGAAGCGAGGCCGCACGCGGAGCTGCTGAGGGCAGCGGGTTTCTCTCAGCACCAGGCCAGGAATCTCTTCCTGCCGCCTCCTGGGGCCTCGCACCTTTCCTCTTCCACCGCTTCTTTGCTAAGCCATGTCCCAGGAGCTCAGGTACTTCTTCGTTTGGTAGCCCCTGCCTCCAGCGTGGCTTCCCCATGGCGGTGCTTGGCCTCGGCCTCCTCTGCAGCGCCGCAGGGAGAGGTCGTTGTGCCTGCGCTCCCGGGGAGCTCGCTCCCAGCCCAGCTGCGGGCCCCCGCTCTTCGCAGCTTCAGCATTAAAAGTTGGCAGAGGGAACAGATGCAACTTGTGGGATTTTTTTGCAAGTTGGTTGTTTCTATGTATGAGCTCTAACAGTATTTAAATGAGGGCAATTACCCTTGACCAGGTAAGTGTAATGGCCTGCTGCCTCTGGAACGGTTTTTCCTCTGTGGCTTCCCCTCATGGCTTTGCGGTGGCATTCTGATTTTTTTGTTTGTTTGTTTAATTCAGATTTTCACAATTTTGTTAAGGGATCAGATTGTTGAAGTACAGAATGCATATTTTCCATTTTTTAACATTTTGCATACAAAGTTTATCCTGCAGTACATGGTCTGGTATTTTAGCTGTGTGTGACCAACGCTTTGTCTCCTCGTTTGGCTGGTGAATAACCGAGCAGATCTCCTGGCTACGAGACCCCTGTCTTGCACGGGTGCTGGTGACTAATCACAAATTGCCGTTTTTGTGCTCCGTGTTGGAAGAGCACTTGGCACAGCGCTGCTCAGCAGCCACGGCTCCTGGCTGCCGCTGTAGCACGAGATTTCAGTGACCTGGCACTCGGGTTCCCGGTGCTGGTGGGAAGGCAGTGCTTGGGCTTGCTCTCTGGATGCGGCCGCGTGTGGGAAGCACGCAGGGCAGGGGTCATGCAGGCTGCGATAGCATCTCAGGGATCGTGCAGAATGCGATCAGCATCTCAGGGTGATCTGGGGAAGCTACTGCATCTTACAGCTCTTCTTTTTGCCCACCTGATAAAAAAGCACTAATGAGATCGCCTTCCCGTGGGAAGCGTCCCGTGAACTGCCCCAGAGGAGGAGCAGGTGTCTCTATGTATTGGACGCATTTTAGCACGGCCAGCTTGATGCTGGTGGGTCCAGCGCTGCTCTCAGAAGCTTCAGGAAGCCCTGATGTCTGGGGATTTGTTTCCTTACTGCGTTAAGTCAATTAAGGGCTACAGGGAGCATTGTGGGGTGTGTGTATATATAATATGGAGGCAATATTATGGAAGTACATTACCCTGCTTCACGTCTCCCTCTCTGCTATCCCTCCTCATCAAGCTGAGCAATTTCAAGCCATGTAGGTCATTTCTGGGGCTCCACGCTGCTGGAGAGGAGATATCCCCAAAACATACCTTTGGAAATAGGATGGAAAGCGGCCCAGAAGACCAGCTCAGATTGTAACCGCAGAGGGAATTGTGAGCAGCAGTACTCAATTTATAATATTATCTCACATTTTCATTTCTAAATCACATTAAAGCCTTACAGGTTTCCTGGAAAAAGCCTTTAAAATTCTCAGTTGATTTTTTTTAACCTCCAAAGAAGCTTTCTCTCAAACAATGCAATGTTAGCCATGGTAAGAAATCTGGCGCGGACGAAAATATCTGTTTATTGTCATTTTTTTACGGTAACCGTGTGTGTAATGTGCACTATAGACATTCCCAGAAATTGTGTTGCCGCATTGCAGAATTTTAGAAAGCTCCGATGAGGTGAAATGTTTACAAAGAAACATTTTTAATCTTTGGTGAAAGCAGTGAATTATTTTGGTTAGGTGGTGATATTACTGGTGGTAAATGAACAGTATGGGGAGGACTTAAGAATTGCATCTTCTAAACTTCAGGTTTCAGAGACGACAAATCTGGATTCTGCCTCGTTCATAGATACAGCAAATTGAATTTATCTAAAGAGTGTGAACTCTATTTTTTTGAAATTTTCCTGCTCTGAATACATTCAAAATAAAGAAAAATGTTCTTCATATACCTTCATTAGCATGCAGTGTGCCATGACAGATTTATGAAAGGCATCTCACTGCTAGAGTACCCTGGTGCTTTATGCCATTTGGTAAATAGCATGATGATGTGCTGGGCACTCAGGTTTCATTCTCGGTCCCATTCATCATCTTGCTATGTGACTCCAAACAGACTATTTCACTCCTTTGTCTCAGTTTACCTGTGTATAAAATGCTGGTAACATTTCCTACTGCTACTGTGAAATGTAATTAAGTTAATGCTTGAAAATACTGTTTAAGTACAAACAGCTATTATTCACTAAAATTTTTAAGTGTGTAAAGAAAAAAATCCTTCTTGTTCCACTTCTGTTTTGGGTTTATTTTTGGTTTCTGCCTTTTTTGTTCTTTTTTTGTCTCCTTTATAGCTGTTGCAAGAAAGTCAGGAGAATGTCACATTCAGTGAGCGACACCAGAGCTAGCGGAGGCAGGGAGGGGCTGAAGCCTTGGAGTGTAACCAGTGATGCTGGAGATCATTAACACTGCTATTTATAACTGTTTCAAGGGGAAACAGCTAGGCTTAGTGTGGCTAATTATACAGCTGTTAACTAATCTAGCAGTGATCCTAATTCCACCAAACCTTCACACTGACATTTCATGGCATTGTGCGAAGCAAGCCGATACAGCGCAGAGCCCATCAAGTGGAGACGAGCTCAGCTGCCCGGCTGTGCCGCCCACCCGTCATCATCTGCAAACGCAGGGTGAGCGGCAGGGAACAGCTAAACACCTTGCATCGCAAATTCTGTCCATCTTAAACACGGTCACTTTAGGAAGGATAAGGGCACCTGGACTGGAGGGTTTAAGGAAATCTCCAATTACTACTAAAGTCAAAATGAGGGAGCAGGGGTTACTGGAGGATTTGACAGCTGATCTGAGTGACTCTAGATACACGTACAGTGTTTGCATTATTAATTTAATGTCTTTGCACTTTGGTAGCATTTTCTATAGAAGTATTGTCTCAAGGGTCTCTCTGTTTGAATTTAATGGTAAGATCAAGGTATTTTTTCTGTTTACAAGAATAAAATAATGGTGCTCTCACTGAAAAAGTCTGATCAGTAAAAAGGATCAAATGGATACATCAGAGGAATGTGATGCACTTTTCTGTCATCTCCCCTGCTCCTTTGTTGAGTCTCTTCCATAGTTTAGAAGTTTGAAATCACTGAAGTGTGACCTACTTTCCTGTCTATATCGCCTGTATGTATTTTCTCCTATTTGCAGGTAAGAGATGCTTGAAGGGAAGATGAAGGGTTGCACCTAAGGCACCAGTGCCTCCCTGCTCCGCTAGGAGGCTCATGAGTAGGCAAACGGGGACTTAGAGGCCCTGAGTGCATTGAATTATTGTCAGAGCTGGTCCCGTACATATTGACCTTATTATAACAGGCGTAGCTTCAAGCCAAATGCAAAACAGCAAAGCCTCCAGGGGTCAGTTTTCCATTTGGGACCAGGGACAGGGGAGTTTGCTTTCTGCACTTGCTGGTTTTGCTGTTGTTAGTTTTCATGTGTTAGTGATTACCTTTGATTTCTCTTTTCTCCGGTATTATTTGATCCCTTCCTCACTGAGGAGAAGAGGAGGTGGCCCAACAGGAGGGAAAAATAGTTTAGGCTGGGGCATGGCATCTGTGTGAAAAGCTTTTCACATTTGCTTTCTCGAGTGCTTGAATCTGGAGCACTTAATTTTGCGAATTACCTTGCTGAGAGTCTTCTGAAAATGTCTTGTACTTTGGATGTGCAGATTTTTATTTTTAAAGAAAATGAATTTTGTGAAGCACTTGTCATCTCCCCATCTTTGATGGTTTTGCTGTTTTGTTACAAGAGCTCTTCTGGTCTCTGGTTTCCACTCATTCTGCAGGGATTCATTGTCTTGAGTCCATCTGCTCTGCAATCACTACCCAACAAAAGTACTCATTTTTCTCCTTTCGTTCCCCTCGCCCTCCAGAGTCTTCCACAAATCAAAGGAAATCTATGATTTGTTTTTAAATTCAGTGCTTTAATAAAAGGGATAGTGTAATTTCATTACGGATGGCATCCTTTAACACTGAAAAGCAGCAGCTGTTGTTAACCTTCTTTGTTCGCAGAGCTCCTGGTTGCTTGCAGGCTGCACTAGATTAGACGCTGTGCAAACAGAGTAGCTGTTAGCTGCATCTTGACTTCTGCACTTGAAGAAAGCAGAAGACATTCTTAAGAAGCACAAAGGATTTAAGTATCCCATGCATGTTAGTAGTTTGGAAATAACTACAGTCTGACAATGTGTAATACATTGGTCTGCTTTTGAGATCTGCAAAATTTGTGCATTCATTATATTATGGACTCAGCTGTTACTCAACACTGCTGTTCGTATTTGCAGATGATACAAGGAACAGTCTGTCCGTGTCAAAGTGGTGAATGCTGCCTCTGATTCCTTAATTCCTTAATTTCCAGTATGTGTTTCCTTAATTCCTGGTGTGCATCATTAAAGGAGAAGACCAGAGGATGTGCAAGGAAGTGGAGAAAGTATCTCATGCTCGTATTCTCTCAGATCACACAGGGAAGAGAGGGTGTGTGCTTTTATTTTCCTTTTCTAATATTGCCAAATCTGTAAAATTTAACTTACATTCCCACCCAGGTCGGCAGAGTAGAAATACAGAGGAATGAAACTGTCTAAACATAGTAAAGGACCCCCTCTATTATAGAAGAAGACACTTTGAGAAGCAGCTGTGAGTTTAGAGTTAAAACTCTGCAAAACATGCATCCTCTCTGGCGTATGTATGAACATGGCAGATGTAAGCAACCGCTCTAAAATATTTGAGCTACGTGTGGTAGCTCAGATGCAGTATAATATAGGGGTGGTGTAAGTGCACGTCCGCCCTAGTGTATATTTTGTTAAATACCACCTCAATTTCCTTTTCGTTACTGTCAAAAGACCTGCGCTGCCCTCTTGGTGGAGTAGATTTTTGCAAGCCATTACACTGCGTGCGGCTGCATGGCTTTCAGGTACATTGCTGTGCTACCGGCTGCGTGTATTCATGGGCGCTAGAAGCAATGTATTGGCTAGTTTTACTGCCCCCCGCCCCCGCAAAGTGTCTTTCATCATCCTATGTACTTCTTCATCTATAGTCTTGTGTTTCTGTAAGTACACAGTGAAACGTAACTCTGCTTTGTGAACTCTGGGTCTTGATGGTTTTCACGTATTCCTTATTATAGCATTCTTCATCAGCAGGTGTCATTGCAACCTCATGACTTTGCTTCTGTTCCCTGATTGTTCGAGCCCAAATCCACAGTGATTTCAAGGCAGCCTTCCGAATCTTATAGGGAGTATGTTACAGCTTTCCCTGAGGAAAAGTGCTCACAGGAAAATTTGAATGGCACAGATTTTGCACAGCGCAGAGCTGCAGAGAGTAAATCCCCGTGCCCTGCTGCGGTCCGTTGGGAGCCACGGCTCGAGCTGCCGGGGGGAGGTGATGTTAACATACTTCCCTAGCGCAAACAGGAGCCTGCGGGAGCACCCTCGTATTCCTCCTGTAAGGCATGCTGAGCTAATGGAATTGGTACGCCTCTGGCTTCATCCACTCCTCATGCATAACCGTGGGTGTGCAAGTGCCAGGAGTCAGGCTCTGAGCAGCAATGGGTCCTAAAAGTGCTTTTTCCCTTCTCACTGAAAATGGAAACCAAAATCACGATTCACCTTCCTGCTGCCAGAAACAACGCCTCGCTTTTACTGCCAAGCTGCTGTCGGAGCCTTTCTGAGCACCAGGCAAGCATCGGTGGCCAAGGCAGTACGGGGAACCGTGTGTGCACCAGCTGAATGAAAGCAGCGTCTGAGAGCTGGGAGAGCTTAGGCTTGCTGTGACAAATGAGTTTCCTGACTCCTGGTCTGTTTTCTGCTGGAGCAGTTTTGCTCAGCCTGGGGTCTCTAAGGCAACAGGGGGCTCCACAAAACAATTGTTTTTTAAATAAAAAAAAAAAAAAAAGGAACTCCCCCCACACGCACTCAGACCCATTCCTGCAGAGCCATAGCTGTGTGCCCACGTGTGCTGCCAGTGCCTAATTGAAATACAAGTAATTATAACCAAGGTTGCTGTTCCGTAAAACAGCATGGTTCTGTTTCAAGGAGTAGATGCTCCAGTAGCACCCTTTTCTTCCCAGCTAAGAGTGAAAAGTGGAATACAATAGGAATTGTCATTTATTTATTTATTCTCCAAAGTAGTTTTGTCCTTCAGTTAAAAAGGTAGAGAAGCATTTACCTAGATTATCTTTCCTGTCTAAAACCCAGCAGTGCATAACTGTATAAAAATGAGAAAAAAAAGAAAATCATATAAGAAAAAAGTTTTTGTTTTAATTTACGTTTAATTCACCTTGGTTCTTTTTTTATTCAAATTTAATTCTGCAGTCCTGCTGGATAAAATGTAAAAGGGCTCCTTTCTGCCCCTCCTGCACCCAAAAAAGGAAAAAGAACAGGTGGTGGTTTTTTTTTTTTTGGATCCTTCCTTCTTTCTTAAATTAAAGGGAGCTGTAATTCAGTAATTTTCGCGCTGGACTTCACCATGGTGAACTGGTAGAATTCCTTTTACTTCTTGGCTGGTTTAATATGATACGTGCTGTGGAGCAAGTGCACAGCTATGCCCCAGATATGTTGCACTTAACAAACAGCCTGATTATTGAAATTACTTTATGAATGTATACTAAGATGTGTGTCATGCAGCGCAAGCTTACACATACTGCTGTTTCTCTTCTTTATCTTTTCCTTGGAAAATGTGACCCGCGAGTGTGGTAATGCTGTTCAATGCTGCTTTTATTAGCAGGGATGTTACCCCCGTTACTTTGGGTCATCTCTCCATGTGCTTTGCAAGTGTTGAAGCTAATGAATTAAAACATTCAGGGGAGGAAACAAAAGTCATTTGTAAGGAGCTAATTGCCTGCTTGCATTTCAAGGCTGGTGGCTGAAGAAGACTCTAATGCCACTAGTGATGTTGAAACACATCAGTCGTTTTCCTTAACGCTGTTTTTCTGGGTCTAAATTCATTCTGGTATGGAGAAAGAATAGAGAGCAAGGCTCGCCGTTGTACTGACTGTCCTGGGTTGGAGCTGGGAACTACTAAGCTTTTGTTATACTCATCAGAAAATAGAGCGCGAGAATAAAACGTACAACTGAGAGCTGGTATTCACTCTGCTACAATAAAAGAGTAGTTTAGTTTCTTGGCACAGAGCGCGTGTAAGCATGGAGGTCCTCTTTTGCCTGGCTTGTAAGGGCATTTGCCCTGTGTGTTGGAGACCTGAGGAAGTTCGTTTCTCTCTGCAGGGCTTGCAAGCCAGTTTTTCCACGAAAAGTGACGCAGGCATCCCATAGTCGGGAGTGACCTCAGTCTTCTCTGCTGATGCAGTTAAAATTTCAATGAATATTTCAACGCTAACTGGAGCCGGGGAGGTAGGTGTTGCGCCTGCCTGGTTGTCATGCAGCAGGTTGTGCATCGACGGGGGGAAAATCCTTCCTGCAGCCCATGTTACCTGGCAACATGGAGCGCGGCAGCGGGATCAATAGGAAATTACTTGGACCTGCAAACACCCCGTTGTCCCCGACAAAGCTCTGGTTTCTAATACGGAGCTCAATGCCACTGCAACAGCTGCTGGGGAGAACGTGCTCGTGACCTTCCCCTGGTGACAACCGTGCATACAGCCATGTCCCCGCTTGGTGTCAGGGCACGCGGAGCCCCACGCTACTGGTGACATCTGGGGGTACCACGCGGTGAAGCGGAGCGTTGTGAGCCACGGTTTGGAGCTCAGACCGCATCTCCTAGCGGTGCGGGGTGAGGGGCAGTGCCCTTCCAACGACTGAGTTTGTCCACCTTTGACCTGCAAACTTGACAGCAAATGTCAGCGACATTTGATGTTAGCTTTCTAAAAAACATGTCTCTGAAGTCGTTGAATTCTCCTTCCATTCTACAACAGGGACCTCCTGGCCGTTCGGTGTTGGGCAGTGCCCTGCATCTCAGGAGTGTGTTCCACATTGGCGTGGAGATGGATTCTGATCTAATAACTCATACGTTATTCAGTACCCTGAGATTTAGGGATTAGCCAGGTTATGCAAAAACAATTTTTTTTTCCCCACAGACTAATTTGCACATTAACTTTTGTGTGCGTTACTGATCTGGTTCTAGTGAACTTCATCCTGTTGCTAGGAGGGATAAGCTACGAGACACTTAAGAATTATTCAAAATGCATGCAGACTCAGGAAGTTAATACTGCTCTGGTTCACATTTGGACAGCTGTCATGTAATTAAAAAGGCTCGGCAACTCAAGAAACTCTAGAAGTTTTTCCTTGAAGAAAACTCTAGATGTGTTTTCTTTTAAGCTGTAATTTAAATGGTACTTGTTATCTCCACTTTCCAGTTCCAAAATCTTCCGTTGCAGCAGGAATTGCAGAGCTACTATAGGACCTGCACCTGGCAGGGTGCTTTTAGCAGATTTTTCCCTGGAACAGAAATCTGTAGAAGAACCTCCATTATCTTATTTATGATTGGGAATGGGAGTAGTTGAGTCAGTGTGTAGAGGAAAATGCCTTTCCTTAACAGGCAAGCTGACTTGTGACTTAATGTAGAAGCTTTCTCTGTTGTCTTTAATTAATGTGAAAAGGCTTCTCTGCTTACGAATATTGGTTGCATTTGGTGCACAGCAAATTTTGCCTTTAAAGGGATTCTTGTAGTCAGCTGTCACCTAATTCCTTTAGATCGTGTTTATGTAAGGAGGACACACTATTTTTAGAAGCTTAATGTAGATATCAGTATGCTGGGAGATGAGATTGTGCTCAAAGGAAAGGATCTACCAGCAAATTCACTTCACAGTGCAAACCGGGCAGTAGTGCGTGGTGTGTCGTGGGGTACACCGAGAGCAAAAGCACTGGGGAGGGCAGAGAATTTGTCCACCCGCTGCCTCTCAGACCTGCCAGCCCCATTAAACGTGCGTTTTTACGCAAATACAGCTGTTGGCGTCTTACTGAAGTTGCAAGATCCTGGTGCTCAATGTTACAAGAGCGCTTTTGATTAAGAAAAGAAAAAAAAAAAAGTAATGAAATCTTAAAAACTTTGAATTCTCTTTATTTATGGATTTTGAACTTCTAGTGCACTCAGACTGTTTTAAACTTTTCTGTGAGGAGGGCTGAAACATACTTTCTGCTGTCATTGAAATGAAAACTAGCGTTCTTGTGTATTTGATGACTCCAGGAGCTTTCCTTGAAAAGGAACAGTAAATATTTTCAGGTTCCAGAAAGAGAGCAGGAACCATCATCTTGGGGACCGTCTGCTTATGTAGTATTTATGCACGCGCTGGTTACAGTAGAGGTGCACCGTTGTATTGCACCTGCGCGTGCTGCAGCGTACCGTCTCAGACGTGTCGTTTATTTGGTTGTGTGCTCCAAAGTATATTTTTATAGATAAGGCAGCGCAGGACATTACAGGTAGTTTGTAAGTGAACGTGTTTGGCATGTGCACAGATATCTTCCAAATGCACTTGCACGCGTGTACATGTGAGAACAAAGAGGCTCAGAAAATGTGCTTTGCGATTGGTATATCCCATTTTGTCCCTCCTCCCTCCCCTGCAGTTGTGTAAGTACTTTTGATGGCAGCTGCTGGATTAGACCCAGAAGCTTAAAAGATTAAAGAAACCACTAAAAGCAGCCAGGAGGAAGTGAAGGATCCGTTTGTCTGAAGGTTTGCATTTTCGTACTGGTGGTTGAGAGGAAAATTGCAAACAGGCTCTGCCCTGCAGCAGAGGGCTTGCAGGCCCCCGGGCAGTGCAGGGGTCCGGTGTCTGATCCCCAGCGCGTGCTCTGGGGACACCACCACGTCACCCCCTGGGTGCTGCGGTGTCGGTCCCTGGCCTCTCCCCTCCCTGCGGGTGTAGCCTGCACGACTCAGTGCAGCGCGGCGTAGATGGGGGGAGCCTTGGCCATCCCTGCTTTCTCAGTGAGCGAGGTGAAACTCTGAAATCGAAACACAGTGAATGGCTGCATGAGCTACAGCTTTTGCATTTTCACCCTGCATTATACTGTGCTGCCTGCCGCTGCTTGCTCTGTCTGTTAAGCTCTATCGGGAACATAATTTTTAATGAATTGATTTCTTGTCTAGGTGGCTCCAGTCACTGGCAGGTAGCGCTGAGCAGGATGCAGCGTCTTTCACTGGAGTCAGGCTGAAGTCTGGTTCTTTGCCACTATTTCCCTTTTTCTGCATCCACCCTCCATAGCCCCAAACCTAAAAGCAGCTGTTTGAAGAAGTGTTTTTTTTTTTTTTTAACATGGTCTTCTGCTATGTAAAACATCTGCTGCTTTCTGGCTGATCCCTAAACATTACGGATGGTGTGTATAATCAAACCAGGGGTCTTGAAGAATATGAGCCAGCATTCCCTTTTCTTGTTCTAAACAGGCAATTCTGTGCTGAAAAAAGTTTCTGGCGTGGATGCAAAACAAGACCCTGGACACCCAAACTGCATTGCTAGAGTAGAAAGAGTGCTGCTGAGCGCGTTAGGATTATTAACATTAATCTAATCTTTCCGTTTGTCAAACAGATTTTTGAGTACATGGAGACAGCTTACCCAGTTCTTAAGACAGTGCTCCCAGATCAGCTTGTAGTTTGTTCTGTAATACCATGTGGATTTGCTGGGATTTTCCAGTAAATACATTATGGATATGGCTTACAGATTGCTTAGCCTGTCTACATCAATAATTAAAATGAGGGAGGGGACTGTTCTGCAGAGTTCCCCCCTTTCTTTCCCTCATCCCTTTTACATGCCTGTTTTTATCTTTCCTGTCTTAGGATAAGGAAGATAAACCTGTAGAAGGGAGAGTGTGTCAAAGACAGAGATGAATGTTTTTCCAGCAGGGATGGGAGCTCGTGGCACATCACTGCAGTGCCAGCTCTCAGCGTCAGCCTGACCTTTGCCGTTCTTTTTGCAGACGCTTTGATTCAGACGTGTCAAGAGCTGCCAGCCTGTTCTCTCGGCTGTTAAAACAAGCACACCTTTTCTACAGAGACAAGACAAAAAGCATGGCTTTTGAGTCTCGTGGAGAATGTTATGTGCTGTTGGTTAGTTGCCCAAAAGAGAAAGGAATTTTGGTTTGATTTCGTATTGCTGTGGTGGGTGGAATATTACCTGGATTGGACAGGGCAAACTTTCAGGGGTTTTCATTATTGGATTTTTTTTTTTTTATGGCACTTTGTCACATCAAGAGCTTCAATACAAGTTATTATCTAAATGTAAAGTGTATGACCAGAATAACTAATTTCTGTTTTATTACTCCATCCTCATCAGTCTTCAAAAAGTGTACAGCATATTGGAGTTGACAGTTTAAAGTACATAGTGCCATCCAGATGTAGACAGACTTTTTTAGTGTGAGTTTGTGAAGTGGCGTTTTTAGCATGCTGGATATGTTGAATATAAGTAAGAAGCTGTGTTTGATTAATTGTAAGACTCTCTCTTCTGTGTCTGAAATCTCTGCACATCCAGTCACTAACTTCTCTACCAATATGGTAAGCAGGCCGTGCTGAACATGGCGCAGTCTGTCATGGTCGCAGTCAGCTCTGTGGTGGGAACAAAGTGCAGCAAGACTGTGCTCTCGGACTCAGATGCTCTTAGAAGTACCTGTTTGGCACTCTGCCAATGTAAGTGAAAATCCTTTCCACATTAACATTGCTACCTGAGAACTAGCAAGTGTTACTTGCCTGCGTTTACTCCCCGGCTTGGTTTAAACCTTACAGCACAACCAAAGAAACAGAGAAGCTCCAAGGAGGGGCTGTCCTGATGAAGTGACTGGATGTGCTTGCTCAGCTCAGCCCGTGTACACGGCAGTACCGCTTTGGATGGAGCTGAGTTACCGGCCTGAGCATGAGGTACAAGGTACGGTGCTTGCTGTCCTTGTGCGTTGCAGGACTGCTGAAGCTTCTGCTATGGAGACTCTCGTACTGTAGGTGGAAGCATCAGCATGAGGGCAACTTGCAAGGGCACACGCTGTGTGCTGTTACAGAGTCAGACCAGTTTCAATTTTGTAACTACGGATGGAAAACCACCCGGTATCCTGTGCTTGGTGTGAAGAGGGTTCAGTACTGCATGCACCTCTACCTGGTCCCTTGCAGTGTGTTGGGAACATATTTGGACGGTGTTACAGAGGGGGGGCAAACTAAAGCTTGTCCAACATTATCTTTCCACGTCTGGCTGAAGACCAGAGGATGCAGTTCAGTGACAGTGGCCTACATAATCTTTGAATGCTTTTTGAGACAGCTCATGAGGGTGCTTTCTTGGCTGGAAACTTTGCAATTGGCCTGAGATCACCAAATCATAGGCTGTGAAAGAGCCATTAAATAATAACTAACTTATCTCATTACTGACCTGGACTGCGCGCTGCGCAGCAGCCTGGAGAGAAGCTGCTGGCACGCGGCGTTGCTGGCCGCAGTTAGGGGTAGTGCATGGTGCGTGATGTTGGGTGCTGTTGTGCTGCACTGTCTGCACTGCTCTGATACTAGTTTCAGTGTACTTGTTTTAGGGCTCTTTATGGTGTACTCTGCCTGCATAAATATAGCTCTGATATGGAATTATGCAAGGAGATCTGGTGCCATACACAGCTTCAGTTGTCCGCATTGCAGATTAGGACCTTAGGAGCTAAGTACCTGTGTTGGCATTGCTGTATCTGTTTTGCTCTGCCTTATCATATAAAGGGACAGTTTTGCGTGTTTCTTACCTCTAAGGACAGCTCTGTGCGAAATCCCCGGTGCTCTAAGAAAGATTTAGGCATTGATTAACTTCTGCAAACATACCCGAACTTACAGTGGACACAGTGAAAGCAAGCTAACCGCTGCCATGCACTGACATAGCTGCTTATTTGTAAGAATTGTCCAGTCTGAATATGAGAAACTCCATGAGTTTCTCCCAGAGGCACTGGTACTGCAGCTCCGTAACACACAAAGTTGTTTGTTTTTTGAACACCCAATTGTAATATTTCTTAGCTCGTCTCAATTGTTTAAAAAAAAGGTAAGTTTTTATGCAGGTATTCATAAACACTGAGAAAGTGTAGTGCCGTACTTGTTACTTTAAACTCACTGAGATCCAGAGTGATTTTAGCAGCAATACGGTGACTCTGGATAAGATAAGGACTGCTTCACTCGCCATGTACAGTGCCTAGCACTGTGCAGTCCGGCTCGCTGAATATAAACTCTGGCTGCTGATGTAATACAGATGTTAATCAGAATTTACAGTAGTTGAACTGAGCTTGGAATTTAGCCAAAGGGACTGAAATGGAGCGTTAATCAAATGCCACAATTACTGAGCCACACTTCCTGCATTAAAATAAACTGATGAAGAAGATGCATTACACACCTAACATCTCAGTCTAAAGTAAGCCCTGCCATGAGAATGTCGTAACTGTAGTCATTAGCCTTTACCTTTGACTGTTTGAGTAAGGGAGAGGGTAATATAGATGTTAGTCTGCTCTCAGAAAGATGATTAAAAAAAAAAAAAAGCTTGGTCTTTTTAATGAACTAGTGTAATTACAGATCTGTTTAAGTAGAGGCATATGATACATATGTTTGTGACAATTTTCCAGAGGAATGGTTTGGCTAGTGCTAAATAACCAGGCTCGTTTTCCCATAATGCAAATGTTATTCACAAACTATTACCATAATTGATGCACCGAGCCACTGTAGAGTAAATAATGTGTTGTGTGTGGGAAGCAAGCTAGAAGTGAATGAATATTAAGGAACAAAATCTCATTTTTTTTAAGGGAAACTTCACAAGAACTAGAATTACTTTGAAAATCAGATGGGAATGCAAGTTCCAATCGACTGGTTGGTTTCTAAGCTATGCTGACATGCGTAAATGCGCATACTAATGGGCTGCAGTGTCCAGTCCGGTTCAGCTGGGGTGTTTTTTCTGCTTGGTGAGCACAAAGCATCCTCAGACCTGATCAAAGCAGCGTGGTGTATGGGGACCTGCAGGTAACATCAGCTGTCCTGAGAACTTCCCAGAGGAGAAGGTCTCCTGGCAGTCAAAAAGAGAATCTGCAGGGTGTTTTCTGTTGGGCAGGGGCAGCTGGGCTGTGGTAACCCCACATTTGGGGAGATACAAGTTGTGTCTCTTTCAGCCTTCCAGGACAGTGCTGGGGAACTTGTTCTGTGTAAGACAGAAAGAAGGATTTTGATCATTCAAAACCCATGGCATGATCCCATTAGGTTTATAGGGTGTATCCTAGTAGCATACGCTAGTAGAATATGAGGGGACTGCCCAGAGGCTGCGGTGGCTGAGATCTGCCCCCACCGGTGTGCTACATCACTGGCCACGGCTGCGTGGACGTTGTGTCATAAGGCGGGACGTGACTCTACAGCACAGCACTGACTCCTTGAGCACTGTCCACGTGCACAGCCTTGTGCCTCCAGAAGTGCTGAGCAGGTTCCAGCACTTGCTGAGGTGTGAATGACCCCGTATCTATCGCCCGGTGAAGGAGCTATTGGCGTTGCAAGCTTAGCTGCGCTGGTATGGATTCTGAGTAAAAGGTTTTTCTGGGTAGGACTGGATCTAACTGTGGGCATTAGTGTCCCACCATCTAATCCTTTTTCATGTTCAAGGGGAACTTGTTTTAGTGCTTACGTGTATATACACTGCATGGAAAGGCTGTACTTTTTCAGGTGTTATTTACACACCCCCAAACATGCTGCTCCCTCATTCCTGTTCCATGTGTAAATGAGGGAGATATATACAGACAACTAGATAAAAGGCATGGCAGAGGTGTATTCCAGTAGGATGAAATAACGGAGCATCATGGAGATCACTGCTTTCTGTATTTGAGACCTTTGTCATTTCAAACACACTTTTGAGCTTTGGTGTATGCTCAGAACAAAATTTTCTCCGGGTAATACAAACCTGGTCAAATACAGCTGTAGCTCTAGAAACCAGAAAGCCAGGGAATAGAATGCAAGAAGCATTGTGTAGGATTACAAAAACATCGTTTGATCTTTTAATTTCCTAAGCCATTTTGTTCTGGATGCCAATTATTGTTATTTTTCAAATTGCGGATTATAGCACTGCACCTTCTTTTTCTGAGAGACTAAAAAGACATTGTATGCAACCTTTGCCTCCTTTTGCTGAGGATGCTCACACGTGACTTCCTGGCACTGGTACATATATATCATATATCATCAGTAGCTTTCCTTATTGTAACTTGATGTAACTCAACGTGGCAGAAGCGACATATTGTGAGCCATCATGAGCCCAGCTCTTGTGCACCAGGCTTACGGGCTGTCCTTCTTCTTTCTCAGTCTGTCTCTTACATATTGTAAACCACTCGCAAATGTCTGTTCCTTGTCCTCTGTGGACTTTACCGAGCTGTCTTTGAGCCTTTCAGGCTTATGTGGCTGTGCCTCCTCGCCGTAATTTCACCTGTAAAGCTGAGCCCATGCCCGAGCACCATAACTTGTTACAAACTGGCGTTTCACTGGAGAAGCCACAGTACTTCAAACTGCTTTTCTGAAGTTAATCTGTACTCAAATTTCTCTTTGAATCAGGAAGCCTTAGTTATTAGGCTTAATCCTAGTCCCAGGGAAAAGCAGCTGTTCTCATCTGGTAGGTCTTGCAGGCAGGGAAAATGTTACTTGCACCTCTCGGTCATTGCAAAAAAGCTTTCCGTAAAGCAGAGCTCTGCCTGGAGGGTCATGGGGGTGGCATTGGTCTCCTGGACCGCTTTGGCCCACGTCTGTCTGAAACGGCACCAGGAGCTTCTGTACAGTGGGCCCTGGATGCGGCTTGTTCTGTACCTGCTCTAAACGGATACTGAAGCATAACAGCTCTCCGATGCTGCCAACCCGCGCCGGGTTTGAACCAGTGACCTAGAGAGCTTCTTAAAACGTGCACGTAAGTACGAATTGACAGCCGCGTGTTTACGGTGAGATTTTCGGCAGCGCTCAAGATGAAAGAGCAGATGGTGTTGATGGGAGAGCAGGGTTATAAGGTACAAGATGGGATTGTTATGATGTTAATAACAAGACAGCAAATCCCACAGTGCTTTCTATTAGCTTGAAAGATGATAGTTCCCTGTTGGCCCTCACATGAATCAGGAATGTCTGATAATGGGGGCCCCAGGAGGCTGCGGATGCCTCGTTAGTTTGGCGTGTTGGTTCAGCAATGTGTCCATCGATTTGCTTGGGTCAGACCATTCTGGCCTTATCCTCACTACCCGTGCCCTGGGCAGCCTTTTAGGTGCATAAAGGAGTTTGGAGATGAAGCTGTCATAATTCTGGGTTACTTCTAGCACAGAAACAGTGGTATGGAGCACAGGAACTTTGAATGAAACTGTTATTTGCAAGGTCAAAGCAGGGGAAGTGCTGGAAGGCAGGCAAGCGACGCTTCAGCACTTGCGTTTCATTTAAAGTAATCCATATTACTCTGCAGTTCTCTGAACTTGGGTAAAACTTTCTCTTCCAGTCAGCTTGCAGATCCACAGGCTTTGCTCTCAGCTTCAGATAATCTTCCAGGGATCACTGCTTTGGCTGGTACATTAGGAGCCGTTGTGAACTCTGAAAAACATCTCAGAATCCAGAAACTCATTCCACATTGTCTTTTTCTTTTCACAGGCTAATTATAAAAATTGCTGTAAACATTTTCTGGAGATGGGATCTTCCTATTTATCTAAACTTTGTGCTTGTCATTTGTCCTCCCCCGCCCCCAGCATCCCCACACTTCACTCTGGTTGGGAAGTGTGAAAGCTATTATGGTGATAGGGAGTGAGATGATTTTCTGCTCTCATAGCGCCAAGGAGACAGGAGTGGATGTAATCCATCTAGTCCCTGCTGCAAATGCCTCATCTTGCTTTAGCCTCCCAGCACGTCTGTGTACACACAGAGGTTCATTTTCCCCGGGATAAGGGTCAGCGCTCTTTAGCTTACTCTTGGATCAGCGCAGCTTGGCTCCATAGTGTGCCCTTGCAAGTGGGTGGATCTGGGTGTTTATTTTGTGGCACATACAAGGAGAAATCGTGCCTGGTTTGCTCCTTCCCTCCCTCCCTCTGAGCGCCGTGGAAATGTTTGTCTGACTTCACAACAAACACGGAGTCAGAGAGGAGGAGGCATAGCGTGCTTTTGGTTGACTTAAAAATCAAATCTGTACCGTTCCCTGTTTGGTTTGCCTGCCTTTGTCTATCATGAGCTTTGTCACAGGGGATAATTGAAATTAACACGGATCGATACCTAAATATACACTAGGATGTATTAAAAGGTTTAGAACCAATGGTCTGTTAAAAGAGGTTATTGCAATTCCTTTATTCACCGTCTCACATTTGAAATGGTATGTTAAAGTAGGACAAAACTAGCTCAATAGATCAAAAGATGTTTGTTTTGGGACAAGTGTAAATATTCCGTCAAAATATGGTTCCTTTTTGGGGAGGAATAGAAAATCAAGTCTGGATTTTGGCTGTACACACTTAAAATCTGAACAGTAAATAATTTCATGTTATTGATGAGTGTTTGAAAGGCAAAACAGAGACTTGGAGGTTAACGCTACAGCACATTTAGGGATGAATTCCTAACCAAGGTATTGTTTATCTGGCAACAATTCCCATAGCAAGTGCAGACGAATCGCCAAACAGGAGCGAAGCTGTCATGTGATGCACTGTATAGACAATAACTCTATAAAATATGAAACTCAAATACTTTTCAGACAAAACGCTGACACTAAGTTTTGAAATAAATGGTGGCATATTTTGTCCAACTACAGAGTTAAATGCTGTCTTGAAAACAGAGCTGTCGTGTACTTCATGTACACGTGCAAACCTAAATGGCCATTGGTATTAGAAGCAATAGCCAGGTTGTGCTGGTTCTGTTTGTGGATGCTAATGCTGGACGTTTCAACGACGAGACAAAAAAGGAGCGATGCTGTGGCGTGACCTGCCTGGCTGGGGGACGTGGTGCTTGGAAATACTGTGTCTCCGCTCCCCGCGCTGCACTTGTCCTTTGAATACAAAAGGACAGCTCTCGAGGGATGTCATTGTGCATTTTCCTGAGATAAAATAATAGCTCTGTGTTTTGTGACCCTGGAACTTTAGGTCCTGCCAGATGCTAATGAACCAGTGGAAAACATCCAGGGCCTGGTAATTGCTTTGAGCCACAGCTGTTTGTGCTTGGTACACAGTGTCAGAGCTTGCTTCTTCGGTGGCTGCGCCCTGTGATGTTGCCCCAAGGTCCCCTTGGGGACTCGTGGGTCAATGCAGCAAGCAAACTCCCTGTAATTGGGTACAAGAGAGTGCAGTGTGCAGTGTGGACACGGGCAGTTTGAGGATGAGCCGTGCTCTTGACACCACCTGTGTGGTTCATGTTTGGCATCTGCAGTAAATGGTGAGCAGAGCTAACAGGCAGCATGTCCCACTGCAGGACTGGAGTGACAGCAGAGCCCCTTGCAGAGCCACAGCTTGGAAGAGATGGAGCCTCTTGCAGTGACCTGAACTCACTCAGACAGACAGCCGAATCTGTCCTGTTTATTCATTTGCTGCTTAAAAAAATGGCTTTTTAGGTGCAGAAAATAGAAGGTACCAATAAAAATCAGTGTTTTGATTTGCTTTTGATGTGTGTCTTCTGTAGGAGACCTTCCTAGCCACTGCCTTCCTTGCAAGAGGTGATCTCTCATGTTTCCATACACTGGAAAAGGCTGGGGCATTTTACCACATTTTTACCATAGGTTGCTTCTCCCACAAAAACGCAGAATTAAAGGGAGAGTAGGAATACTTTTCATTGGTGTCAGTGGAGAGTCTCTTCTGCCATCTCTGGCTGTGGGTGGCAGAGATTTGCTTGGCTGAGGTGGATTAGAAGGGACTCGCTCGCCCCAGTGCCCTGGCTGAGCAGGGAAGGCCAGGGATCTATCTGTGTAAGTCTTGGTTTATGAGAAGTTCCAAACCCCTCTGTTGGCAAGTGAATTAGCAGCCAGCCTCTCACTTACAGCTTTCATGTGATGCACTGGCGGTATTGATAGTACTTTTTAGGTGAGTAATATTGATAAACTAGGTTTCAGGGTCTGTCTCGTCCAGCATATACTAGGAGGAGGTAAGTTAGTGCTTTGTGCATTTACTCCACCTCAGTCTATGAAGAAGGTACAGCAGATCTGGAAAAGGTACAGGGAATGATGAAATCTGCGGAGACCGGCATAGCTTCCCTACAAGGAGAAAGGTAATAGTCTGGGGGTTTCCAATCCCCAAAAGATGTGATAAAGGAAGGGAAGAAAAACATATAAGGTCATAACTGATCTGAAGATGGAGTGAATGATTCACCTTTTTGCAAGAGAGGATACTGCAAGGCTCCCACTTAAATAACCAGACAGCTGGTTAGAAACAACAAAATGAGGCAACGTTCTCCTGCTGCGTGTTGTGAAATTCTGAACCTTGTTTCCAGCCGCAGCAGCATCTTATGGAAACATAAAGAGGTTCAGCTATGTGCACAACAAATTCAGATCTGTCTGTGTTATTAGATGAGATGGTGTGGGCACATCTCTGAACTCGAGATTTCTTACGCTGTTTGCTTATGAATCTCAAAGTATTTGGACGTAGGATGCTGGGCCAGATAGCTCTGCTGCAGTACAGAACTCTCTGTATACAGTGGAAGTACAGCAGACTGATTATATTTGTCCTGTACTTTGCAACTTGATATTCACTACTCTGTGGCATGCTTGGAGCTGGGAAATTTGCAGCGAACTGCAACCAAATTGATGTGTCTCATTAAACTGGAGACAGGGAATCAGGCAGTGTTTCTGGTTGGGCAAAAAAAAAAATCTAATAGGTGCCTTCCCAGCATTTTTTATGCATTAGTTTCATATCGATAGCTTTTTCTTTAACAAAAGTCTTTACAAATATTATTTTAAAACATGAGCCTTGGCAGCATCAAAGCTAAGCAGGTAGGTATGTGAAGGGAGGGCTGAGAAAGGGGGAGCAGAAGTCTGACTCCCGATTCCCTGCTCTGGTTACATGGTGGCATTGCTGCAGCTGCAGAATTGGAAAGGAGATATTTGCTTTATGCTTAAGAGGCTTTATTGTTTCTAAACTATATATAGTTCTGTAATCTTTCCCTCGGAGGGGGAGGGCAGCATGGGACAGCCTCTGAAGCATCGCCGCCCCGCTCGGTGGGGGAGCGAGGGGTTAACACGGCGGTGCAGGGTTTTCCGATCGGGCAAGCTCATTGTCAGAATAATGTTTAGCCAGGTGTTAATCCGTGTCTGGAGGGAAGTGCTGGAATTCATTATTCATCCCACTGGGGGAGGTCATGGTCCTGGGAGGCTGCCAGCGCTGGAGCCAGCCTCCTGGCTTTACTGACATGTGCCATTTGTGATGAAGGCAGCTGAAGTCCATTTGGGGAATTCTCCTGTCAGGCAGCCAAGCCAACGGCGAGCGGAGCGCAGGCGTTGGGCGAGCGCTGGTGCAGCAAGTGAGATCGCGCAGCGCCGGGAGGGCAGAGGGGGACAAGCTGGGACTGTGGGAGGAAAGCATCGCTTTTCCTTTCTGTCCTTTTCTTCTTCTCCCACCCTGCGCTCCCCTTAAATACTGTGCCCCCCTTGGAAAATTGGAAGTGGTGCCGGCGAGTTGCTTTTCAAGCAGCAGGATCGGCTTGGGTTGCTTTCTTGTTTTTTCAACGAGGGCAGGAGGTGAGACGATGATCAAGTCCAGTTGGTTCTATGTCAAGTTCAAGTATGCAGAGAAGGTAAGTGGGCACGTTTTCTCCTGCAGCCTCCCCAGGGGGCTGCCCTCAGCCCCGTTCCCTTGAGAGGCAGCTCTGGCACCGGCACTGCTGAAAAGTTTCTCTGGTGAATTTGTTTTCCCGGATTGAAAGATAACGCCGTGCCGAAAGCCGGCGCAGCACAGGGAACGGCTTGAAATGTGACAGCCACCGCTTCAGCGTGGTACAAGTAGGGGAGAGAAGGAAAGCTCAGATCTAATTCCTATGGCGCTGTGTCAGTATTTAAAAAAAAAAAAAAAAAAAGCAGCAGTGGAGATGTATTTGCTTTTCTCATGTGTGAAGCTTGAAAGGGAGAAATATTTCTTATTCTCTAGAGCCTGTTATGAGATGTGACCTGCTTCTGCAGGGAAGTCAGTTTTTTTCTTTTATTCTCTTTCAGTAACAAAGTAAATATTTAATTGTCCATGATATTACTGGGAAAAAAAAAAGAGGAAGCTTTATTGATCAAAAAGTAGTAAAATGTATTCTAAGGCTGTTTGCTGCACGTTTTGCTGTGGAACTTGCTGCATTTCCCATTGCACAGACAGAATGGGGTACTTTCTGTTGGATTTTCCCTTTCACGCTCAGCCTCTGCTTCATCCTGCCTGTCCCTCGGCACCCAGGTGCCTGGGGGAAGCAGAGGGATGGGCGGGGGGAGAGGACGAACCCAGATTTCAGTGGGGACCTGCTTGACAGTGATGCCTTTTCACTGAGCATCTCCCTGGAGGGTTTCCTGCCCCAGGTTAAAGACTGTTCTTATTGCCAGTGAGCTCGAGAGCAAGGCAGAATATTTGGATGTGGCTTTGCTGTGTTCTTTACTCCAGTGAAACGGGTAAGAAAACAAGACAAGTTTTTTGGGAAAATACTAAGAAGCCTCACTCTGTTCCCCAACAATCCTCAAGCAAGCAGCACCTTGCTTTATTTAAACTGGAGAAAACCACGTATGTGCTATTAGCCTGAAATTTGCTATTCTGGAAAATAGTCCCACGTTGATTTATTTCTTGTCTTTGTGCCTCAAGTTATACTGCATACAGTGAAAGCATATATATTTCATTTAACAAGATTGCCCTATCATTTATCCTAGGCTGCAAATAGCACATTTAACAAAGTCACAGATTTAACTATTTTGTTTTCATTTGTTTTGGGCGGCCTTACAAAGGCAATTTGACTGCAAAATCTACTTTATTAGGCAGTTATATTTTATCTCCTTCATGTTTCTCTCCAATAATTCTACATTATTTAAAGTCATGTCGTACCTGTAAACCTCTATATCAAAACAGATCGACTCTGCATATTTAGTTTAAGAAACTCTTCCTGGAAATAAAAATCTAATTAAATCAGTAGTTATCTGCCAGTTGGTGAGGTTGGCTATTTAAAATATCAGAGGATTTTTATTATTATTATTATTTTTACCTTTACATTTTGTGATTTGATTTCTTCCTTTTTTTTTGTTTTTGTTTTTGTTTTGTTTTTAATACCCCACACAGTTCAATGAGAAATCCCTCGAGTCACTGAACCAAGCAGATAATGTAGCTGCTTTTCTGTCACCGGGTAATTTTGTGTGCGTTACATAACCTGTCATTCCAGTTTTGTCAGAGACCGATATTTTGAGATCTACAACCTGGGAAATTTGAACATGGATGACATCCAGGAAACCCATTTGATCTGTATTCCTCATAGTTACTTGTGCCTGACAAGATTTCCGTCTGATTCACCGAGGAATTTGCCAAGTCTGTTCATCTGTTGGGGGGACAAAGCCCACCAAACCAAAAATGTAATGTGCACACACAGGAAGACAAAAACTGAAGTGCATGCCTGTTCTTTTATTGAATTTCATGTGTGGTAAGAGACCATGAGTCCTTTGCATGGAAGTAAGGATTTCCTAATAGAAGGACTTGAAGGATTTGTCTTCGCTGTGATGCAAAATGTACCCCTTGCTAAACACAGAGGTTTGAGTCTTGTCTACATACAAAGTCATGCTGGTGTGGTGTAGGTGGGAACTGATGCCGACTTTATGAAACTGGTGCAGTTCTCTGGCTGGACACTGTGGGCACACACTCCATGAAACAAGTGCCTCTATGTTAGTGTAACCACAAATAAGTAAAAAAAATTAGGTCAAATCCTTTTGCAACTCTTCCATATTGTCAACATTTTAGAAATTGGTTTTATGTAAACTAAAATGAAGTACCTTTGAAATTAAGTATCGAACCAGCTCTTTTCAGCAGTTTGACTGAATGGATTTAAAGTCTCGCTTGAAGATGTAGTTTCTCATTTTAAGTTGACATAAGTGTGGGTTGTTGCTGAAATGAGTGTTCCCACTCCTAGCTACGTGTTGTCAGCGTTAGTGATTGTGCAGCCACATGGTGACATGCATCCAGGAACTGATCCAACTGAGCGAATGGGTTTTATTCCTTTTTTTTGTCCTGGTTTAGTTCCCAGTCAGATCGGCTTGATGTACCTGGAAATACACAGTTGAGAGTGGGTAGAAAAAAGGTGATGTCTCTTCCAGTAGCAGCATGCAAAAATTAAATTAATTTGTTTGCTCACTGGGAAGTGTTGTATAATCTCTGTTTAAGGTAGGTCATTTTAGGTCATGGAAGGGTTAGATCTCTGTCCTCACTGCAGTGCCATATCTCAGTTACATCAGATGTAGAACTGCTTTTCCTATGTGTGCCACCATTGTGACGTTACACCACTCCTTCTTAATTCTCTTGTAAATAAGTTCATTGACATTTTTGTTGGCTGGCTGGCTGAGCTAAAGTTGACATCCTTGCCTCTGGCCATTTCAGGTTTTTTTTTTTTTTTTTTTNTTTTTTTTTTTTTTTGTCTTTGATTTCTTTTGGAAGATCTTGCTGTCTAAAGATCCCTCTGTGATAAAGCACATATATTTGATACGTGACAAAACTAACTTTGCAGCAGCGTATATATTGTAAAACATTCCTTCATATATACATTGTCAACCCGTTTTACTCTTGGCATAGCTACGCTTTACTGCTGTGAACTGTTGTGTTCTGTATGAGAGTTGCTCGTCCCACCTGGCTTATCTGCAGTCTCTGCAGAAGGGATGGACCTGAGCCGAAGCTTGGTGGCAAAATTCACTTGGGCTTTAAGGAAGTCCAGATGTCACAGGTCTTCTGGGAGCTTCCAAACTCATTACATCTACCTGGTACTGTGAAATACCGTAGCCAGCCAACTCATGTTGCTTGTCTGCTTGTACAGTGGCTGTTGTATACTGACAGGAAATTCTGCTGCTCTGTTCCCCATTGCATTCCTCCAGAGCCGTCCTTCCATATGCCGCGGGTTCCCGTAGCTAGAAGGAATGAGTGCCTGTGGCTATGCCTTGCTGGTGATGCCTGCTACCTCCAAGGTGTGTGATGCCCCAAATAAACAGGAACCTGAGGAGATAACAGTTACACAATCCCTTCTGATACAGGAGAAAAAATCAGTGGCCGTGCAGTTGCTGCTGCAGCAGGAAGCCTGAGAGGTGGTCTTAGACTGTATAGTAGCCTATCCTACAGGCATGTTGGAACTGGAAACAGAACAGATAGATGTTGGATAAACCAATGTACCTGGGCATGTTATTTTGCTCAAGTCATCCATTTATTCTATGTTGTGTTTGACAAGTGCTATAAAACCATTCATTACACAGCAGTGTATTTTTTTATTGTGATTAAAATAATCGGATATTAAAACTAAAGTAGAAACACGCAACTTCATCTTGAGTCTATTATCAAGTTAATTGCAAACATTCTATTATTATAAACTTCAAGGGAGCCTCCTGGAAAAAAAAAAGTTTTTGTTTACTGTTTCAAAGAATTAATATAAAGTCATTTGAACACAAGCCATATTTACATAATACCCATATTCAATCTCTGTGCATTTACACCGTAATTAAAATTCAGTGGCTTCATATGAATAATAATGCTGATACTAGGAGATCAGTTTGATCTGAGGGAAAAAAAAAAAAGGCAAGCTCTTGGAAATGTATGAAATTCTAGAAAGCGTGGGAGAAGTGTAAAGAGGTAGCATGAGTAGGCAGTCTGGCTCCATGTGCTGCTGCTTGAATCTGAAGGAGCGTACGGATGGTGTTGGGGAACTTGAAAGGTTTTGCTTTGTCCTTGAAAAGCCGTTTCCCCCATTTGGCCTTCATTTGATGGGTATTGCCGAATGATGTGAAGCTTAATTTTCCTGTTCCCAGCAGTGCCCAAGGGAGAGAAGTGCTGTATTCCTGGCTGGAAAATGAGATTAAAACACCCCGTACCGAGGTACATGGTACATTCATTCCTTCCTCTAACATAAGACTCGCACTACAGTGAAAGGCAGTTTACAGTTTTGACAGATAAAATAAAAAGCCTTAAGGACCAGCAACCACTTTGGATGTTCAAAGGGCTTCATTTCCAGCAGAAAGATTTCAATTACAGTCATTTTCCTTGAGTAAGTACAAAGAGGTAAATGGAACCTGTGTTTCAAATGTTAAACTCGCAGACTACATTATTACCGGTTATACTTGGAAGGTAAAGGATGAAGCCAATCTAAATCAAAGCCCTGGTTCCAAATTACTTTTTAAGAGTATGATGAGGTCTGCACCCAGTAATTCAGCAGCTTGGTACTGAGCAGCACATAGCACAGAAAACGTGACTTTCATTAGATTGTGTGGCTCTTCTCGGGGGATCGAGGCCGGAAGCAGCTTTCTCAACAAGCACTAAGAGTTGCGTCTTGAAAGGGCTGCTGTGCAGCTGTAAATGCATGTGTTGTCTGTATTTTTAGAGAATTTAGTTTTTACTTTCTTCTCTCACTTTGTTACCTGTCTTTTATGAAAGTAGTTTGACAAAGATTTGGTTATTTATCTCCTGTATGGCACAACCTCCCCCCCCCGCAGTGTTTTTTATCTCAGGACCATTTCCTCCCCTTGCTGTTATAAGGAACAAATTTTCAGAAGTCCATGTTTTTGGTTTTTTTTGATCAGATTTTGAAATGTGCAAACTGTTTGTCTAACACAGGTGCTCAAGAGAGATAGATAGCCAGGATGCTAAATCATTCTGGTTACCTGAGCTTAGGGAAACATGCGTTTTTACTGGAATGATGAACTCCTCCAGAAATCTGTACCCAGGGCATGATCAAAAGCTGAGGACAGCTGCTTTGGTCGGTGGCTTTTGGGTCGGACCTATGCCCAGAGGAAGGGCAGGGAGTAGCCAGCCTCCTCCCTGCTCTTCAAGTGACTCCATCTTCCAGGGAAGCTGGTCTTCTTGGCACTTGAACCATCTTTGCTAGGGGCTGGGAGGTGGGAACCCACCTGTTTTTTCTCCAAAAGTGATTGCTGGAGCTAATTGTGCTAATTTTATTTAATTTGCTATGACTTTTCCTCACTGCTTTGTAGGTGGATTTCTGTAGATATGAAATCAGGTGTTACTCCTTAAACTGATGGAGATGATCAGCAAACGGTTGTCTTTCCAAATTACTCCGCACAAGAAACCTAGTTCAGTCTTTTTATCAGTTTTAACTGCTGATTTTTTTTTCCTTTCCTACCTATGAATATTACAAGTTTGCTTCTTTTTTTTAGATTGTATTGCAACTGCAACTACCAGTGCTTTAGGGAAAAGAGTGAGATTTGTCTTCTGTACTTGCATACAGGGACTGGGCCTATTCAAAAAACTCAGAAAGGAAGATAGATGCGCTAATTTACCTGTAAATACAGATTATTACAAATATGCCCTCGTGCTTCACTAGCCCGGTGCTGTCTTTGACTCAGCTGCTTACACCTGCCTGGTTTGCTGGGTGACCCTGTGTTTGCTTTTGTAGCAGTATCACAGAGAATTGCCTTGCTTTTCATGTTTTGGCTTTTGCTTATGACATTATGATTTTATCTGGCATTTCAGTGAGCACAAAGGTGTCAAAGGACAATATGTGCTTGCTGATGATGGATGCAGCCTGCACAGCTGCTGTGCTTTGCTTGAGGCCGGCAAGTGGACCTGAGGAGCACTTTTCCCTTCACCTGGTTATTTTCTTTCCAGATTCTTTTGCTGCGAAGGCTGGGTTTGGCAGCAGGAAACACAGGCTCCTGTCTTGGTGGCCTCATGAGCACAGTGACAAGTAGGCAGGGCGGAGAGCCAGGGGAAGAAATGCCATTCCTGTGCTGCTAAGCCCTGTGTGTGCTTGTGCCAGAAGCTGCCCTTTGGTTTTCTCCTGCTGCTGGGTCTGTAGAGCTGGAGGAGGTTCAGCTGAGTGTCCTGCATGGAACATCCTCCTGCAACATCTGCTGTGTGGTGTGCAGGTCACCCTGGCTCCCTCTCCTTGTTTCTGCTCCACATTGCTATATTAAAAGTGGTGATGGGTCACTGACAAACCAGTGCAGGCTGCAAGCCGCTTAATCTGTGCATTTGTTGTATTCTCCACCTGGCCCTCACTGTCATAAAGTTAGCTCAGATTTCTAAGCATTTGGAGAGCAGTGCTGAATATTGTTGGGCTAAGTGGTGTTTTCTTATTTATTTTAAGTGGACAGTTCTCCGGTTCTGCCAGTTCTTGGTAGTTGGACAGTCCTTGGGAGAGCTCTTGTTTGTTTTTAGATAGAGGCATTTTAAGTTGGGTGTTAAATTCTTCTGAACAGTTGCTATTTGCTTTTTGCTAACCCGTAGCATTTTAAAGTGAAGGCTCAGAAGCACTGGTGTATCTGTAGGTTCATTTGGTTCTGCCATCAATGTGGTAGAGATTTAAAGGACCTTTTCTTATTGAATCCAGGGCAGTTGTTGCATCCTGCATATCAGAACAACTCAAGGGTTGCTCTGCCTGGGCAGATGCCAGGAGCCCCGCGGGACTTGCAGCAGCCAGGCGTGACAGAGTCATTAGGAAGTCCGAATGCCACCAGTTTTCCCCTTGATATTTCTCGTAAAGGGACTCACTGGGGCAGAAGCTATTTAAGCATCTTGGTGTCACTTTAGGATCCTCCCATCTACAGGTGGGAACACGGTGTTTTTTTTTCCAGCTGGAGCCAGCTTCTGGACAGCTTTGTCTTTTATACGGTTTGGGATCTCAACCTGAAACTATTTTGTCTCTAGTCCTGTTTATGTATTTGTGAGAGTAAGAACTGCACACACTGATGAGAATAGTCAGTGACAGGTAAAATAGCAAGAAAAAAAAAAAAACTGTTACATTCTTTTGATGTAAATTTTTAATCAAATGTATTTCCTTCTGTTAAGCAACTTTTACAGCCCACTGCACAAAACATACAACCAAAAAACTGCACAATGAGCTGCATGTAATAGGCTAGCGATGCATCCATTACACATTTTTAAGTGTGTGTAACACATTTAAATTCATTTCTGTGTGCATGGCGGTATGGCCTTCAAAAGGTAATGGGAATTTACATAGACTTGCTCTTGTAGTTACTCGGGTTTTCTTCAGATTGCAGTGCTTTGGAGAGCTTCATTGGAAATGGTCTCTTTTGTAACAGGAAAAAAACATAATTTTAAATACATTAGAAAGCTGAAAACCTCGTATCAACACTTCTAAAATGATTGTACGGTGCTTGGTATCAGTGAGCACTGTTCTCCAGCGCAGCTGTATTGATTGAAGAGTTGGTAGATGATAGGCTAGGTTGTAATAACAGTAATAATTACATTAAATAACACTTCAGTCCAAATAATTAGAGGCAAGTTTTGTAGCAGCTGTGTGGATGTAGCTGTATCAGTTTTATGGCAACCAGACTCAGCGGTGTCATTGCTGTTTGTGTCCCCTGTACGCGAAGTCTCCTGCCTGGAGGCCCCCCATCGAAACCCAACTACTGTCCCCGCCTGCATGCTTCACTGCTGCCAGCCGCCCTTCAGCAGGTCAGGGGCCAAAACATGTTTTCTTTTTCCAAGGTCTTTTGCCGTGATTTCAGCAGCCCTTTTCTGAACTTTTGCTTCCCAAGACACCTCTCTTATGGGACTCGCAGCTCCCATTTGGCATCTGCCCATGTGCCCCTGGGCTGGACCTTGCTGACCATCTTGATGACGCAATGAAACTGCAGATAATTGCAGCAGTGCCCTCAGTATCGAAGACATCTGAGTGATATTCTCTGTGGTTTCCAGGGTCTTTGGCCAAACAGGGTGCGCTTCCACCATTATGCCAAGAGCTGGCAGCCGTGCAGCTTAGCATGTGCTTCAGGTTGGAGGGAGGTGGGCAAGAGCTCTCTGCGTCTTGCTGCCACGCCCAGTGAGGTCTGACCTAAGGTGAATGGTGCCACCAGGTGACAGAAGATGATCTGCCAGTTACCTTCTCTTGGGTGATAAGCCTTGGTATGACCTTCTGTATGGGAGGGATTGCTTTGTGGCTGGTAAAGAAACAGATGCTCCAGCATGGCTGGGCACACGCAAATGCAGAGGAATTGTTTTGAGTGGCTTTTTGGGACACAGACTTTGACTTGTAAGCCTGTGGTACCTTTAATGCTGTAATCAACCACACGGGGGTACTTGACAGATTAATATTCAGGACACAGTAGAGGAGAGAGGCTGGCTGGGGGGATATCACATGCAATCTGCTCATCTAGAATGATTTTCTGTTTTGAAGCTAGATTCACCAGTTCTGTAGATGGGAAGAAAAAAATCTAAGGATTTACTCTGATTTTTTTTTTCCTAGACTTCATTTGCCTGAGGACTAGTTCTGCCCTTTAATTATTTAAGAACTGGGTTTTGTTTACAGTTTGTAATAAAACTGATAAAAGATTAACAAGGTGCTTGTGAATCATTTTAAGTAAATTAAAGCTTTGAAAGACTTACAACTGCAAATATTTGAAAATTGTGAAGTAGGAGAGTAAGGACAGACCAGATCAGATAATCAGGTTATTGGATTTGTTTGGGAGAAAAAGTAGTCTTGTTTGCAATTGGATGGGAGAGCAGTATTGCCTGTCCTGTTAAATATTTATGTGTACTTTTAACAAATTTAAAGATACTGGTTGTATCAAACAGCACTGAGATTTTTAAAATAATTTTTTATTATGGTGTGGAGTAGCAGCATGAATCGAGTGCAAGTCAGAGGAGGGATTCAGAGTGGAAGTGTCTGCATCTAAGTTCACAGTGGTGGCAAGCCTGTGCCACAGTAGGTATGTCTGTGCTACTTTTAAGGACTGTGTTGATTCTCCCCTAAAACAGTTGTGATGCCTTAAATAAAATGGACTCTGAGCTTATTTCGATGCTGAGGTCTTGGGGTTATAATGGATATTTCCATCAAAACACAGGCACAGTGTGCAGTAGTAGTAAAAAAAGACTAAACAACTAAAATATTAGGAAAGGTACTAAGGATGGAACAGGGACCCTTGTTATGACAAAACAGAAATCCCTGGTTTGGACGTGCAACTCTCGTCCTCCCCTTTGCAAAGATCTGCAGACATCGTAAATGCTCACAGAAGAGCCTCAAGGCTGTTCAGAGGTGTCAAATGGCCTCTAGGTGAACTAAATGAGCTACAGCCCTTCAGCTGGGTAAATAGGTGACTGTAAAGGAGATATGACAGAGGTCTGCAGAGTCAAATGGGATGTGGGCAGGATGACAATTGTTTTTGCCTCCTGACAGAAGAACTTGGTGTCATCAAAGGAAGTTGGTAGGAGTCAGCTTGAAGGAGATCAGAATTAGGTGGTTCTTCATGAAGGTCTTGACCAGTGCAACTGATTGTCAAAGGAAATTGTGGATGCTTGAAGTTTACATCACTTCAGGGAGATGGGACAAATTAATGGGAAAAAAATCAACTGATTATCGCTGAATGGGCAGAAACCACATCAGGAGCTCAGTGAGCTGGAAATGTCTGGAGATGGAAGCAAAGGGGAAAGATATATATATGTGTGTGTGTGTATATATATATATATATAAAATAGAGAGGGACAGGAGTATTATATATACTTAGCCTATTTTTGTTCTCTTCTTTGGACATCCATTTATGGCCACCATTGGAAAGGGGATGCTGCACAAGCCGAGCCTTTGATCTGACCCAGCACAGTTATTCCTCTGCTGGTGATGCTGGGACAGTCTGTCTTGTACGATAAGTATTAGATAAAACTGGTGTTTTTCAACACCCACTGAGCTTAGCAGCTATGGATTTGACTGTGAATGTTACTTGAAAACAAAGGCATATCGTGCAGTGATTGCAACCTAGTATTAATAGCTGGGTTCCTAATTTTCTGCCAAAGTGCTCTGGGACTGGGAAGAAACTCATTTCCTCTCTTCTATGTCCTTCCTTTTCTCCCCCCATAAAATGGGTATGAATGCATGCATGTCGTCAAGATTATTATCTGTGCAGTATTGTGGGGAGAATGACAATGCATTTGTTTGGAGCTCTGGACAAAATACAGTACCGAAAGGAGGCAAGCAGCAGGGTCCCAAGAAAAGTTTCAGGATGAGTGAATTATTACATTAGAGAGCTCTTTAGCACCCCAATGAAAAATCAGTACAAGCTGTTAAGCCTAAATCATGTTTATATTTGAGGTGGAAAGGAACTCTTCAGTAGATGAGGGCAGATGAGAGTTTGAGTCTAATTAGACTTTTTATTCCTTTGGGAATGAGCTGTGAAAGCTAACACGGCACAGCAGGTTCAAAGGTCTGTGTGTAGATCCTAATCTGCTTAAAAGACAGGGTGGGATTTCACTGACTGTATCACAAACTTGGGTTCAGTAACCAACTTGTTCCTTTCTTGAACATCCAAATATAAACTGCGAAAGATGATGGAGGAAAGTAAAGCAGGTGAATGTACACATGCCATATATCACTCCATGATAATGATAAAATATGCTGAAAGCTCTGTAGCTGGTCTTTTTTCTACCCTTTACACTTGGCATCATTGCATTACTTTGATGGCAGCTCTAACATACCTTGTTAAAGTTACGCTTCGAAGCAGATATTTAATCTGTGGGTCTCAGCAATGTTGTGAAAGGTCTCCTTTTGCCTTTCCCTGTAGCTGGTTTTTCCATCTTGCTCTGCACATTTGCAAATGAATTGTTACCAGCTCCAGCTGTCATGCCAGGTAGGGTTGACCTCCGTGTCGGAAGAGGGCACTGCGTCCCAGTTCTTGGGGAGAAATGGGAGGAGCACATATGGGTTGCATTATTTTGTAGCTTTATACAAGCAGTATTTGTAGCTTCCAATGTTCTACATGATACAGATGTTAGAGATGAATAGATAGTGTTTCTATTTCCTTGTTTAGTCTTCTGTAATTTTTCAGTGTTGTGATCAATCTTTGTCCAGCATTCTTGAAACTTCGCTTGTGTTTAGTGTATGCTCTCTGATTGTCAATGATCTCCTTCAAAAATCTAGGATTCGTTCCATCTGGTCCCAGGAACTTGGCAGCTTGTGTGACTAGCAATAGCTGATTTTTCCATGAGTGCTAGTACAGAGAAGTCGATTCATGGCTAAAAAGATTAAAATCCCTACATCAGAAAAGCTGGAAAAATATAACAATTGCAACTCTGCCAAGGAAGTGCTTCTTGTTGGCTTAAAAATCATATGACAAGTTGAAAGAGAGAGATTTGGAAGTGTAATTCAATTCTGTTGTCAATCCAGGAGAGTTAAAGCTGAAATCGTGTTAGAATACATTAGCAGCAGTGCCTGGACAGAGAAAATCAACTGCCTCTCAAAGACAATTTTGTGCTCCTTTCCATCCTGCCTCAATTTGTTATGACTTGGTTTGGATTTCCTAACTTTGATGTCACTGAGGTTGAGCATCTGATGCGTGCTGAAAAGGTCTTCACTTCTGTGACTGCGGGGGCCCCCTTCTGAAATAAACTGCGTTCTCCAGCACTGAGGAAATGGGGAGTGGAATGCTGAAATAGAAAGGGGTCAAGCTAGCAAATTCGAAGAGAGAGGCTTCCATACGGTACGTTGGAGGTGTTACGTATGCCTCTCACTGTGAGGAATCATCCCCTCTTTTTGTCAGGGATTGACAGTAATTAGGTACAACGCTGTGGTTCTCGGTGATAAGGTCTCTGGGTGGTGGGCGAAGAGAACTGTGTTTGCCTTTCTGGGCATGGCCCTGATGGTGGTTATGAGTGCTTTGGATGTGCTGTTAGAGTTCGCTCCTGGAGATTGTGTGAAGTCTTTGTAGTAAGGGCAGCATCTTGCATCAGAGCAGCACAGTGAACCTATTCCTTGCTGCTGATTCCCATGCTCCTGCTCGTTGGCTGGAGCACTGCTGTTGTGCTCAGCTGAGTACCAACTGGTTGTTTGTTTGTTTGTTTGTTTGTTTTTCTCTTCCATGTAAAAGAGGGAGCTAAAGAGAAACCTAAGTCATCTGTGTTCTTGGCTGGAGGTGTGGGTTTCAATTTAGTTGCCTAGTTTAGGAAGATGGACTTGTTCAGTACTTACATATCCCAGTATCTGTGGCACGATAGAGAAATTAGGAGCACAGAATCCCATTTCTCTCTCAGCAAGGGCAGATTATTATAAACCGGGGGATGTGGGTCCTTCCACTGTCACTGGAGGGAAGTTGTTGGAAGATGCTTACTTTTGTGACCTCAGTAATATTCACTTCTGAGACCAGTAGAGGTATAGCTAATAAATCTGAATAATTATTAGATATACCACAAAGTATCCTGGCATAGCACGCCATACATTTCATATTGCTTTCTTTCTGATCTTGTAAGTTTGCACAGGATCAGGATGTGGGTTAATATAAAAGCATAGTCCTTTTAAAGTTACTTTTTTGTAAAAATCCCATCTCTCCTGGCTAACAGCGGTGGATTGCTTACATGGATATCTTACAAGATCATGAGACAGATTTAAAAACATTTAGTTGTGGACATCTAGTGGTGCTGACTGTCTTGGGAGGCACAAGTAGCAGCTTCAGCCGCTTGCCACAGGTTATCGGGGTGGCCTGCGTCTGGTGGTGCGCCGTAGAGGGGAGTGTGCAGTGAGGGCAGTTGTAAAAGCTGCTGGATTCAAAGGCTAAGTAAGGTTTCCTTTCTTGTTTTGGGCAGCTGCGACTTGGATCCTTTTTCCTGTGACCCCAAGCGCGTATATATAACATCTGAACTGGAACTCTCATCTCCTTAGGGCCCCTGTGTGCATGAGGAGAGAAGTGGGCCTGTTCCCAGGCCTGAATGGCTTGTGAGGATTCCTGGTTTTCTCTAGTTCAGTTGTTTCATTTAAATATCTGTTATTAGGTAGGTGAAATCTGGAGTCTCCGTGGCACGGTTCTATCTGTATAAAAGGAACATTTTCTATTTCTCTGAGGGTTGTGCAGGTTTTGAACACTAGAGTCTCCTGAGTGCTGGGCTCCTGTCAGACGGGAGCACAGGCTTACCAGGCTGACGCAAGCAGAAAATGACTATTGAAATATTTTGAGTAATCCTTTTTCTTGAGAACGAGCAAGCACCCATGGGTGCCCCCGGATCATCAGTCTGGCAGCTTTACATTTGTCTGTTGTTTCGATCCGAAGCAATGCTTGCAGGACTTGGGGAAAGTCAGAGGCCGGCCGCAGCAGCCACGGGCAGCGCGTGTGGTAAAACGCGCCCGACCCTGGAGAGCGTCAGCCAAGAGGGCCTTGCAGGAGGAGGGCAGGACAGGCTTTCACTCAGAACTCAAAGCACTGAGCAGATGACAGCCCAGACAGACTCTCGGGGGTGTAAGTGACTCCTGGAAATGACTTTTGAAAGTGTGGTTCGATAGCCAAGTCGGTGGCAGAGCAGGGGACGGGAAGCTCCTGAGGAGGCAGTCTGAGAGAGCTGGGGTTGTTCAGCCTGGACGAGAGAAGGCTCCGGGGAGACCTCATAGTGGTCTTCCAGAAAGCTGGGGAGGGACTCCTTATCAGGGAGTATAGCGATAGGACAAGGGGTAATGGCTTTAAACTAAAAAGGGTAGATTTAGATTATATATAAGGAAGAAATTCTTTACTGTGAGAGTGGTGAGGCACTGGAACAGGTTGCCCAGAGAAGTTCTGGATGTCCCATCCCTGAAAGTGGTCAAGGCCAGGTTGGATGGGGCTGGTCTAGGGAGAAATGTCCCTGCCCACGGCAGGGGGTTGGAACTAGAGCTTTAAGGTCCCTTGGAACCCATACCGTTCTATGATTCTGTGAAGCTGGCTCTTACAGCATGTCACTGACGGAGCAAGGGGACGGTGCCGGCTGCCTTCCCTCTCTGCGCATAAGGTCAGTACTCCTAGGGCTCCTTACACCCGTGGAAATCTCCGGGACCGGGACCGGAGGTACAACTATACAAGGAAAAGTGTGTGTATACCTCCAAAGTGACACAGTTGCATCAGTTCTTTATCCTCTTTAGTTAAAACAGTCATGATAGAGCCTGCATATCCATAAATGTTTCTTTCCAATATGAAGACTTATGTGGAACAGTCAGCGATCAGCACTGACCTGGGAAGAGTCCCAGCAGAGGTGCAAACTGATTTTTATCCTGACTGTAAGTGAAACATCTGAAACAGTTGTGTGTGTCTGTGTGCATGCATGTTTCTAGTCTTGTGATACCTTTTAGGTTTAAATGTTACCAAACACAGGTACAGTATCAATTGTGTCTTTATGATTTTGATAGTCTAATATTTTTCAACGTTGTAACAATTCTCTGAGGTTTATAGTAGAAAATGGCAACAGCCTTTAATTTTCTTCTGTAATCCTGACTCACATGATCAACTCAATCAAAGTCAACACGTCTAGCTGGAGATGTGCTGATAGGTGCTGCATTGCTCTGGTTAATAAGCATTGCTAAGTCTGGAAGACAAGATATCAGCCTGTGAATTTCATGGAGACCTTTTCTGAAATCCGTTTCCATTTTGTGATAAAAGGAGAAATGTTGTGTAATTCAGTAGATGTTCATTAGATTGGATTATGGTTTAGCTACAACAGAAATTGTGGAGCAACTTCACCAGTACGTTGGGTTACAGACAGTGCCATCTTGCAGCTTCACAAGACAGACGAACAAGTTAAGTACCTGTATTAGTGGGATCAATGAGAAGCAGATTCCCTAGGCAATGCTGAATATCACACCAAGGAGTTATTTGCTGAGGTAGTGCCTGACTCCAGATCCAGAATGGGCTGATTCTGTATAGCTCCACTGGCTTCCCTGCAGAAATGCTACTTAAGGATTGTTTAATATGATTTGTTGCTTAAATAGACATAAAAAGTGAACCCAAGTCTTTTTCACCGCCTAGATCTTTTCGTGAGTCTACCCAAGACCTCATCATTTTGTCAGTTCATTGACATTGTGATTGCATGTAACCATGGCATGCAGTCCCAGCATAACATACACTCATGGTATAGAAGGTGTCAATTGGACAGCTGCAGATCAATGTCATTGTCTAAGGATGAATTTATACGAGAAGAATAATGATATCTTAACGTGAAAGACCTCAGGGTGTCGTGCAATGAATCCATCTCTAAAATGAGTATTCCATTTGCTGTGTAAGAATACCAGTCTCTCTTGGAGAGTGAGTAACTTGCCCAAAGAAATATGAGGAAACAAATGCAAGGGCGAGGTTCTGACCCAGTTTTGGGCAGAGAGAGTTTGGCTTTCATTTCGGAGGAGTCAGGGTTTCATCTCAGGACTGCCTCATGTATGCTAACACAATTCACTTCTGTACACAATTCACATGTCTGCACAGGGCAGACTCTCCTCTCAGAAGAAGCACAATGGATTTTTTTTTCATCCTCCACTAGGTCATTTTAGCAAGCGCAGGAACAAACAGCCTGGAGCCCGAGGCCCTGTGCTCTTGGCTGAGCTGAGAACATTCCCGCAGCTGAGCCCAGGCACTGGCGTGTGCTGGAGGGGGGCTGCCCTGCTAGAGTTTTGTTACAGACAGGGCGAGAGCTGTGCAAAGGGGGTTGATGATGGCCAGGTTTCCCTGGCAAGAGTTTGATGAACATGTTTCCATACTGGGAAATGGTATCAAATTAAATAGGTATCAGCCTGATACTCTGAGAGCTGAATGTCAGCTCTAATAAAGCAGAGGCCCCGTCTTTCCCAAAGGACCTTTGGAATCAATTGAAAGCTGCGTCCACCATCCCCAGAGGGTAAATGTTACTCTGATGCTGTGCCACTTTCAGTACTCGCAGTGAGCTGAGACTACTAGCATGAGGGGCTGATTGACAGCATTGCTCCCAGCTGCTATGAAGAGAGGAAGTGACCTTAAACACTGGGGTTGTAGTTATGTTTTGACTGTAAGAAAATCTTTTTTTTCTTTTTCTTTTTATAAATATTGCCCTAACTCTTTTGCCAGCCTGGCTTTCTTTTCATCTGTATGTGTTTTTTAGGCCTTAACCCCTTCCTGTCATGAGGTGGAGTTAGATAAGCTTTGAAATCAGTTCAGTGTCATTTGTTTAAAAAAGAGAGAGAATAAAGCAAGAAAGATGACCTTGCAAAGTTGCCTGTAGAAAAAGATCTCTCTTATTATGAGCCTAAAGTAATTAGCTTTATTTTTGATGTTGCCTTGTATGAATTGTTCATGCATCTCAGCTGGCTGTAGAAATGCCTACTGACAGGCTGTGCACTTTCCAGCCCGGCTGGCTGTTGCCCATGAGCATCTGCGTTGGTGGGGAAGTTCGCTCTTCCCCACCGAGCACTTACTACATGCTTACCCCTTTGCAGGAGGAGAATATTGTTGCCCTCTATGGTGAAGTTTCTGTGGTCAGAGAAAAGCCTGCATCAGCAAGCACAGAAACTGGAGGCTACTAGGCAAGACATGAAGGAGGAAAAAAAAAATAATAAAAAAAAAGGAATCACTGTTACTGTCAGTGCAACAAATTTTCCTTGCCCTTGCCCTTTTTTTTTTTCCTAGACTGGGAATTAAAGGACACAGGTGTTACTGCTTCATGTGGCGGATTGGCATAAAGGCATCAGTTGCCCCATTTCTGTGCCTTTCCTTGGACAGTTGAAAACTCAGGACTAGCTGAGTGCAAGAGCAGAGCTGGGGTCTTCAGGGATACGTATGGGCAAAGTCAGGAAATGTACATGTGTGCAGAGTGGCAAAGAAGTGTGACCCTTATTTCTATTGAACATGCCTGATGAGTTGGTCTGAGTTGTCCAGCCCATGTGCAGGTATCCAAGAGGGTGAAAAGAAATGGTTTATTTGAAATGAGCCTTCAGTGACACATGTCGCATGGGCTCTTCCCCTTCCCCTGGCTGCTTCTGCTTGACTCATTGCAATTGTACCTAAAGCCACTGGGTCAGTGGAGCTGAATTTGTGTAGTGTCCTCTCACCTCCTCCAGAAAACCCAAAGCAACCCCCCTCTGCCTGTTTTAACAGCTGACATTTCCAATGAGCATAGAGCCCAGCTGTCCTCTGACAAAAGCTTATTAAACAAGGGTGAGGCATGCAGATGGGTGTTGCAAGGAATGCTGCCTGTGTTTGTGCCTCATCTTACAATGATGTTGAAAGTCCAAAGAGGACAGGGCTGTTAGGCTCCTGTTACAAATGTCATAAATTCAGATATTATTTTAAGCTACAGTGAAAAACTAAATGCAGATACTGTTATGCAGATGTGAACCAAAATACTCAGCTTTGACATGGCTGTGCTGCTAAACCTATTTCTGGGTGTAATTAACTTTCCTGTTATTACTGTTGTTGTTAGGGTACAGCAGTTATCAGGTTTTGGCACGAGACAGTGCTTTGTGTCTGAAAACCCTCTGGTCTAATCAGGAGGGAGGAGGGAGCTGTGGAGGTTCATCAGCTGCAGCGTGGGCAGCTCTGAGGCCAATGGAAGTGGCAGCAAGCTTGGCCCAAACCTGCAAAGTCTAAGATTTCCGAGCCTTAAATTTCAGCATAATAAAGGATTGGAGGTGGTACAGATGCAGTCAGTGGGCAAAAGTAGAAGGCAAGTAGAAGGTGAGATACTGGGTCAGTGTCTCAAATCCACCCATTCTGGCATCTGGTCCATCTGACATTGGAGTTTGATGCCAGCGGAGGGAGGTCTTGGGAGACAGATGTGGGATAATCTTTTCTCCACCTTAAATCTCCTGGTTTAAACCCTGAGAACAAGCTTTAATAGCTGTCTTAATGGGTGCAGCTCATTGAATTCTGCTTGGATTATGGCTTGTTCCAGCTGGCTTGATTTGTTTTACCAAGGAATCGGGAACAAACTTCAGAGCAGCTCATTATGAATTGGGATTGAGATCAGAATGGGCTTTGATATGTATTACTCTGAAATGAAGAAATTAGTTGTGTTTATTCCTGTAGTTGAGTGCGTGCACTTCACAGGCTTTCAAGGATTACTTGAATGCCTTGGCTGTGGTAGTCAGCAACAGCAATTCTGTAGAGCATCTCTTAAAAAGGATATATTTTCTGACTAGCATGATGGGTATACAGTATGCCTAAATGTGGATGTGAAATACCGCTGCAGTTACTCCCTTGCTAATGCTGACCTTCAGGATCATTCCTGCTCCTTCCACTTATCTAAGTACATCAACAGTAATTTCTTGCATACAACTTGTGTGGCCCAGTGTTGGTTTTCCTTTTTTCTTTTTTTTCTACTTTTTCATTTTTAAAGTGAACTGAGGCCACTTCTGCCAGAGCATAGTCTCTCCTGTAGTGCAGTAATTACGTGCTGGTAGTTAGAGGGCTAGGAAATTACAGAAATGACTTATTCCAAAAAGAGCGTATTTTGGGAAGATATGTTTTGAGTAGTCACTAGGATCTGTTTACAGCACTCTCAGGAAAGCTAGAACATTTTGGGTGGATCAGCGCAGGTAATAACCATTCTCCCAGGATCAGCACAATGTGCAATGTGAAGGAGGCTGCAGAGTGTCTTACTTACTTGCGTCACCTGTGTACCCTTCTGCAGCTTTTCCCTTGCATTCTCCATCAGACCTTCAAAAATGCCTGATCTGAGTCAGCTTACAGGTTTTTATTTTCCCTTTCCTTTGTTTGAAGTTTAAGCCCTCTGAAAATCCCGTAGAAAAGATGCATTGTTTGATAGCCCCTGATAGCATCAGCTGCCAGTTTATCTTTCATACGTCGCACAGTGGCTCCCGTTACTCCCCAGGGGCTGCTGGCTTGGATTGTTCCCATAGTTTGGGTGGCTTTTGACCCATGAGAGTCCCGAGCTGGTCTTGGGGCTTCAATAAGCTCTCTGTTATCAGCCTTCCAAATACCGGTGTACCTATCAGAGCCTGGCACCATGTCAAGCCTGTGGGCGTCCTTAAGATTCACTGTTGATAGCTCACATGCTTTTTCCTCTTTATAGAAAACAAGCACTTTTTGTTTAAGTTCACTAATGTTTGGCAAAGAAGTATAGTAGTAATTATACACCCAGCCTCCTCCTCTCCCCTTGCCCCCCAATCCTAGCTTTATAAAAGCAACTGGCACTGCAACTGAAATAAATGTCATGAATGAATAATAATTTCTTTCATTTACACAGTAATTAAACTTGTTGAATACAGACTTAATGCTTTACTGCACACTGTTTAATTTAACTGGTAGATCCAGGCTTTTGTTAAATTCAGGAAGGAAAAAAGTGAAATATCTACCTGACTATCAGTGAGCTTTGTTACAGACTCTTTCATTTTTTTTTTTTTCTAAAATGATGCTCGAAAAGGAGAGGGCATTCCTTTCAGACACAGTTGTGTGAGGTTGTCTGTGGATCTTTTAAATAAAAGTATGTAGTGGCCTGGATTTCAGAAATGCGACAGATCTGTAACTCCTGTGCTTCATGGCTGCTGGGATTAGTCAGCATTTCTGAAAGCGTGATTGATTATGGGTACAGATGCATCATCTTAAGCATTTTAATTTCCACAGCATTTTTTTCCTTTCTTCGCAATATTTAAGTTGTTCCTTAAAAATAATGCCTTGTGGTATAAATGCACTAGTTTTTTGGCCATGCTTGCATCCTTCCATGTCACACACTGGCATGAACGTAAGTACTGGTCACAGGGGTGCTGTCCTAGGCTGAGCATCTGTTTTCAAATAGCGAAAGACTTGAACTATAGGTGCAGATCTGCCCAAGACTCAGCCTTTTCTCCTTCCAGCCTGAATGCAGTGCCATGGTTACGACTTTGTCCTCATCCAGCTCAGTGTGCAAGTGACGGGCTGAATAGTTAAAACGACGGAAAAGTCGGATGTTTCAGATAGAGACATGGAAAGGGGATGGTAGAGGTCCAGGTTACCTGGGCTAGCTTTCAGCTGCAGAAGTCAGGGTCTTTTTTTGAAAGGGCTAGGAAATGATTTTAGTTGCATGTGATGAGGGGAACCCTAGACAGCTTGAGCAGTAGGATCAGTGACAGTATTGATGGGAAGTGCTCTGGTTACATGTCAGGCATGGGAATTTTGTGAGGAGCCATCTAATCTTCACTCCAGGGAACCACAAAGTGAATCAAAGCACCCCCTGTGCCTGTGCTACCATCAGCCTCAGCCTGGGTTTCTCATATTTTCGCATTGGTTGGTTTGAGGCTTTGAGATGCCTGTCCAGGAGGAAACACTTGGCCAAGGAGCAGAGGTTGATGTTGGGTCTCTTCAGCCAGTGCCATAATCTCGTATCTTTAATGGTTCAACTTGGTTTCAAGTTGTGTGAATTTCACGGTATTTTTTGAAATATGGACTTGCAGTGGAGTTGTTTCGCTTTTTTTCCCATATACTCAGAATTTGTGCATCTGTACAGTTACTTTTGCCATCGATGAGCTGTTGGGGCAGATCACAGGTGTGCCGGGTGCGGGAGGTTTCTGCAGCAGCAGCTGTTTCCTTGACAAAGCGACTCCCTTGCATCTACGCACTTCTTGCAAAACACATTGGATTTTTTTTAGTTTATAAAGCTGGCTTATTGATTTGATTGGGGCCATCACTTCATCGTCTTTACATATCCTGAAGAAATCACTATATTGAGATGATAATTTCTGCAGGTTTAAGCAGCTGAGAGCAAACATGGTCTGGTGGACACTGTAGGGGAGGAGAGAAGAGGAGGTAGTGAGGGACTGCATGAGGTGCTTGTGCAGATGCCTAAAGACAGGTGTTAACAGCAGTTTTGCACCTGGGGCCTTCTGAGATCACTGGCTGTCACAGGTGAAGGCAACAGCACTTTTAGCTGCTGCACTTGCCAGCTCCCTGGTTCTGCCAAGTCACCATATTAAGCCTGCGAGCCCTCCAGGTATAATTAGCTGAGCGTGTGACAGGCCCGATAGGTGCACACAGCTAACTGAGATTCATTAACAGGGGCTCCCAGGGCTCGCAATGTTTTAGGGGAAAAAAATAACGCTGGTTAGCTGTGGCTGGTAGGTTGTACGTGCGGATTTGAGTCATGAGGCAGCTGTTAACCAAAGAACCGCAATCACGGAAGTCTCTTGGGAGTTTTCCCAGAACACTCTTCTCAAAAGTTAGAAGTGTTTAATTGTCATATACACAATGATTTTTTTTTTTTTTCCATTTCTGTTCTCTGGGGGCTGACATCTACAAATGTCTGTTAGTAACTTCATTTTCCTTCTTAGTCAAGGAATGGGAGGCTCTCGGGCTGTTTTGTTTATAGCTGTGCTATCAGCCGGCTGCATGGCTGGAGATGAAGGTGACAGCTTGAGATTTGTGAGCCTAATTGGCATACAAAAAAAAATCCACTGGGAAATGAGTTACTTGCAATTATCTGTAGATTTGGCTTTATTTCATGGAGACAAATATAGTTGCTTGGTGACTTAATTACAACATTTTTTTTTAAGATTATGAGATTTTAAAAAGGATATCATTATTAACAAGATCTGGAGTCTAAATTTGGTGATTCCATAATTACAACTCTGGCCATATTTGTTAGCTTAGAAAATAATATGTGGAAGCTTTTAATTAAAATCATGAGATCTGTTCTTGCAGATACGCTTTCAAGTACCACCCTTGGATAATGGGACCCTTTATTGTTAGACAGGAACTAAAACAAGCTGTACTGTGCAAGGATAGTATCTCAATTAAGGCTGAGATAGATCAGCCTTAACATATTCTTCAGCTGCAAGTTAAGAGGATGTGAGGGAGTGAAAAAATGTGTGAAGAAGCTAATTGTCCACATCTGAGCTGATCTGTGCTCGCCAAGGCGAGGTTCTCTCAGCCCCGTCGATTGGATCAGAGAGGAAACAGAAAAATATTCTACATATATGCGGTTTCCATTGATGTTAAGGGAGTACAACCATGTCAGCACAGATCTTAAACTGCTTCTTTCTTTCTGATAGTTCCCAGTCTCTGTAGCGGACGCCAGACTGCGGTGGCCCAGGATTACTGTTAGGTAGGGTGTCCTGGCTGTGCCTCTGCTCCGTGCTGCCCCAGCCGTGGGAATAGGGGAGCCCCGGCATCAAGCTGTGTCACTGGAAAGTCACCTGTACTTCAGGGACTTTTGCCAGATTGCCAAAAGTTGAAGCCTTGGCCAGGCTGCTCTGGTGAGATGGAACAAAGGAGTTAAGTGACTCGAGAGAACCTTTGCTTAATAGCTGTGTAATGCATATCACAAAAGTAAGTTCAGAGTGAACGTATGAATTCTGTAAAGGGTAGAAGATGGTGACTTGTAGCCCATGTGCCACAACAGAAAAACTGGAAACTGGGCTCTTCCTGAGCATCCGTGTTTTTAGCTTGATATCGATTACTCAAGCGCACTGGGTAAAACCAAAGTTTTGCACCCTTAAAATCCATAACACATTAGAGATGTGGTTCATGCCCCTGTTCTAACCTAATGTCACTGCTAATTACAGTAGTATGTGTTTTCTACTCTTTCTGAATTATGTGCATTCACAATTTAAAGGGGTTTGAGCAGAATTCTGTCTTCGTTATTGAAACCCAGCTTTGATAAAAGCTAGAAATCCCAGAGCGTTGCCCCGTGACTACTGGTGCTCCAATCACTTCCAGGGACTTCTATCCTGTTTAGCAAATTTTGTGCACAAAGATTGCATAGTACAGAATGCATGTTTCAAAAATTACCTTGCTTGTGCTATTAGAGGAAAATACTGTTATTACTCTTGCCACTCACTTATGATAGATTTATTGAAGAGGCCTACAATATATTCCTGTGCTGAAGGCATTAGCAGAGACTCATCAGCAAGTGTGCCCACTGTGTTCTTTGTGTTGTTTACCCTTTAAATGATTCAGTTGTGCTGAAAAACTTAATGTCATCATTTTCATAGACGCAGTACTTATTTTACTGTTCACCTGCGCTGGAGTTAACTTTGTTCCTCCTGGGATACAGCAGTGTAGGAAAGCACAATCCAGTGCCCTCTGGAAGCAAAGGAAAGACTTCAGTGGACTTAAGTATACACAGAATCAGACCCTACAGGAGGGAAAAATTAGGCATGCAACATCAAAGAAATACTTCCACATCTGGGAAAGTATTCAGAGAGTCCCCAANAAAAAAAAAAAAAAAAGTCAAGTGTGTTCATTTCTTATTAGCGAAGTTGTTATTGGCAATGTGATATTCTAATTGAATTACTCCTAATTAAAATAATTATGTTTTCTAAGTACTCTGATCTGTAGAGACCATGTAGAGAATCAAAGGTAGAAATAAACAGCACCTAGTAAATTCTCTCTAAGCTGGCTTGCTTGATGATGCTTAAAGTGTTTTTTTATGATTCCACTTGCTCTGCGCAGGCTGGTGCTAATGCAATAAGGATGGCTTTCAGAAACCTCGCTTCTGTCTCAAAAGACCGACTGCTACCGTATGAAGGATTAGCTGAAAAAGCTCGAGGCTGGGATAGGGAAAATAGGGCTGGTTCTCTGCCTCTTCCACACCCCTCCTGCGTGACCCTGAGCGATGCTCTTCAACCTGCTACACCCTGATTTCTCACCAGCAGTTGGGGTGTTATCTCAGTCATCTGTGCTTTGCCTTCTCAGTCTAGACTCTCATATAAACTTTTTGGCATGCAGTAGCCAAAAATCTCAGCAGAGATCTCTAGTTTCTTTCAGGATAGAAAAAAAAAATCAGGAAGGCAGCATTGTTTTGGGAGGATTGATAGAGCAAGTTCTTATGGTGAAGGGTGAAAGGAGAATACCAGTGTCAGCCATTAACAGCCTTTCAGGGTAGATGTAAGATAAAGATGTGATTCCTGCTGAGTTCTGGCATGAGAATATTGCTTTGCCATGGTAAGACGCATTTCCCTTTGCTCAATTCTGTCTGGAGTAAATAATCCTGGTATCTCCTAGCCACAAAACACTTGGATGAACCAAGGACTAATCTGTCCGTGAGGGAGGTAGAGTCATTAGTCTCAGGATGTCCAGATCCTTCCCACGGTCCGCAGACCAGTGTCATGTTCCAGCTGAGCTTTTCCTGTGTCTTGTGCTAGGAACGTGCGCCAACTGCTCCATCCTGCCTTGATGTGCGTCTCTGCCTTTGGGTTACATCCCATAGCAAGATGGTTTCTTCATAGGGCAGTGACTTTTCAGTATGTGTTCTCTCACAGAATATGCATCAGTTGTTAATAACATCCAGGTTGTAGTGTAGTATGCGGTCACATTTAGCAGGCAGGTCCCTGTACCATTTGCTCGGTATCAAGCCTATTGAATAGCTGTGACGTCTTTTTTGAAGCTGTGATTGCCAGATTTTGAGGACTGGTGTTGGATGGCTTCTTTTCTTTGAATTCTCAGCTTGGTTTTGCAGCCTTAGGGATTTGCTTTCCAGGAACGGTGGAGGTTGGGACTTTCAAAACAGAGGTGACATCTAGTGCTTGAACAACCCCTAAAGTCAGGAGATGTTTGCAAACACTGGCCAAGGGGATTTGATACCTTGCTTCAAGGGAAGCCTGCTACCTTTACAAAACACTCATGGGAGGCCTTGAATCAATCCAAAGGCCTAATCAGTCTCAAAATAAGCTAATATTTATCATACACAACCTTTATAAAAGCCAAACACATTGCAATCTCTTCTGAAAAGAAAAAGTTTCAAAGGTTTCTCACATCAAGTACTGCTGATTTTTCTTTTTCTTTTTTCTCTTGCTCACGATTAAAATTCATTCAACATCCTCTTGCAAGGGAAAAAATATATATATACATTTGACGGCTTTGTGCTTTTTTCCCCTCCCTCTGTAAAAATAGAAAAGCTTTCAGATGTTGCATGAACAAAGATATGGAAATGTGAGAAGAGGGCAGCATCTGGAGGTTTTCAAACACGAGAACACGGGCTGTATGTTTCTTTTGCTGTTAGAAGAGTGAAAAGCTGTTTCCTGTCATTTCCCATCTTGTCACTTGTAAGGCTGGCATCTTGCGGCTTCTTGCACCAGCTGTTGTTTTTTTCTCCACAGACAGATGGTGCAAGCTCTTTGATATTTTTTTCCGTGTTCTGAAGATTTTGCATGTGTACTACCTTTATGTAATGATCATATAACCCTGTCACTCACTTTATCCTGTTAGCAGCGTCATCCCTAGAAGAGGGAGGAGGAGGTGGCAGTGTAAGGAACTTAATCCTCTTCTTGTGTTCTGATGTGCTTTGAAAATAGAACTGTAGAGCTGGAGTTACAAATGTTTCCAAAAGCCTTCTGTATTCTTGTCTAAGGGACACCAGGATATTAGTGCTGTGACTTTGTAGAATTCCTCTGTTTGTGTGAATGTGATGCAAATGCTCCAGTTATCAGAGGCGTGCGTTTTTTTCCCCTCATCTTCTAACATGGTAATGTAGTACAAAAGTACGTTTTTGGTTTGTATTCCTGAATTAAAAACTGATGTAATTAATTTCAGTGCAATTACAATTACTTGTGGAAAGGAATGGGAATGACTTCTATATCTCATAAAATGGCTGTACTTAAAATTTGTAGTTACTTTATTCCCATTGATTTCCACCTGCTTTCCAGTGCTGGAAAATTGCCCTTCTGATAGTTCTGTAATGTTAAAGATTAAAAGCTTTGTAGGCTCGCTGAGCAGTTCTGGAGGTCTCGAAGCTGAATGAGCAGATGCCATTACCTCCACTTCCGCGCGGTCTGACTGGCAAAACAGTCTTTGCATTAATCAATGAGAAGCAAATCGAAGATTAGCACTTTGTGCAATTTCTCTTGTATAGCAAACGTTGCTTTCCGGTTCCATCTTGCAGAGTTACAGTGTTAGCATGGTGCAACACAGAGGTATTTTCAGAGGTGGGAATAATTACTAAAATTACTTCTGAACCACTGTGCTGCTGGGATCTGAATATGTGTGCTCAGACTGGGGTGCCCATACCAGTAGCTGATACAAGTGTATATAAATCCATTTTCGCCAGCCGAAATCAGAGATCAAAATTTATTCATCTGTTGCAGAGCACCCTAGAAACTTCCTTGGCAAGGGCATAGTGCATTAAAAAGAAAACATTTTTAAACTGGAAATGAAATAATAGAAGCCAAAGTTCACAGTTACCAATACACATAATTAACGTAACAGGGACCATGGCAATATCCTGTGGACAGCGGGGTCTGTGATTTTTATGGCATGAAGTGCATTTTTCCATGGGTGGTGTTTATCCCATGGCACTTCTGGAGTTTCTATACTGCTCTCAGAAAACGTTGTTGGACAATGAATATTTGTTTTTGTTATTGGCACCATGCTGCACATTTGTTGGTCCCATTGCTTCAAGAGTAATAAGTGTAATTGGAAGACAGGTAGTAATGAGCCATTCTGGTTTATGCTCTTTGTTTGCCTTTGCATCGTGTTCGTCTATGCTGTAGCATTTCTGAAAAGAGCATCCTCTTCCCACAGCCAAAAAACCATTTGCTCTAAATTGTTTACTGTAAGTGCCGTGTATAAAAGCGTGGCTGCTGTCAGAAAAGTGACTATAAAAGTGACACCATGGGGCTCACTGTTTATTTTTTCTTCCTCTCTGTCTTGGAGACCTTCTAGAGCACGTTTTTTCAGCTCGGCTAACAGTGCTGTAATCTCCGACTGTCAGCAGGAAAATTAGAGCTTTGTGAACCCTGCAGTGCCAGGTTCGCGATGGCATTGGCAAGCTCAAAGCCAGAGGTCTCTGAGACATCCCCTTTGGTTCCCACCTCCAGACCACATCTGGGGCTAGCTTCTCAAGAGACCTATGGGACTCCCTCCTTATGTTTAGGGTTTTTTCTTGTTTTGTGATCCAAGATTCCCCCTTTTTTTTCTTTTTTTTTTTTTCTTTCCATGTGTTGGAAATATGATAGGGGAGGCAGATTCCAATCCCAGCTGTTTCTGTATGGACAGACAGGACGGAAATAGTGACTCAGGCTAGCTGTATCCAGAGGGCAAATGGAAAAGAAATTTCACCTTGGGCAGAAGTAGAATATCTGCATTGGGGGGACAGTTCCTATTGGGACCTTCTACTGGGGATTCAATGCTTAGATTGAGGCCTATACCCGTACTGTAAATCCGCTCTCAAAGAAATATGGATCTGAACTATAAATTATTCTGCACTAGACTTCAGAGGTTCAGCCCCTATTTGCCTTATGCCATATAAAATGCATGTGTGTGTGTGCGCGCTAGGAGGGGGTGCAGCTGGAGGAAGGGCAGGCACGTGGAGTTACATACTGTAAGGTTTGGAGTATAGGGGAATGTTTGTTCCACTTGTCTCAGCCTCAGAGGAGGTGCAAGATGGCTCTAAATACTTGACAAGTGGATGTGGATGGGGGATTTTCAGGAGTGACTAATAACTTTGGATGTCTTCATTTTTAGAGAGTGTCTTTCCAAGACTCAGGGTTTTATCAGTCGCTCTGCGTAAGCACTGTTCATGCTTCAGAGATGTATCGGGCACACTTTCAGCTTCAGAAAGTGGAAGCCAAAGCAGGCAAGCCACTGGAAATCGTGGCCTTTGCCACGGTCATCCAGAATGAACGGCTGACTTCTGCCTGTCTCCATCTGCTGCTGCTTCCGTTCCCAGCTTTTGTTGATATCCATTTAATGCTTTCGTTGGTCTTCCTCTCCTCTGTTTTTTGCATCTGTTTCCTTTTGACTACTTTTCTTTAACTTTTTCTGTCTCATCTTAATTTTTTTCAATTCTTTTGCGTCAACTTTTCTCTTTTTACCCTTGTCTTCATTTTTGTTCCACCTTAGCTTTTTAAGTTTCTGCTCTCTGCCATCTCTTCAGTAATTCCTCCCTGTTGCTAGTGAAATGGTATTTTCCTTTTTGCCCCTACTTTGCATTTGTTACTGTGGGATAGAACTGGAGAAAAAATTCACTGTAAGAGAACTGTTTCTCTGGTATTTCTAGACTTTTCTGGTCGGCTAAGTTAAATCAGTGCTAATAATTTCCACAAAAAGGTGGGAGTGCTGAATTTGAGTGTTACCTTGTATGGTACTTCTTGTTTGATCAAAGTCAGGAAATACTGAAACGCTTATGCTGTATTGACCCCAAGATTTCCAGCCTAGTTTCTATATTTAGTAGTCTGGGAGTACTAAAACTCTGCACCATTTATTCAAGTGAGCACTCAGACTTTCTTGTAAAGCACACAGCTCTAGTTAGTTGTGCTATGAATTTAAGAAGAATAAGCTATCCTGGATTTGGCAAATTCATGCTCAATTCTAAAGAAGTACTTAAGGGGATTATTGAAATTTGTCTTGTAAAACCCCCTGAAGATTTTAGCAGCTTGTGTGGGATTTTGGTGAGCATCCGTAGGACTTGGCAGGCTCAGCAGTTGCACAGAAGGTCCTGTAATCCCTCAATAATGGCAAGGTACAGCAAAGGTTTAGAGCATCAGCAGCACACCCATCGACATTTAGTGCACTGTGAAATTTTCATCTGGTTTTCTGCATGAGTGCCAGTGTGGTTCATCTCATTTTTTCCTGTAATTTGGGCCACTGAAGCCTCAATCTGTTGTCCTGTGAAGTAACCTGATGGATCTTGTAATTCTGTAGTTCAGACAGAAATGACTATTGAACTAGCTTAAAACAAAACAAAACAAAATCCAGCCTACGTATACGCATCCTCCGTAGAAACCAGTCAGTATGTACCATTTGCCAATATTATGTCAAAAGCATGAAAGGATATGTATTTATTGGCTAAGAGAGGCGAATACAAATCATGCTTTTGAGAAACCGGCTTTCTGCAGAAAGTAGATTGAATTCCTTGGGGCATCTGAAACTACAGTGTTTAGAGTAATGACTAGATACGCTTTGGCCAGGGAAGAGCCTGGAAACCGTACATTACTCTCTCTTCTATCTCTTTGCGACTATCGTGATCTTCCATCTTATTTCTGCGGACCTACAGGTACCTGCCCTGTTCCTACATTACCTAAACAGAGCTGTTTTCTCTGCTAGAGTGGAATAAATTATTTACAGGAAGAATATATTGAATAATTTTAGCCTCTCTTTTTCTGTTAGCTTGAGTATTTATGAATAGATTGTGTTTCCTTGTTTGCTTGGACTTTCTGGCTTATAATATTTTTTTAATCTGTGGATTTATCACAAATACTAAAATTTGGTTTTTCTCATAGGCATTATACAAGCACAACATCAGAGACAGCCCCTGAGGAAGTTTATTGCTACAATTTATTTTAGGTAGAAGGGGCCCACATGCTGCAGTAATGGAAGCCATGTAACAGCTAAAGACAGCTAGTCTTTGTTCCAGAAATAAACCTGTATTGCAATTGGTTGTGTAGATATGATTCCTCAGCGAAAGTAACTCTGCGAGGATTTAAATAATGATTCTGTTAATACTGTGTGCAACTTCTGAAATTCACTTTTCTTGAACATTTGTACTTGTACAACTGAACTGCTGAAATGTATGCAGAAAGGGAACACAAAGCAGACAAATGCTGAGCCAAAGCAGACTTATTTCAGTTGCAACCTGACTGCACGTTGCAAGGAACTTTTTTTGCATTATTTGCCATCTCTAATCACCAGGGTGCAATGAGGGCAATTGCAGTCTCACCCCTCTGCAGCTGCGGTGTGCACAGTAAATGAGCAGAGATGCAAAGCAGGCTCATGGCAAAGCTACTTGAAAAACCCTTACTTTGGCACTGTTATTAGTTAAGGGCATTTCTCCTTTCCTACCACGAAGAACAAACTGTATCCGCGGAGCTGCATGAACACATTTGATTTTTCATGTTGCTGCAGTTTCTTCCTTCTCTTTGCCAAAATCTGGAGGTAGGCGGGTCGGTTCCCCTTAGTGGTGATGCAGATGCTCTCACAGCCGTCATGCAAACCCCCAGGAGCACGAGTGAGCGTTAACCTCAAAGAGGAATTCTTGAGCGATTTGAAGTCTTTCAGAGGAGAGTGCAGGTTCCCCTCCGCAGCATGCACACAAGCTGCGTGCCGCATGCTTTTTCTGCAGAGTATGCCACCACTCACAACCGTATTTAGTGAACAAGCGTAATGACAATTGCGGTCATTTAAAATTACGAAAAGGGCAAGATTTACCCAAAGGGACTTATTTTCTGCCATGATTGAATAAAGAAGGGAGGCAGCTGCTCAAACTGGAAAAGGTCGCTCAGTCACATCAGTTGATGAGAGAATCAGAGAAGCTGTCATCTCCACCGCAACTTCACCCTCCGACTGATGGCCGGCCCCACCGCCTGCGACCTCGACGAAACAAAGCTGTCACTTCTGGCATCTGTCACAGCTCCCGGTACGCGGGCGCCTGGCTGGGATGGGGGGGCGGGCAGTGTGCTCCTCTCCTGGGATCAATTGTTTGTTCAGCAAATGGTGGTAGGAGACTCTGGCTTTTCTCCCTTGTGGCTTCGAAGATCAAGTTAAGCTAAATATTTGAAGCCATGCTGTGCTGGTATCGACAAAACGCAGCGCCAGAGCACTTGGGCTGAAAGAGAGAACTACGTGATAGGTATCAGGATGTGCCAGGGGCGTCACGGGTCGGATTTCTGTGATGTATTTATAATTTAAGGTATTTCTAGTGTAAGGTGGAGGAGGTAACAGAAAAGATGTCTCGGCAGGTACGTTTTGTGAGGGTTCGGGTTACCCTAGGTGCTGGTATCCTAATGCTGTGTAAATCGTTGTGTAGAAAATCCATTTTAGCTTTAGGAAGCAATCATTTTCTCCCCTTGGTATGTTCAGAAGAAAAGCTCGTGTGGTTTCCTTTGGCTGCCATTCCTGTGCTTCTCTGAAGGAGTTAAGCTCTGTATAAATTTTGAAAATGACAATCCTCAAAGAAAACTAGAAGTTAAAAGGTGTATGTGTTCCAGTGACTTCCAACCATACGTTGCTAACCAAAAAATAGCTGCTAAAATAGTTTCTTTGTATTATCTCCTGAATGGGATTCCTCTTGAGACTGCAAGTCCCTGCAAATCCAGCAAGTTGAAATTCTTTCAGCTTAAAGGCATTGAGTGGCATTGAGGTCTTTCTTGCAGTCATCCCTACCTTAAGCCGTGATTTTCAAAATTGATCATGATTTTGATATAATTTGCCAATTATTCAGTACATAATGATATGTAGTGTCCTGTGGCTTATTTTTATTGGAAATTCACTGTGTAGCTCTTCTTTCTCTTGTGGCTGTCGTAATCCTGCTAGTGTAGACACAGTTACCTACCCTGTTCCTGCATTTGCTGCTTATACACCCCCGGGCAATCTCCATGCATTTTCAACCTAAACACCCTTCTGGTTTTTTAGGACTAGATCTGTTCAGAGGGATCATATTCAACTGGGGAAAAATGCTGTGTTTCAAAAGAAATGCACGTTAAGGGAGTTGGCCTTCCTACCATTACAGTACAATTATAGTGGCATAGCAATGCTGAACATATTCCTGTGTAGGTGATCCTTTCATTTATATCTTAGATGTTAAAGAGGTTTGGGAACTGGAGAGCTTTTTATGAAAGAGTAGATTAAAGCAAGCCGAGGAAAAGCAGTGACACAGATAGAACCGTCCCATTAGCTTTGTCAAAACATTTGTTAACTGTGGCGTGATCCCTCAAAACATGCATCCTGGAGAAAAATGAGTCTAAATTCAAAACCACTCTGCCGAGGGAGCAGGCAGAGTCCTCTCCAGTATGTAAATTAGATTTGTAGTTGAGTGGAATTGATTCTGCTGAGACTAAATTAATCACAGTGCTTAATCACTATTAGCTTTAAACGTAACAGTCCTGACCACAGCTGCAGGGTGGTACGTGGCTCTCATGGACTTGTGTCCTTCTAATGGCACTGGGACTTGGACTTAGGAGAATGAGCGTAACAGAGGGGTAAAGCCTTTTCAGTCTAACCTTCAATTTCTTCCATGAGTTTAGAGGGGGGAAAAAGTTCTTGTCGGTTCGTACCTGCAGTAAGCAGAGTATAATGCTGGTGGTCACATTCAGTACGGTGCCTTCTTGTATCTGTGCTGGGATAGCATGTTTCCTTATTAAGGATCTTGAAATGTGATGTGTGTCCAGTTACGGCTTGATCCATCTCCGTTCACGGCAATGGAAAAACTCTTCGCTACCTTTTAATGGGTGTTCTAGGACCTCAGGCTGAAGGGTTAATCTTTTCCCAAGTCTTGCTACGTCAACATGTAAGCCTCTAGGCAGTGCCTGTTGTGGTTTTACCTTATATTAGCAGAAAATGTGAGAACCTCTGGACGACGTGTGTGTGGGCACAAAGGGATACTGCTGTGCATGTAATAAGATGTACCCAAACCTGAGAAGTCCAAAATCACTGGTTTCTCTTGAAAACCAAGACCTCCTCCTGCAGCTTGCAGCCATCTAGAAGATGGTGCGCCAAAAGAGGTGTCTCTGTCAAGCAGCAAAAGTACTGGACAGATGACTTTCTCTTCCACAACATGGACAAAGCTTTAGGTTAAATGGACTAGACAGTGTTCAAGCAGCTGTGTTCACAGAATCAGCTAGGTTGGAAAAGGCCTCTGAGATCATAGAGTCCAACCTATGCCCTGACACCACCCTGTCAACTAGACCATGGCACCAAGTGCCGCATCCAGTCTTTTCTTAAACGCCTCCAGGGACGGTGACTCAACCACCTCCCTGGGTAGCCCATTCCAATGCCTAGTCACCCCTTCTGTGAAGAACTTCTTCCTAATGTCCAACCTAAGCCTCCCTGGTGCAGCTATGTCCTCTTGTCCTGTTGCTAGTTGCCTGGGAGAAGAGACCGACCCCCACCTGGCCTTTCAGGCAGTTGTAGAGAGTGATGAGGTCTCCCCTGAGCCTCCTCTTCTCCAGGCTAAACAACCCCAGCTCCCTCAGCCGCTCCTCACTGGACTTGTGCTCCAGACCCTTCACCAGCCCCGTTGCCCTTCTCTGGACACGCTCCAGCACGTCAACATCCTTCCTAAATTGAGGGGCCTAGAACTGGACACAGTACTTGAGGTGCGGCCTCACCAGAGCTGAGTACAGGGGGACAATCACCTCCTTAGTTCTGCTGGCCACACTGTTCCTGACACAAGCCAAGATGCCATTGGCCTTCTTGGCCACCTGGGCACACTGCTGGCTAAGGTGTTTCTGTTAAAGCTGCATTTTTCTTCTGCTTTGCAGTATTTGGAGGTATTTTACTGTGATACTCTATAAAAATAATCTGTGCAGCTGACATGAAGATGCCCACCTGTGGATGCAGTTTGGTGTCAGATCCATTCCCTACTCTATTTAGCCATCAAGAAGACCTAGATATAGTCTCCATTCTTCCACAGGTCTGCCATACTCTTCCCACTTACTCTTTCTCCTCTCTTGTAATATGAAGATGATAGTTTCCTTCCCTTACAGTCCTTTGTCTTTTTGTTTTAATTGTCTACCTTTGGGGAATGTATGGTACACTACATGAATAAAGTATAAGTACAATTTTCAACCCAGCAGGATCTTGATCTTGATTGGTGACCTTCAGGTAATAACAGAAACATCTCTCTTTGCAATCATTTAGTTGGGTCCTTCTTAAAAAGGCTATATCCCATCCCAAAATAAACTTTTAAACCAAAAAAAGCACTTTGAAAACCTGTGCTGAGGAGAATTTGCTTTTAAAGCTGATGCTTGCTGTGATACCTTTTTTTTTTCTTAATAAGGTGTCCAAAACCTTCCCCAGCTGTCTAAGAGGCATAAAATTCTGGCTTGCTCTAATATAAACTGGTTCCACACATATACGTTCCATTAATCATGAAAGTACCTTTGTGAAAAGCAGCTGGGTGAAGTCTGACTCCTTAAAACCATCTTTCTTTGCTATAAACTATTAAAACAACACGGCATCACTATGCAGTTAACTACCTGTCCCCTGCTGTGTTAGAAGCAGAGGTAAAGGCTGAATAATGACAATTTGCCATTGCACTGCCATCTGAAGTAGCTGTTCAGACATTGAAGATGGGTTAAGTGCTGCCAATATGAAGAAAAAAAAAAACCATGAACCATTTGAAACAGCTTTAAAAAAAAAAAAACAACTTTCTTTACTGCTCTAAATCTCCATATGTTATTTAGTTATTAATATCCATATCACAGCTGTATCCTCACAGGAGGGATCTGAAAATGTTAATGGTCATTAGAGTAAGGAAAGACTGAAATATTTAAGGGAAGCATGGTCTATGAACTGTGTTTGAATTTAGGAATATTTGTACATCTGTTTTGGCTGTTGAGTGTTGAGATTTGCTGTTTATATTTTTCCACTTAAAAGAATATCCCTTGATCCCATATCCCACATGGCACACACTGGAATTGGTTACCATTAACAGAAATGCCTTCTGATGCTGCATTTTGCAGCAAAGTCTGCATGGATGCACACAGGTAGGTGCCCCACTGGGGTGGGGTTTGCTGGTGCCTGTGGTGGGACCGAGCTCTGAGCCTTGCTCCTCTGTTTCTTGTTAATGCAAACAAATCAGCCAGCCACATTGCCGTAGTGCCATTTAAAGGAGATTTTCCATGATTTCCAAAACAAAGATTTGGCAATTCTATCTTCTACAGCTTGTATAGAGCTTGAATTCTAGCAGGAAATTTTGGCTTGCAAAATCTTCCTGATGACCTGAGGGACGAGAAGGCGCACGCATGGGGAATCCTGGTCCCCTCTTTGCCTTCACAGAGCTGCAGGTAGGCATACCCTAATGCGCATCTGAACCTTGCGAGAGGGGTGGAGAAGCCAGGCCAAAGAATTAAAGGATTTGCTTTATCCCCAGCTGTTCTGTCACTTGGGCATTGTTACTGCTGCCTGACGTGCGGTCAGCTCGCTGGGCACTTGAAGTTGAGGAGTTACCCAGTAGGATCAAAAGCTAATTCAGCCTCCATGGTTTATTCATCCATGCTTCACTTCTTGGCTGAGACCGTCCACTGGAGTGCCAATAAGTGTCAGCTGTGATACTGGTAGCAGAGTTTGGCCAGTGCCTGTTGACCCATTTCACTGGGGGTTTTGCACCACAAAGTGAGGTTCTCTCCTCTGCGGGTATTGCTTTGATCCAGGATTAGACAGCTGGCTTCTTCTCGCAGCTTAAGTACAGTGTCAGAGGAAGGCTTGATACCAGTTAGATCTTTAAAATGGATTATTCTGTTTTGCTACGTTTAATTATACATATATATATTTCAAACACAAATACATGCATATATGGTTAAACTTGTATTCTGTCATTTCCTGCAGCTGAAATTTATTGTAGATTGAAATACACAGGTTTATCTGCCTGACCTTTTGCTAATTATTAGATTGAGATAAGTGTGTATGTAAGTGACAAATTGCCTTTAATGACATTTAATCTGCACACTGACATTAATGGCAGGTTTAGCAGCCTGGTTATAGTCTTTGTTGCTGAGAGACGAAAAGAGCAAGGACTTTTATCTTAATTTGACCTTATTCAAAAGGTGTTTGTAGTAGTAGTCAATTTCTGATTAACTTAATGACCTGTTCTACATAGAAAGCAGTGAAACATTGATATATGGAAGGGCCATGAGGTGACAGATGACAGAGGCAGCAGCCCTGTTGCCAGACTCGCACTCTTGATGTATGGGGAAGGGGGAGTGGGAAGAGGAGCAGCCCCAAACTCCGCTCCCTGTACAAGAAGGATAGCGCCACGTTTGGAAAACATTGCTGAGAAAGCATCCATTGAATGTTGATGGAAGCGAATAGCCAGTATTTGGCCTAATACCTGTTCTGCCTAATAATTTTCTGCACAGTCCAAACTTCTGAAACAGAGATACATGATTGTACACATGCATCTCAGGAGATGTGTATGCATCTCAAGAGTGCCTGCTGCAAAGTGCAATTTTGTTGACTTCTGTGGATGCTGAGAATATGCTGTGCTGGGCAGCCCAGGGGGTTTGTCATCACTGCGATGCCTTTGGGTACTAGAAGGGGTTTCATTGTTAGGATCCCCAGGAAAGAGCGAATGGAGTGAAAGTGTCTCCATCAGGGATTCCAGCACTGAGCTTGAACCCATCTGGGTATTGTGCAGCACCATATGGAGGTCAGCCGTGCCCTATTCCTGTGACAACAGAGAGACTACAGATCCCTAAGGGTAAGCAGAGTAGAAAGCCCAAGGTGGAAAACTTGAGTCCTTCTCTCTTATTGCCCTGTGATATATTTACAGAATGATTTAAGAGGAACTTCAGAGACGAGAGCAGAGGTTATAAACTGCTTTTAGTAAAAGTAAACACCTAAGCAAATCATTCAAGAACCCATTAAATGGCTAGACAGCTCCTATAAATACAGTTCATAATGCACTTAGGAATGTTCCACCACCTACTGGCACCAATGGGCTTTCCTGTTAGAGCTCTTGAAAGTTTCAGTTTAATGATGAAAATTGTTCCTTACACATCACTGAAAAAATGCAAAGATGCAGTTCAGAAGATAGCTGGAAGGTTAATAACATACCTTAAGCTTGTAAAACAACTATTAATTTATGGTTTAATGCTGTTTTTTTTTTTTATGCGACAGAAATGCCTCAGAACTAAACCAAACCGGGTGGCAAATTGACACAAATGTTTAGTGAATTGAGATCAACACCTATTACGTCAAATTACAATAAAACTGCAAACAGAATGCGTTGGCATGTTGTTCTAGAGGTTTTCAGCTGTCACCCGGCTTTGCAGGGAGGTGCTGCAAAGGCATCAATCACTGGGCCGTTATGGAGACTCCAAAAGCACCAGATGAAATTGGTTTGAATTGGGGAGAATTGGCTTGAATCAAAAAAAGTTTCTGATGCATTGAGTTTCAACTGACTTTGCAGTCTGCAGTTTGCCTACTAAGTATGTCAGCTCTCTCCGGCCAGGGGATGCTCCTTTCTGTCCTGCCACTGTATGAGCACTGGTAATAAAGTAGTTATTATTTAATAAAAATAACCAAACATAGCTACTGTACCAGGTTGCTGTCAACAGTGGAAGGTGGGCAGCTGCTGCTGCCACCAAGGGATGGGAAAATTTGCTGCTTCCATTTCCCCTCCATCACTGTGAATGGCAGTATCATTGTGGACGAGTTATTTTCATCTCCCTCCTTCTCCTCCCTGGATTCCCTGGAGTGGTGTGGTCTTGTACTGTAGCCATTTCTTCAGCTGGGGCATTTGCTTTTACCTGGTTTTCCCAGAGGATGTAATTTCTTTGATAATGTCTTCCACTGTATCTGGCTGAAATTGGTCTGCAGGTAAAAAAGATTTGAGAGGTGGAGAAAGGCTAATAAGCTACACGTTGGACACAGAGCAAAAAACAAAATGTAGAAAGCCAGCCACCAAATGAATGAAGAGCCTCACATGGATCTTACAAATGTAAAACTACTTTTAGCATACGTCTTTTACAGAAGAAATACATTTTAAGGTGGTGCTGCCTCCATCTAATTTCTGTTCTCTATTACTGTAAAGGTGGAGTTGAATGGACTATGTACGGAATCGATACTACTGTGAAGCTGCTGTTTTCATTGCGTTGATGCAGAGTTGGGATGTTGATCCTTCTGAGAGCAGTGACGGTGGCTCACTGTCTGCACAGGTGCAACTGAAATTGTACTTCCTTGGTAGTTCCCACGTTTCTTCTGGATTGCTGTCTGGTCCGATGAGAGACCAGAGTGCCAGAAGAGACTATTTGGATCATTTTGTCTAAGCTTCTGTACAACTTGGGCAGCAGGAGTTGATGTAATTAATTCCTGTTGGAGCATATCTTTAAAATAAATAAATCTGGTCTTCACTTTAAAATTGCCAGTAATTGACAATCCACTGCAGTCCTTGGGAAGTTGTTCTAGTGGTTAATTACCCTCATAGTTAAAAATTAGCATCCTATTTATAGCCTGATTTTTTTTTCTAACTTCTGCTTGCAGCCACTGAATTTTATTACACCCTTCTCCGCAAAAAGCGAGCACCCATCGTTCAACTATTGTTCCATGCTTTTCTTCATTTCCATTTTTCATCCACGTACATGGAACGGTACTGCAGTTATACCTATTTTTCTGAGGTTGGACTACATTTGAAATGTATTTTGAGATTCTTGGTTGAAAATTGCTACAATACACAAGATGCAAAAAGATCCATTAATTGTCTGTGTTTTCCCATGGTGAGCTTTTGTACCTCCTGGCAGTGCACAGCAGCAGTGCTTCTCCCATCCTTTTTGTCTTCTTTTAATATTATTAGTATTTTTCTGGGACCAGCATCTGACAGCTCTATGGGGGAATTAAAGTGCCCTCACTGACAGTTAATGGTTGAATGTCTGTCATAGTGCGTTCAGGGGAGTCATAGCCTTATCCCAGCACTGAGATCTACAGGTAGCAGCAGAATTAGCTCAGTTGTCACTCTGCATTTCCTCATTCATCCTTAGAAACAGGCACATACAAATTAGACAGTTGCATGTTTGTACAGCAGCAACAGTTAGTATTGAGAAAGAAGAAACGACATGAGTCACTAGCCAGTTTAAGATCTCCTTATGCACTGGGGTGTTATTTTGTGGCTGGCAATTAGATGCTCCTATGCTAACAAACCTGGTCTAAAACTACAGTTTTTGAAAGAGCGTACATTCCAGATTTCATATCCCCAAAAGTACATTTTCATTAAATTTACTCTACGTGTAAAAATGTGTTGACTTAATAAAGGTCTGCGTTGTGCTTTACCAGATATGGATGGTATGTGGATTTCTTTCTCCTTGTGACCAGAAATTGTACAGAAATATAATGGCAGATGGATATGAACACGTTTGCTCCTTGCTTTCCTCTTCTTAGGAGCTCTACGGACTCATTGTAAATTGGACGTGGAGAAGGAATTGTGTAAATAAACCCTAAAACAAACCCTAAACTCCTGGTATCATTTCCAGATACAACCATTTAGCTGAGTTTTGCAAACAAAATGTGTATCGGCAGCGATGCTCTCCTTGAAGACGGTGCCCGTGCAGTGCAGCGTGGGTTCAGCCCAGCCTTGGCGCGTTGCCTCTTTGCGGAGGCACCAGACATGCCGGGAGGGTTGTGCTGTTATGAGTTGGAAAGCTGTCTGGACATCAGGTGTCAGTGTTGACTTTGGAGGGCTTTTTCTTATCACCAGATGCAGATATTCAGTAAGATGGACATTTTGGTTCCTGTTTGAGCTGGGGTGTGTGTGTGTACGTGTTTGTGTTGCAACTGGGCAGAGGCTGCAGAGGATTTTCTTGTCCTGCAAGTTTTCGTGGAATTTTTAAATAAGCCTGGTTTCTCTGTGTCTGTTCTTGCCATTGTTGTTTCAGCCTTTTGAAGTACTTTTTCTTGCGGTGATCTTCCCAATAAAACTGTCTATGGAAAAGAGGAATTATGATGCATAATACAGAAGATTCATCAGGAGCACATTTTAATGGTAGTTGTTGGACTTTTCTTTACAGTGACAACTGAGACATTGCTCTAGTCAGAGATGCAAGTGTGTGGTGTGGCTCTGTCCAGTCAATACAAACCACTGTAGCTGTGAAAGTGCGAAAGGCTTGGTGGGGTTCTCTTCCCTGTCTCTAGGCTGGTCCCCTGGATAAGGGGCCCTGTGGTGGCCGGAGCATGGTGGGCGTGTACTGGAGCCTCCTGTGGGGCTGCGGTCCAGCTCGTGTGCTGCGAACTGAAGCTCCAAAAGCAGCGGGGGGAAGAGCCTCCTCAGATGTGCTCCCCGGAGCCGGAGGGGAGCAGCCGCGCAGAGGAAAGGGGAGCGCTCCGTTTGGTGCCCTTGGCTCCTGTGGCGCAGATTCTCGAGTTGGAGTGCCCGGCCCTCTGACTTGGATTAGGCTTTTGACAAGAAGAGACGTAAATAAATGCATTGTATTCATCAGAACAAATGTGAAATTTAAGTTTTCACTGAGAAGAAATGTTTCCAGCGTCAGTACTTTTGGTGCGCGTTGTCTGATGTGTGCGTAAAATTCCTGCTTAGGCATTGTAAAGTTGTCCCTGAAAACCACAAAGACCTGCTTGCGGACAGTAGACAGAAACAACCTCGTGTGAAATCATTTATAAAGTTCCTGGGTCTTTTTTTTTTTTTTCAGTTTGCCTTCATTTCCCCACCCATGAAATAAAAAGACCAGCCTTGCCTTTCTTTCAGACTGTCTTATCTGTGGTAATACAAAGCTGTTCAGGGATGCTTTTGTGCCATATGTCTTCACAGTGGCAAGCAGAGGGGGGCTGTCAGTCTCAGCTGGGGGCCTGTGTTACTACTGATTCTGTAGTAATACAAATAGTGGATAATACAATAATAATGCAGAAAAGAAAGTAAATACTCTTTATATGGAATAATTGAATATCGCTGTGACATTGAACAATGACTCTTAAAAGGATGTGAGGAAGTTGTGCTTTTTTCTTCCTTAATTACAGTTGAACCAAAATTACTATATTTAGTTATTTCTAAAGCTCCATTGTATTTTTCTGTTTCTGAAAGAACACAATGATTTGGATATGTATGCATTTTCCTCTCCAGATGTCCTATTGCATTTTGAATGTGGTTTTATATCTTCATATCCATGTTAATGGAAGCTTGGATTTCTTCACTGGGAGTGTGCAAGGAGGCCAATTATGCAGGTCAATATTAAAGAAATCTTGTAAATGGTCTCTGTAGGCTTAGAAGAGCTCTATCCCACTCTTGCCAGTACTTCATGTGTGCATAACTCTTAGCTTCCTTGGCTTTGAATTTTATTTAGATTAGTGAGTAACCTAGATATTTTCAAGTCCCTGTAATACAATCCTCAGATTTGTGTAAGCGACAAGAGAACTTCTTGTCCACTGGGATTGAATCTCCTGTTAAATTTGCAACAGTTGTACTTTATTCACCCTCACGTGCATGTAAATTCTTAAACATTAAAATGGTTGTAATGTACTAGGTTTTGGGTGGTTTGAGTTCACATTGCCAATTCAGATATAAAGTGCCTGTTATCTTGCATGTAATCATTCTAGAGCTTCCTATACCTTGTCTAAACCGGGAAAATTCATTGATTTCCTGGTGTTCAAAACACTGGGGTGAAGTCTGGTGGCAGTCACAGGGAACAGCTTTTTCTGCTTCAACACCAGGCAGCTGTCCAGTTTTGTTTAAAATGTTATCTACCTACCCACAGCTAGCACTCAGGCGTTGAAAGCTATATATTTCTGTGCCATTTGTTATATGTGATGTTCCCAATTGGAGCTGGGGTGCTTGGCTGAGCACACACAACTCCCTTACACAGTACCCATTACACTTTCAGAGACTGAAGTGCATGATTTTACCAAGTGATGCGCTTCTTGCCCTTTTAGAAATAGATTTTATACTGGAATTTTTGATGATTGTATGGATTTCCATCAGCTGTTTTCTGATGGACAAAGGCTGGTGTCCACACCCTAGGTTCAATTTCACACTACTTAAAGGGAAGCTGTTGCACTGGCTGGCAAACAATACACTCAGGCTTCTCTGTTTCTGCTTCTCTATGGTTTAACCTTCCACACTTACATCTCGCTACCCAAGGTTTCGTGTCCGTGAAACGTGTGATGTTTTTCCACTTCAAAGAAGTGTAGCACAATGCAGTGGTACCAGTGTATTTTGAGATCCTAGCTTACCACTTTGTATCGCTAAAGCTAAGCAGTTTATTAAGCTACAAGACGTGTTTTTGTCTTGCCAGCCTCTGTCTTCTGAGAGCAAATGATATTCATATCAAAGAGTAGCTAATGTTAAGGGTTATATACAAGAGAGCACCCTTCATGGGAGGCACATAGAAATGATAACAAAAGTAGTTTGACACAAAGCTGCCTGAAAAGGGGAAACTCCTCTACACACATCTTTGCTCTTATGTGTATTTCAATTTACACTACATCAAATTGGATTAGAGTCTGTTAATTCAATTAATGACTACATTGAAAGTTTGCCTTCGCTCATAGTGAAAACAGGAGGGCAGCTCCTAATAGCCTATGGATTTAATGACTGCAACTTTGAAGAGTGTTAAGCTAAAGTGAGGTTCAGAATGGCTTGTTAACTGGGTTTATTAGCTGTTGACCTTCCCTTTCAGCATAATAGTAGCAGCCAGACTGAAGAAAGCACCAACGTCCTCATTAGCATTTATCTAAAGATAGTCTGCTGCCCATTCCACAGTAAATTAGCTCAATCAGCCATAAAGAGCCTGAGAAACATTTTCACACATGCCTTTAATTCTCTCTTTTGCTCTATCCTTTTCTTTTTTTTCTTTTAGATTACAAGAATTCATTTTGTCCAGTTTGTTGAGAATGAAGCCTCAGGACAGTTGCATTTAAAGAAAGTGTTCCTGCAGGCTTAGAAAATTAGAGACATTCTCCAGTGAGACAAAATCACGGGAGTGGGGTTTACAGCATTTTCAGGGGTGTCCTTCATTTAGCCTTTGATGAGATTACTGATATGTTGCTTATTTTCGAACACAGTGATACAAAGCTCTTCCTCAAGATACTCTGGCTGACTCAGTAGTTGTTTCTTAACAAACCCGGTCTCTTTTGTATGTGTAGAAACCCATGAGTTCTGAGGTGCAAAGTGTGCTTGCAAAATCTGATGTGCAGGTTTGACCCCCGTTACAGAAAGCATGTTAAGTACTTGGGGGTGTGGTGTGCTTGGCTTACGTAGACAACTGTGATTTATGAAATGCGCCAGATTGACTGAGCTGCAGGCAAAAAACTTTTGTTATCTGCCATCCCCTATGTGCCGAGCAGCAGTATGCTTCTGCCATGGCTTTAAAGAACAGAGTTTGAGGGGAAAAGTGGATGGAAAGTGTTGAACTTTGTATTTTTCACTTCAAATGGTGAAAGGCTTTATGCCTTTAGCGGCCGATTGTTTTCCATAATGTCTGTATACTTTGCTTGTGTGAAATTGATCGTGATCTTCTGTATATCGATAGCTAATGTGGCTCAGAGTCCTTTCCTGTATCCTGCCCGCAAATCTCATGCCTGATTTATGAGAAATCATTTTTGGAAGATCTATAACATCATAAAATGCAATTGTTTCGGGGACCTTTTATTATTCTAGCTATTCAGTATGGAAAGATGCTAAGAATGTCAACCCCAGCCCAAAAATATTTTGGATATTCAGGTCCTTTAAGCTTTTATTAGGAAAGCTGGAGGTCTTTTCTGTTTACAGTCAGGAATGTACTTAACAGCTTTTGCTGGATGAAATTATATTCCCTCTTAAGGTTAGAAATGAGTGTTAATACGGGTTACTCTGGTACTGGAATAAAACAGTTCATAATCAGACGGCATTTTCCTACTTTTCTTATACATTGGACAATAACAAACAAAGGTTAAGAGAAATAAGTTTAAAAAAAAAATAGTTTTAAAAGAGGCAAGGAAACGAGTGCCAGTTTAATTAGCATGATTATCTCACCTTACCCAAGTTGCTCTACAGCTGTGGAGTGTTCTTCCTTCAGCATTTCTACAAACCATTTTGTAAGAGCTCCTCTCAGATTTTTAGCCCCATTATACAAAGTATCACGTAAACCTCTTTTACAAGACTGTTGCTTCCCCAAAGCTAGTAAAAACAGGTTGTAAGAGAAAAGCAAAAAAGCAATCTTGGTGCAGAGGAAGGAGGAGGAGGATGGAAGAGGAAAGCACGAAACTATGCTCTTGACACAGTGAGCATTAATTATGGTTTGCCACAGATGAAATTCAGCGAGCAGACAAAAAGATACGAGAAATCTGTGGGGATTTGGTGCCATTGGACAACAACCACCATTCTTGTTTATCTGTGGGCTGGATGCTTAAAATCCTGTCAATCTTAGAAAAGATGAGAGAAGAGATGATATTATGTATCTTCAGCTCTCCGGTGGTCCATTCGGTTCCTAGATTTTTCATTGCATGCATCGGTGTCCTGATGACGCATATAGCAAGACAGCAGAAAGCTCTTGCATCCTTTCGGCAATGGCAGAGTGGTTGTCTGAGGCAACTTCAGCATATTATTAAGAACAAAAAAACTTATTTCCCTTTGATGCCCTCCTCTTTTCTGGTCCCCTCCTTTCCATGGCCACTTCCCAGCACCGCCGGGGTTGGTAAGCTGGCGGTCCAGCTGTGCAGCTGGGGATGCTTGTAGCGGGCAGGCTGGTGGGACACGCTGCCAGACAGAAGGTTTCTGTGCTCCTGATCATTCTAGAGAGTAAGTAACCAAGTCATCCAGACATAACCTTCCTGAGCTTGTACTTGTTGATTGCTCTAAAGCAAGATCCCTTCCTTGGCCTTCAAACTTGACGCTGGGCTGCTTTTTGTTCTGAGCTGAGTGGTGCAACTCTGTTAGAGCAGAAGTTTACCAAAACTGTTGGTCCCCATCTGCTCCTGTGAAATGTTAAGAAAACATGGGCAGGAAGACTCAGAACTTGGCTTTATTTATGAAATGTCCGTGGGAATTTTTTAAAATCTTTATTAAATTTCTATTTACTGGAAACAGACCTCTGCTTCCAGTACACCCTATCTTTAGTTTTTCTAAACCAGTAAGTATTCAGGATTTTACACCTGGTGTGTTGCTTCTCTTCCAGTAATAATCAGAAGCCAGATTCGACAGTCTCAGTGTAGACAGTTAAATGTACACTTGAGCTCTGAAGTAAGAGCTTAATCTTGGTAAGTACTGGTCCAGGTCTAGCAAAGTACTTAAGCATGTGCTTAATCTTAAGCCCCCAGGCAGCACCATTAACTTGAACAAAACTCTCTCTGTATTTGAATTTAAGCTTGTTCTGAAGGATCGTGCTGAATTGGAGCAGGAGTACTTGGCATCTTGCAGGATAAAGCCATAAAAGCAGCCCAGTTTATTAAGGCAGCTCAGCTTCTTCAGCTGTCATTAGTTTTAAGAGGATTTCTGAATATAGTGATTTTCTCTGCTCCTAGAGAATCTACTGTGTTGGCTGCTGGTGTGTTGGTATTTCAGTTATGCTTGTGGAACCTACATTTTAGTTATACTTAAGGGAAAGTTACTTTAAATAAAATGATGGAGGGTTTACACATAAATGTAATGTCAAAGTGCTGAAAGTTTGAAGATTTTTCTTCTCTTAGAGTAAAATGGTGCTTTTTTCTTTTGCTTGTGAACATCTGAGTGTGTGATCTGGTGCTGATTTTGAAATTTGTAACCCAAGAGGTGTTGGTTTTTTGTTTGTTTTTTGGCACCTGTTGTACCTAGAACACATTTTTGGTTTTGAGTCAGTCATTTTAAAATAGTTGCAATAATGGTGATAGCTGCATGAGAGAAACACATGCAACATTGTTCTACCTTACAAAGTTACAAAAACACCTAAAAATGAATTAATAAGGATTAAAATCTTACTTTTAATGAAAATAGATACAATATGAAAAGCTCTGGTTTGGCTTTTGAGCACTTCTACTCATCCTGGTAGAGCTTGCTGGGATGAAGAAGGATGAGGAGCTGCAGGAGCTGGTTAGAAGTGCGTGCAGAGTGCACGGTGTACGGGCCTGTTGCTGCAGTTTTGCTGCACATCAGGGACTTCTCAGTCATACTCTGCACCTTTGTACGAGGCTGGATTTCTGCCTGAGCGAAGAAAGAGCCTGCAAGCAGCATTATCATTTGGCCTATAGCTCCACCAAGGCAGCTGCTGTTTGCACATTGCGAGATTGCTTTTACACAACTCGCTTAATTGCTCTGGGTGATTACTGCCACGTCCCAAGCAGTCAGATACCGCAGTGTTATATTAGGGTGTATAGAAGGGCTGAGGAAACATGAGATGGAAGTGAGCGGTTCCTTTCAGTGTGCTTTGTGCAGACTGTATGGCTTTCTCTCCTTAAATTGAAGGGAAACAATTTTGGAGCTGGGGAAAAGCTGGTCGGTAGCACCATCTGCAGGCTGCTAACCAGGGCGTGCACCGCAGCGCTGGAGCCCAAGTCAGGCACTTGCAGGGAAGAGAAGGGACAACAGACACCTGGAAGAAATGTAAAATCAGGTGGGGCTGTGCCAGTGCAAGCAGGGTTATGCAGGGTTGTCAGTGGGTGCTTTTGCATCTCACAGCAGCGCTGTGCCTGCAGGAGCAGGGAAGCCCACGGAGCTGGTGGCGCTGCCCTGCCTTACAGGCGGGTGCGGGCAGCACGCTGCTGTGCCAGAGCTTTGCTGCCTGGAGGTGGAGGTCGGCATAGCACCTGGAATTTGTTTAACACCCAGGCCTATCCCCCTTCCCTGAGCCAACACTTCCCTTCGCTGGCCCAAATGATTAAATGAGCTCTAAGCAGTGCTCTACTCTGAGTGCCAAGGAAACCCTCTGAAGTTTAAACCTCGCTCTTTCAGTCTGTCTTAAGCGAGCACCCTCTGAGGTATCACACTGTATGTTGGAATAAAAAACAATGTGAGGATATTCCTGTCGGCAGATGAAGCTGCGCTGTTTTCTGCCTCCCTGATTTGCTCTGGAGAGACCGGGGCAGCTCCAGGTGCACACAGGGCTGAGGCCCAGCCGCCATGCTGCAGCTCAGTGCTCAGCCACCATCGTGTCCTCGAGCCAGGCTGTGGCCAAGTTCGAAACCCCACGGGGAACCTGAGAGCTAATGCTGGAGGCAGCGTGAGGGCTGCTGTAAGGGGATCGAGCAACCTGCACATTAAACCTTGGTTCTTTTTCCGCAGGCAGCCCTGCAAGCTGTGCACCCGCTCGGAGCTCGGTGCCACATCCAGCGCTCACCGCTGCCCTGGCTGCTCTCTCACAGGGTTTGAGGTTTCTCCGGCTTTTTGCAGCAGATGGCACTCTTTAGTTCTGTTTCAAGCCCTCTCCTTCTGGAATTTTCTGTGGGAGAATCTGTTTTAAACGAGCCTCACCAATTACCCGGCCCTATTCTCCATGAGGCTTCATGAAAACTCGTAAAAGGCCATTGACTGCAGGACGGAGCCGGTGGCGGCACAGACCGGGGTGGCACACGGGCCCCGCAAGGCCTCGGTGAGCCCTGCTGTCGGGCTGGTAGCGCTTGCCCGCAGATTCGACCAGGGTTCTTCCTTCTCCTCCAACATTAGCAGCACTGACCCCTCCTGGAAGCCTCCTTGGGGATCCAGTTCCCCCAGTGCATTTCTGGTTTCCTTTATCCACAGTGGAAAACCAGGGCCCTTCTTGGCCCACCTTTTTTTTTTTTTTTTTTTGTCAGTCCCATCCCGCTTTGTATATTAGAACCTCATCATGGGGTTTGTTACCTGCGATAATTAATGAGAGCAATGATGATGACAATGCAGACATCAGTACCAGTTTTCTAGCTTTTCTGTATCATAGAAGGGAGAAAAATAGCACCTGCAAACTAAATGAGCCATCACAAAGGGCTGTGGTGCTGCTTGCATGGTATGTGCATGAATCAGGCTTCTGTTTAAACCACGATTGCATGGGATTGCCTGAATCTCGTCATGCAAACCGGTAGGGACTCCACACGCACGTTGCCGTTGCTTGTCCTCCCACATCCCTCTCTGAGATGCTGTTGACCGTAATTGCAGGACAGATTGCACAAAGGACTCACTTCTGCAGCCGTCGTGGTGATTGGGCCTGGCAAGACGAGGGAAACGGTAATACGTGTCAATAAGGTACTTAGCTGAAGTGGCTGCTGTGCGGAGCAACATGAAGGGATGGCACACAGGGTTTGAAAGGCTGGGCTGCTACATGGAGGGACTGAAGTTATTCTGATGGCTTTGTACACTGAGCTGTTGGCTTCTGACCTTGTACCAAAGTCGGTTTTGTCACAAACCTGAGTAAAATGTATGGGAAACAGACATCAGCCCTGTGGTTGGAAAAAAAATTGTACTGCATCCTGCCTGACACACGGATCTGTAGCTCGTCAGGCATTGCTGTATGTGATTCTGCACTGTCTGTTGTTGCACAGGTCATCCTACTTTCAGAGAACTGAAGTTTCCCATTAAAAGATTAGGTAAATCCATGTTGCAGAGGTTATTTTTCAGGGAAGATTGATGTTTTCCATTCTTTATGTATCTCCTTTTGGGAAAAAGAGTTTGATTTAATTGTTTTGAGTTATTTATTTGTATGTTGGGCTTTTGTTGTTTTCCCCTCTTGGATGGGATGCTCAGTTGGCTTTTACTATTTGCAACACAATTGCTTTTCTGAGCAAGAACTGTTATCCATGGTAGTACACTACAAGACATCTCTCCTCCATAAATCAGTCCCAGGTTTTTATTAGACTGTTTATGTAACCTTAGTTTATGTGCTATAATTCTTTGTTTTGTTGCCTAGAGTAATTCCCAAAGAGGATGTTTGTTCTTCTTCCTTGTCAATTCTTCAGCGCAGACTTCTGTTATGACATCCTTGTCTTCCTTCACTTCCCTTTTCCTCTTTTTTTGGGTAACGCTTGGTAGTATTATAAACTTCAGTCAATAAAAATCTAACTTAGGTTAGATACACATCGTGAGATATTATTGTCTTTAAAATGGGAAGGAATAGCTTTTTAGTTAACCTTATTGTGTTGATTTTCTTCCTAATGCATACGAAGAAATTTTCATAGTAGCTAATCAAACAAGTCCTGGTTCTTGCATGGAAGGTGTCCTTCTTCTTGGATACCCTTGAGAAGACCAACTTTGTTTTAATCTGACCACATCTAGGTAAAATAACTAGTAAGAATTAAATAAAATAAAAATCCAGTGATTTCATGAGGCACAAAGCACAAGCATAAGCAGGCAGTACTGTGCAGGTTTTCCGTATGAGGTCTTGCGAAAGCAATACATCTGCATAAAACTCCTAAAGTCAACAGGACTTCTTACAGGCATTAGCTGAGGCATGTTCCATCTGTTTATAAAACTGCAGCCTAAAACATCTGATAAAAATCAACTGTACTTCTTTTCTGAAACCATTGTATGGCCATATGCAGAGTTTTTTGACGTAAATCTACGGAGCCGTAATGGAAATGGCTGAATCGGTGGTTGGGGGAAGAATGCAGGCATCTCCCCTTCTGTCTGTGCCCCGTGGTTGCGTGGTAAGATCACAGCCTTTTGATTTCTGGCCTGCTGCTGAGACTCCCATCAAGGTATTGTGCTGGTGCTGGCCCTTGCTACTCATCCCTGGGCCAAGGTGCTGCCGGCACTGGTTCCTGTAGGATTCCCGTTTCTGCTGAGATAACATGGCAACCAGGGCATGAACATTGCTTTTTCACATAACAGTCATCTGAATTTTCTAGTGAACCAAAACATCTATACTGTACATCTTTCGAGGTGTTAAGATTATATATTTTTTCCGATACAAAGAAATTAATTAGCTTCCTGATTCCTTTGCATTTATGGAGTAGGTTATTGATGTGATCACAGTGCCATGCAGCTAAACCACCTCTCCCCTACCTGTGACCGTATTATTTAATGTTAATTTTCTTACTGCGACTGCCTCTGTCTTCAGTCACTGTTTCCCACTTGTCTGCCTCTCCTTTCTCCTCTCCCACCTTCCTCCATCCTTTCCCTTCCCCAACCTCCCACAAATCCACTTTGTTTTGTAGGTCACAACTCTGCCAAAGGGAGCAAATTCCCGCCATGGTGCCTCTCCACAGTCTGCATTATACACCACAACTTGCTTTTGTTCTCCTTTTAATTTTTTCATTCCCTGACTAATTTGACCAAATTTAATCAATTGTAAATGAAGCAAGGGAGGAGAACAGTACGTGTCTATTCGATGTTGTTGTCCTGAGGCTGAGCCAGACCCTGTTGTGAAGAAGTGGCAGTCCTTCAGAGAACCATTATGGCATACAGGAATCTGTAACATATTTCAGGACAGCCTGCTTTCTCTCTCTTTTCTCCCCCCACTTCTGTAAACATATGAAAGAAACATGAGAGAGCATTAAACCACAGAAGACAAATCATGGTCAGAATAAATATACTGTTTGCTAGCAAACTTAAAAATACGCTTGTGGATTCTAATAGCTGTAGGCAAGAGTTGGATATTTATTGCAACCAAGGCTTACTGTGGTTTATTATGTTTATAAAACAGTTTAATACTACTTTTCTTTTAAAATGAGTTTTTAATTTAGAATAATTTTTTAGGATTTGTTTCCAGAGTACAGATGGCTGATCGCTGCGGGGGTGCGGGGTGAGAGGGAGAAATGTGCTTGTGGGTGTGTTTTAAAAGCACTCCCAGATGGAGTGTATTGAATGAAATTTAAACCATTGCCCTGTGAACTACAAGTGTGATAAATATAATCAGTCAATCCACAAGTCCATGGTGGCGGGGGGAGCAGATTGATAGGCATGCAGTACGGAGGGAAGGGGTCGAGCAGTGCGACCACGAATGTCCGTGGTGGACTTCTCTTGCGGAGGGCAGGCAGGTTTCCCATTGTGCACCAGCATGCCACAGCATCCCCTGTCTTGTCTGTAACGCCTTCCAGTCCCTCGAATCTTCAAAGTGCCGTATTCACATAGAAGGGCTGAAAAAAGGGAGAATTCATGCCAAAAAGGAGGCCTGGCTGCTGGAAATACCGAGCTCTTGGAGCATTTTTCATTTACTCAGTCTTAATTACTTTCTAAGTGTAAGAGTTTATAGAAATCACAGTTCTCTTCCAGAATTTAGTGTGGTTCAGTATTTTAAAACCCATAGATTTCCTTAGAAGGATTTGTTTGTACAGCTCCCTTCCGTGTTTAAGACACGTAAACCACACTGAATAAACCGTGCACAGATTTTTTGGACAATACAGCTGAACAGGTGAAGGAAATGGAGTGAATTTTAATTGCTCCAAAGTTCTGAGATCTTCCAGGCTGTGGGAAACAATACTTTCAACTAAAAATGATCTATGGGCCTCGAGCTATAGTGTGGGAAAGTACGTCTCTGTGTCCTGCCTTACAAATGAACAATGCAGCATTCTCCCTCTGTTCAACTGCTGAAGACGGTGTAAGACGGACACTTGGTTTCTCTTATTTCATTACAAACACGTAGCAGCTCAGCCTCCTTGGCTCCCTTCCTGCCAACTTCCATCAAAAAATAGTCATCTCTGTCCTGGCCAGGATAAATGTCTGGCCAGCTCATTTTACAAAAGGCTGTACTTTGAGCAGGGCTTATTAGAAAGGTGACAGTTTGTATTTTCCTGGCCAATATAAGTTTAAGGCCATGTCCACACTTGCAGAATTTGGTGTCTTTTCCTCCTGCGCTGTCCTTTCACCACGCCGTCATCATGCCTAATATCTATATATGAAAAAGCTTCCAGACATTCATGCTGCCATTTGGACTAGATGTGCTTCAAGCAAGACTTGCTAGTACTCCCTTGCATGGTGTCAGTGTAGACAGAAATTGCTGGCATGGTTGCTGCCATCGTACAACTGCTCCTAACCTTGCAGTTGGACTGCTGGTGCCCCACCGGCACCCGCTCTGCTCCGGCACTGCCCGGCCCAGCGGCCAGCTTGGCTGCAAGCCGCTTCACTGAAGGCGAGCGCTGCATGTGCATGCACCGTGAAGCTCATTTGTGTGCCTCTTTTTCCAGCGGCTGCCTTTGTTTTGCTGCTAGCACTCATGTTTTGGGGAGGGTGCGCACAGAGCAGTGAGCCAGCTGGCTGGAGGCAGCGTGCCGGCACTGGTGGTGCTCTGGAGAGCTGGTACCCACTGCCAAGCGAGCTCAGCCATTTAAACCACTTAATACATTTTCAAGAGACCGACAGAGATACGAGTGTCACTTGGGGCAACTCGTACTCTCAAGAGATGACACAGGACATGTATGGTGCGCTGCAGCACGTATGCGCAACAGTATTGGTGGTTCCTCTCAGTAGAAATGTGCTTTCTCTGATGAGATGGGTCAAATCTTTGAAAATCATAGCAGATAAGGAGCGGGGATAACAGGAAGATGCCTCTTGGTGTACAAATGGGTAAGATAAGGAGAAGTTTGTAGTCTCCCCAAAGTGATGGCTAAGTTCCTGAGCTGAGATGAAAGGTGTTTTCAGGATGCTGCAATTCATTTGAAAGGATTCGGCTGAGAACGGTACAGCAGTGAGAAGGAAGCAGCCAGAATGGCCAGGTTAAAACAGGAGAATTGGCAAATGAGAGGGCTTCTGCTTTAAGCGCGTTTATCAATAGTACTATACAGACCACAGCCTGGAAAGTAGTTATCCATGTTGTCATTCGCATTTGTAAGAGAATGTGTATTGTATGAGGACAAGGGTGCTTGTGTGACAGAGAGCATCATCACAGTTGGCATCCTTGTGGGTAATATCATTAATAAGTCTAACTACGTTGTAGGGCTTCAGTTCCCTATGCCAAATGCTATTTTTCAAAAGCTCTATCAATTACTGTTGTGTACTAACACTGGTGTATCTGATACGTGGTGCATCTACATCAGGCAAGTGTGAAGTAGGTATTTTTTAATTACATGCAGGTTCGCTTTGTGGAGAAGAATATAGTTCCAGGTGAACATAATCCTTGCAATATTAATGGATTTAAACCTGCAAAGACCTATAAGTAAACTTTATAAAAGACTTCTTTTGTGGATGTAAAGTGAGCTAAAGATAGTAGCCATAATTAGTAGAAGCAAGTGTTAAAACATAATAAGGGATACTAGGTTATACATAAATTAAAAGTAGAATTTAGCGTAAGTGTATTTAAAAAAAAATGAAATTGTCTGGTAAGACATGCACTGCAAAAACAATAAAGCCTGCTATAACTTTACAGTTTCAGCATGCCTTTGGTTTATTTTAGGCTTTAGACAGCTTATGCTTGGAAGCTCTGGATTATTATTAGCATTGTTGGTAATTTCTGTTGCAGCATTCTTGGGTGGAGCTGGGTTATGGTGATATAATGAAAGGAATCATATATGCTGTTCTTATTTTTTCCCCTCATTTAAGAGAGTTGTTCGCTGCATTTAACTTTTTGAAAAAAAGTGTAAATTATGCTAACCAGTGGTGAAAATTCAAGCTGCCAAGTTTGTAGCTCCACAGACAATCGGGCTGAAGCTCTGGATGGCTGCAGAATTTATGGATAAAACAACAAAATCTAGAGGATTAGCTCTAAACTCTAAAGCTGATTCTCATTTGCTTTATAAGTATTAGTGTTTCCCATGTGTAAAAAGGAGATATCTATTTTGTGAGTGAAGCTTTGATCAAGCAAACACCTGTGTGAGTTACACAGCCATTTCCCCACTCTGCATCAAACCATTTACTGTGCTCGGGAGACAGAAGGTACAGCTCCACATCTCTCCTGTGTCAAACGCAAACAGCAGGATTTCTCATCTGCAAACAGGTAGAGTTGTTAGAAAAGCAAAGTTACCATATGGAGAACAAAAAGTCCATGTGTTTTCCTAGTAATAGATGCCTCAGCCTGTGCCCGCGCATCTTGGGTCGGCCTTTTCTTTTTTCTTTCGCTTATCTTGTTTCTTTGGATGCAAAACCTGGTCCTTTGCACTTCCTGCTGTCTCATATAGCCTTCCTGAATCTGTTGTAATATGTTTTTTTCCTCCTTTAGCAAGGTCTCTTGATTTGTCTTCATTTTGTTTTAAACTCTGGAACACTTGTAATGCAATTGTAGAGCTAAATAAACACTGTATTATGTTTTGGGATATTACTTTCAGGAAAAATGGTCCAGTGCACAAATTGATAGTGGAGTATATTGCGCTTAAGAAAGACAGACTGTGCATTTACTGTTTGTTAGAGAGAAGATTAGAAGGCTGCAGGAGTTTTTGGTTCTTTTTCTTTTTTTTTTTTAGTCATCTGTTTTTAGAACGTGTGTGTGATGTGCCAAATATCAACATCCATAAAGACACAGTTTTTAAAAAGTTCATCATTTTCAGACCTGTATTCTGCAGGAAATATCTGAGAAGCCTAAAGCACTCTTTTTTTTTTTTTTTTTTTGAGGTTACTGGTATGCTTTTTTAAAAAAACAGATTTCTTGTGATCTCAGTACCCAGCGAAAATGAATAGTAGGGCTTTTCATTGGCAGCTTTTTATCTTGGCTATAAAATGGTATTAGTGACAATAGGGAGAAGACGATGACCAGTTTCCTTTCTACCACTGTTGTTTCTCTTTCCTAACTTTTTTTTTCTCTTTTACCTGGCCACCTGTCTGTCTTTTGATTATAAGGTCCTTAGAAGCAGAGGCTGTGCTTTCTTGAATGTCTGGAAATGAGACATCATTTTGTGAGTGCTATCACAAAGAAACAACAGAAACAAAAACATATATAAAGGAACAATTTACATACTGTGTCATATGAGTCTACTATACTCTACTTCCAAGTCAAGTGTGACTTTGAAGAAGATGTAAAGAGAGGGGGCAGGTAATGAGAGGGATTTAAAGACATGCAGCTATGAAGGTAACAGTTCTGTGGGTGGAGTTGTACCTGGGAAGATAATAGATCCAAGATTTCTAGTTCTTCAAGCATAAATCTGTGTTGCTTGATCGAGGACTGGACATAGTGTTTGAGGTAGGAACAGACTCATAAATCTCCATTTTCTGTTCACGTTAGGTATCCATACTTATCTGGAGTAACACTTAGGTACTCACATAAACAAGATTGTAAACATTGTAAAGCCTGGAAGTCATTGCTGAAAGTGCACCCTCCAGAGAAAGTATTCAGTTGCAAGTAAAACGTAAAGAATATTTCTTATCCATACCATGTGGTATTGTAGCAAGCTAGCAGTCTGGCTATTTGCAGGCTGTCTTCTGTCTTCACAATCTTCCCTGCTGGTGGCTCTAGTATTCAGTCATTTTTGTCTTTTTGCCCATCGTAGGTAAAGCACATCCCCCGGATGCATAACTCAAGTAGCTATGTTGTTTGAGCTGCAGTGGTCCAAGGATATAATGAGGCAAGTGTTGTAAGGAGAGATAGTATCTTGTGCTAGAGTAAATGAAAGATGGTTTTTGTTATGGTTCTTTTCACTTGCACTTCTGCCTCATATAAAGGGTTGCCAATGAAGGCCAGGCACTGCAGCTGAAGAATTGCTGTCTTTCACCTCTGACGGTCTTACCTCAAATAAAGAATAGAGCTTGAAGCTCCAGAGCCCCGTATAAATCAGGGGGACTTTGTTGAAGCTAAATGCATATGAATGTTCATAATGTGATGTTCTTAACAAAATCTGTTTCTTTTGTTTTCTTTTGAGTAGGTTCCTTTATAACTTACAGTGGGTAAGAGAAAACCACTTAAGCAGAAATGCATGTTTTTATCATTAGCTTCTGTAGCTAAGCATAGTTTACCAGAAGAACTAGATTTACTTCTGCATCTTATTCTTTTTCTCTCATTTTCTGTCAGAATTCACTACATTCACCCGTACTATGGCTTTATTATATATCTGCCAAAATTAAAATCTTACTGATGATAACTGATTTTCTGGTGGTTGTGATGACAGATCTGTGATGTTTAGAGGTTTGCATTCCTGCCCTCCCTCTGAGTTCCCCCTCCCCTAAGGGGCATCCACGCCAAAGAACAAACTCTTTGCCTACGGCATTCATCATTGAACCTTAAGATCAACCGGTTAATATTCAAAACATTTTCTATTTAAATTAGAAACTTACTTCTTCCTAATCTCCCTGTTCCCCACATAAATCTCAGGCTCAAGCTCTTACGCTCCACATCTAAACCCAAAGGGTAAATGATCTTTACTGTAAGAAACTAAGCAGATGCAGGAATTTACTTAATATAGAATTTTTTTGAAATAGATCTCTCCAATAATAAAAATTGAGAGCCTCAAAACACTCTTGTGCTTTTTGAAGTTTTAGCAGAAGGTATCAATAGACATCTTCTGCAGTAAGGATTTAGCCTAAATTTATTGAAGAAATCCATCTATTAGGCCCAAGTCTGTGGACTGCTGGGGGCAGCTGGTCTCCTGTATTATATATCTCTTTGGAAATCTCTGATATATTCTCAGATTTAGGAAACAGAATTTTATTTTGGCAGCTGTCCCATGTTTATGCTGCTCATATGCCATGAGTTTATATACTATATAACTCAGCAGAAATACTGTTCTCTGAATTGCTAGGTTAATGAAGCACTATGTCACTGAATAAAGGTGTTTCCTTCATGGATACATTTGAGAAAAACACCAAGCGCAGTTTGATGATAGCTCTATATATTTCACTTAAAAGGCTTTACAAAGGGTTTGCTGATTGTTTACTGAGCAGCATTAGGCAAATTGGGAGGAAGAACTGAAAATTTCAGCATGTTTGAAGTTGTTTTCTTATAGTAGTGATCAGAGAAAATTGCCTTTGTTTTACTTTTCATTCCTCTTTCCAAGCCTTCCTCTCATCCATGCTCTTCTTCACCTGCCCCACGCTGAGTGACACAGCAAAGGAGGGTGTAAGATCAAGAGACTACAAGGGAGTTTAAAAAAAAAAAAAAAAAAGTTACCATGGAGGATTTTCACAAAAACGAAAGGGGAATTTTGAGAACCAAAATATCGGTGCACATTAGCAGTTAACTAACTTTGCCTGCTTGTTTAGTAACTCTAAAAAATGCAAATGTGTAGGTAACCCTTACTCCAATACCAAATTCCAGCACTGTGCAGGCGTACCAAACAGCTGGTAATTGCAGTCCTGGTGTGTGTATCTAAAGCTGCCTGTCTTCAGGTCTTGCTTTATCTTCCAGATGCAAGAGAAAAGCCAGAGAATTAAGCTGGTGATTCAGCCAGTGAAGGCGTGTGGGTACACACGTATACCAAAGACCCGCTGCCCTTTTTCGTCAATGACCTCTTGAGGGCTTGTATTGCACACGCTGAAAGTCTTTTTTTAAGGCAGTCTCAGTGGCATGGAGCTCAAATTGCCTTCTCCTCTGGGCAGGTCAGGAGGGAAGAGCGATTTTTGAGTAGCATACAGAGCCAGGGGTTGCCTGTGGGCGGTTAATCTCCTTTACTGTGGATGCAGGAGTTTAATTCTTGTAAATGCCAGGCTGTAAGGGAGTTGCAGAGTCAGAGGGAGAGGAGAGCAGATTAAAGTTAAAACATGCTTATAAGGCCCACTACAGGACTGGATCTGCTTCAGGGGACTGGAGAGATGAGGAAAGCAGAATGGAGACAAAACACCATGTATTTTGCTTTCTTTTCATTACTTCTGTTATGTTTTTTTTTTTCTCTTTGACCACTGCCTCCAATTAAAAAGTTTTTTTGTCAGGAATTTCTCCATGCCTTTTCTGGGTGATAGTGGTACTTTTCTCCATCCCTCCAATCCCCTTCCCCCCTCTGCCCGTATTTCACACCTCTGCCACAATCCGAAGGCACTTCATTCCCTGCCCCTTGTCAGCTGGTTAAAAGTGTCATCAGGGAATATAACTGAAAGCTGTTCTTCACTGCGAGGACAAAGCCTCTGTGCAGCTTGGTTTTGCTCCTCAACTCCCAGTGCAGTCAAGTCCCAGGCTCTCATTTCCCAGCCTGGCTGAGTGCTTTGTCACAGGGAGGTTCCCTAAGCTACTCAGCCAATTAACATTGCTCCTTTGCAGGGTTTCTATTAGGTCTTTCAGCACTTGAAAGGGCTGTAGTTCACTGCTGGAATGTCTGCGTAAGGTTTTAATTTTGGAATCATAATGGGAAATACGTCTGCAGAGGTTTGCCCCGAAAAGGGTTAATGTGACAGACCCAGACTCTGATAGAGTAAAGCAGGAAAAACTATTTCCATCATGGTAAATAAAAGTGCATTAAAAAGACATTTAGTCATGGGAATAAAAGCTAAAGAAACACATACTACATTGGGATGGTTTATATTAGTGTCATTAACTCCTATGTTTTGGAATAACTCCCAGATGAAGGATTATGCTGAAAGTAGGAATTAATGGCACTAATGTAAGCCATTCCATGTAGTGTGCATTTATACCTTTGATTTCGGAGGCATGCAGTGAGCAGTCAGTAATGCAGCGAAGCTGTGTGTTGTACAGACCATGATTAAAAGTTGGTATGAGCTAGTCTTGCTTTGGGTCAAGGGAGCTTTATCCGGTAGACTAAAGACAGCTGGAAGGAGGTTGGAAAATCCTTAACTAACCTTGTGTAACCTACCATTAAGGTCTTGAGCTTCTCAGAAACCGGTCACCCTAACACAGAGAATAATTCAGTGTGGTGTGCTTACAGATGAACAGACGTGGGGTAGCCTGGAGACCATAACAATGACTCAAAAGGCCTTTCCCAAAATGCTTATGATGTTTACAACTTAAAATAAGCAAGGTTCTTTGCAGTTTCCAGAGAGACTGTTCAAGCAAAGGAACATTAATGTCTGCGGCAGAGCATGGCTGAGCTCTTTGGCTGGTGCAAAGGGAGCATTTGGCTCCTCTCGCTGACAGATCTGCTCCTTAGGGGAGGTTTGGACCAGTAAATTTTCTGAGTGAGTTTTGAATTCAAAGCTGTTTTGTTGTCTAGACTCTGAATTCCACCACAGAAATCGTGTATAAAGAAATATAGTCATGAGTACATGCTTATTTTCATCAATTAATTTTTTTTAATTGCTTTGCTCTCTTCGCTGAGTAAATACTCAGCGAATATATAATACCACTGTTTAGGATGGGATGTTTAAAAGCGTGCGAGCAGTTTAGAAGCATAACGACCAAGCAACTTCCATCCTTGTGAAAATCCCATCTGTAATACTTGCACTGCAGTAGTATCCATTGTGTATGCTATTAGTAACATGTTATAAAACACGGTCCCTTGAGCAGGAGCACTAACCTCCAGTACAACGGTCCTGTCTCAGACCACAGGCAGGTGCGCTCCCATCCCCGGCATCTGGGATGCCTCCGAAGGAAAAGCAAGTGCTGGGCCGGGGGCAGCCGCACTCCCCATCGCGCAGCAGCTTCCCTGGCTTGCGTGCTTGGCTGGCGGAGGCAAGTGGAAGGGGCTGCTCTGTGACCTGCAGAGACGGGCGCTGAGAAATCCCGGGGCGTACGTGTCCTGACTGTCTAGCATTGCTCCAGCCACAGCAATGGGTGTTGTGCAGGAGAGGGTTTCTGGTTTGTTTTATAGGTGAAATTTCAGTGGGGGTGTTCAAAGAGTTAGGATTGCCGTGTGTTCCTGCCATTACGGACTTCTTTCAGTTGCTTAAAATTTATGATAACATTACTGTTGGGAAGGAAAATGGTCTTGAGGGTTATTTTTATTTATTTCTTTGTTTAAAATAGGGTTGTAACTAGTGCCTCAGCTGTTTTGGGTGTGAAGAAAAACACAGCAATATTTTATTTTATTTTTTAATCTAGACCTGGTGTCTTAGTGCTTTCTTCTAGAGTTGTGAAAAGTTTAATGTAACAGAAGACACGTGTTCTTGTCCTTGTTTTTCTTTTAAAAGTTGAGGTTTTGATTATAGAATGGTATACAAAAAAGCATAGCCTTAATTTTTATTAATGTGCTAACTTTAATAGCACATCTGAGAAATTTTTTTTTAAATGACTGATATTTCTGACTGCATACCCAGTTTCGGATAAATCTAGTTTTGGTTCTTTCCCTTAACCTTTCTGAAAAAGCTTGAAGTACGCACGCAAGTCAGTGCTCTGTAGGAATCTTGTCTGATTTTGGCATTATCATCTAATGACTAAAGGGGCAAGGCAAAGCTCCATGTTTACAAGTCACACGGCCTGCACCTTGTGAGACTGTAAAATCTCTGCTGTAAGGATTTCAAGCTTCAGTGGCGAGGTTAAAGAAGAGTATGCGTTCTAATACTGACTTGTTCCTTCCCTCTGCCTCTTTGTCCATCTGAGTAAAAGGAAATGTTAAAGAATCCTCTCAGCATTAAAATTGTATTTTATTTTGTTGATCTGTCTGCTTGTAATAAGCATACCCGTATGTGAAACTGTGAAAGTACATGGTTTCAGCAACTTCACTGGTTTAACTGAACTTTGAAATGGAAACTAACTTTGCTGAAAGCAGAAAGCTTCTTAGTTTCCGGACTAATCCTGGAATTACACACTGGATTTGCTTCATGGAAATAAGTGTGCTTAAAAAACTGTGAACCACTAAGTAGGTTCACATTGTTTGAAGAGACCCAGGAACAATAACCGCCTTTAACCTGTTCCGTCTGCCAATGTCCTGGGGGACGGGGGACAGTAAGGACGTGTAGCTCGTGCATGCTGAGGCAGACGTGCACACCACCCACACGATCGTCTTCTAGAGTGCTTTCATTCAGAACCAGCTGTTCTGTACCCGTTGGTTAAATAATTATGAGCGCAGACTAGCTTTGCTAGTAACAGCATTTGGGGTGTACTGGTGTGATAGCTGCTGCGGGCTTCTATACCGAGCTACACAGCACAGCCCATGCTGCACTGAACAAGTGGTGAGGTTGTGTTCAAAGAATTCAACAGTTTTGCTGATTCACGAGGTCATGCTCAGAAGTATAGGACTTCTAGTGCTTGTGCCACTGTGTGTGTGCATATATAGGTTGTGGGTACAATCAGAACTTCCATTTGCTGACTCTGAGTTATAGATGCACACTTTTGAGATGAATGTGTCTCCCAAACAAAAGCTCATGCTGAAATGTGCCATGGTAAGGTATCTTGGGTTAATGTCTTTCAGAGTAAAGTGGGACCTGTGTCACAGGGGTGGGCCTTAACACGGGCACTAAAACCCCAATGATGCACCTGAAGGGAATAACAATCTTACAGAGAAAGTGTATTCAGCTCAAGAGATAGACCTGGCTTTGTTTTAGGCTCAGTCTGGCTACAGAGACCTCCTCTTTTCTCTGCCCCATTAACCCATTTGCGACACACCTGTAATTCTGCTTTTTCTTACCAGGAGATTGTGCTGTTTAATTCCTTAATCCTTGTGATAGCCTCAGACAGTACAATGAATCTGTGTAGCTTCAATAAATAAATGATGAATATGATTATTTCTCTTCTGTTTGCATACCTACAAAGCTGTGTTCTTTTGTGCACCATATTTAGTGGAGAATATGTGATGAATTATGTTGTAGCAGCTTTTTCAGTGGCTTCAGAAAGGTCTGTAATCTCTGTAAGTTGATTTTTTTCCACTGTATATCTGTTTTGCTCTGACTTTGAGGTAGAACCAGTTTGCCAAGTGCTGACTAAATGGTGAAAAATGTTTAGTTCTAAGTTCAGCTTCACTTTTTCCCCCTAAACATATCATTCTTCGTGAGCAAATTTGGAGATGAATAGTTTAATTTTGGATGATCTTATCTTACAGCCTCCTTCAGTCTTAGTATGTCCTCCTTCTCAGACGTCTGTCGTCCTAGAGAAAACGTCTTCACATTTTTTGTTGCATTAAACCCTTCGATGGTTAAGAGCATCCTTTCAGAGTTTCTCAGTGTCAATACTTCTCCCCCCCGCCCCAGCATTAAGCACTTGAGGGAGGGAGGGAGAGGGGTGGAAAATGTATGTGTAATTTTAGAATGCCGTATGTACATGCTGACATTTACCACTGTACCCTCAAAAAGCGAACAGAGATTCAAGTATCAAATGCCTCTGCCTGTACAGCTCCTGCTAGGCATCTTTAGCTCGAGGAATGAAAGATTCTGAACATCTTCAATATTTATGCTTCACAAGACAGTTATCCTCAGTTATCCTTTTAGCAAGTCCCATTTCTCCATGTTCTGTCATGGGCTCATTTATACTAGGCTGATTTAGTGTTAACTGGGGAGATTAGATTGCCCTGCTTGATGCTGTCGGCTAAAACTGAGTCAGTGTCTGTATACTGTGGCCCAATTGCTCAAAGAACCTTACCCTTTTCCTGTATTGCTCATTCTATTAGATACAAAAGCCTTTCTCACCCGGCTTTTGTGCTGGGGTCAATTAGCTCCTGAAATAGCTCATATAACACAAATAATAATGGCAGCGCTAATCCTTTGGGCAAGCTCTATACAATGGCCACTTCTGGCCCGGAGCACAAAGAGGGCTGTTTATCTTCACTGCACACAGTCTCCAGGACTTTGCCCAGTCATTTGCAGAATTTATTATCACAGAGGTCATAGGTGGTTTGCATTGGAGAAGCTTTTTCTACTTTGCCACCATATGGGATGTCCTTTTCTTATTCCTATAGGATCGAGCAGTGCTTCAGGTGAATTAGATCATAAATATGTGGTCAAATAATGCTATCTTAGGTAAACATGGACTTGAAAGACATTTGAAGTGAAGACTAACACAGCACATTTAATGGTCCTTCTTGTGTACGCAGAGAGAATTACAGCAGGAGTGATGCATTCTGTAAGCTGCCATCCAGCCTAGAGCTCCCACAATAAAAGTCGCACCGAAGTGCTTCAACAAAGGAAAGTCAGCCTCGAGATAGAGGTAGAGTCTGGCTGTGCGGTTATTGTGTCTGAGCTCCTACACTCAAAATAACTTTGACTTTTTTTCCCTTATGAATGCTATCTCAAAAGAAGGAAATTAAACCATCAACTGATAGAGTAAATTCATAATGAGGATTTCCTACACGTCCACAGAAAGAAAAAAAGTTGCTCCTAGGCTATGTCCTGTAAATTAAAACTCTCTTTGAGTAGCATTTTTAAATTTGAGTATTTAAATCCTTTAGAATGGGTCACTAGTGGAAATGCTGACCAATCTTACACTACAGTTAACCTTCTTGGACATAAATGATACATACTTGCGTTGTCTTCCTTTGTCTTAAATATTTCTGCTGGCCTTTTAGCACCGTATTTGGTGTGCAGAAGTGAACATCATATCCAGATAATCCATAGTGGTTTTCCCTTCACAAGAAGTTTTGAGCTGTGGTTTTGCTACAGGTATTGCTAGCATGCCCCTAGGATGGGAGGGGGATGATTTATAGACACGACACGTGAAAACAACGCTTCCTGCCACGCAGTTTTCCAGGCTCACATAATCATTATTTTCACCTATTGTTTATTTCCTTTTCCTTGCATTTGCTCTTTTTCCAAAATGACACACTTTCCCTTTACGCACTGAGGCATAATCTAGCATTCCTGTGATATTTAGTTTGTATTTCTTTTGCCTGTTTTTTTTGGCTCTGTCCTCCATCTCATGCCCTGGGAAGCTGTGTGCTTTCCAGGCAGTTGTTTCTAGTGGCTTTGGGAGGCAGTAGCTCTTGAATTCCTGAGCTCAAAGTGATTTCTATAGGGCTGGATCATCCAAGCCAGCATGGCTGCATGCTGAGCCTGCAGCCTGGCATGTGCTAGGAACTTCTGTAGCCAAAGGCATCAGCACATCGTTGGGATCACAAGGAGAGAAGCATGATGGCTTTTAAAAAGTTCCTTTCCAGTGTTAGTCAGCGTTATGCCAATTATAGATCATCCTTGCTGGGAAATTGGATAGGTTATGCATTGCTTTTCTGTCTCAGCTGTTTCTCTTATCTTCCCAGAGTGCCATAGGAATTGGTCTCGATGACTTTTATTCCACAGTTTCTCTCCCTGTGCTTTCCACAGGGTAGTTTTTCCAGACTTTTTCCTGTTCTTGCTGATGAGAAGAAAAATAACAGTAACTTCTCATGCTCATATAAACATTGGAGATGAAAGTGGATGAGAACAGAACATGGCAAGCAAGTTGTACCCACAGTGTAGCAACGTTATACCAATTGCTTTACTTTAGTTGCTTCTCAGTATTAACAGCTGCTAAACTTTCAAGGCTCAGCATCAAGGGAACAACCCTTTAAAAGAATAACAAGAAGATATGTTTTAAAACATCTCCTTCTTCCTTGGATAAATCTAAGGGTAGATGACATGTAAGTCTCCTGAGGCACAACTTTCTGAAGCAAGTTGGATGAGCCTCCCCAGTTACTTTTTCATTAAAGAGGAGTGTATAGTGCATGTTCAGAGTACATTAGTGACTACATCATCAGTAATAAATTAGATTGTTAAGAGCTGTATGTGATGCTATCAGATCATTGTAGCCATACTGCTTTCATTTTCTATTTTTAAATGAATCTGGAGTCATCTTGAAAGAGTCAAATGCCTTCCTCTGAGGCCAGAGGGAAAAAAAAGTTGGATGGCTGACTGGTAGAGAATAAGTAATAAACTTCAGGAGAGAATAAATAAAGCTTAACTTTTTTTTTTTAATATCTTACCCTATTTTTATGTATTATATCTGCGTCTAAACTCAAGTATGATGAGGAACGTATTCCCGAACAATAGAGAGAATGTGCAGCATACAGTTAGGTAGAGAGACTCAAAATGTGCAATGTAAAATGGGCTTTTTAATAACAACAGGGGCAGGACAGTGGGTGTGCAGCAAAATGTGGCACTCCCTTCTGTAGTGTGCTGATAAAATTCTTATAGCTGACCTGCTCCCTGGGCAGATCTTGGTCAGGCACTCGCACTTCCCGGAAACTGTTGGATTTGTTGATTTGTTCTTAACCCGACTACTTTAGCTGCAACCACATGATCATACTGTCCCTGTGAATCCTGTGGACCATCTCCAGGCTAGTTCTGTATTTATATGCTAGTCTACATCTTAATACGACTCCTGTCCTATAGCCTTTCCTCAGCGTGGATATGAGAACAGCCAAGCTTTCATCTAATCATTTAGAAAATCAGCTGTATTTAATGGCTAAAAAGATTACTTCGGTCTGAAATATATCCTTCCCACATGCTGTTCTCCATTGCTTGTCCAGCTGGTTTAGTTGGCCAGTAGTCAAATGTGTTGGGGAACCAAATCCTACTTTAGAATATTGACCTTTTCTTTATTAGACATCACATTTCATCCCAAGAGTTAGAGCAGTTTTCCTTTATGAAGTGTGCTCCCTCATCTGTTTTTGCATATTCCAAAAGATGTTGTCCCAGAGTTCCTGCCTCCATGTATTAGCCTTTGCTGTGAAAAGATCCAGGCTTCTCTTGGACAGATCATTTATTTGGTAGCCTTTAAAGAATTCTGACATCATCATTTATGTTGACTTTTTTCCCCTGTTTTAAGCTCTTCTTTTCAGATCAAATGTCTCATGCATACCAAAAAAAAAAAAAAAAACCAACCTGCTGATATATTATTTCTGCTCTCAGTGACTTACCTGGGGAGCCATACTCATACATGTTTATGTGGTTCCTTTTTTGTATTTAAAAAGTTTTGTAATTGCAATAAATAACTGGCAGAATAAATACATGTTTAAGTAGAATTGGGTGTTTGGTTTGCGCTTTTTAATGAAAGAAGATGGAGATGTGCAAAAAGCAGATCTAGAGCATTATAGTCTATTTTTATCCTGGCTTAGATTGCTGAGAGTAGTGTGTAAACAGTGCACCAATTATTTCCAAACAGCACATCGTGGTTGTACCACCTGTTTAAACAGAGTTCTACAGCTGACAGTCATCCCATAGAAGAGAATCTTTTCCAGGACGTATTTGATGTTCAAAGTTTAAAGTGTGAAATTGTGTACCCGTTGGATCTTGTGTCCAGTAGTGCCTCTGGCTCTCCTTTTCTTCTTAGTTTATTCACCAATAAATTGGTGTGTACTGCTTGCCTGTCTCATGGGAATGCAGCAAAACTCAGTGTTTGCAAAGCTGTTCGGTTAAAGAGATTACTCCCAATAAAAACTGGTTCTAAACATCTGAAAAAAACTGGAAAACATTCAGATCCCAGATGGACATTAGTGGCTTGTGTCCATAATGGTTATTGACAGCAAGAATTCGGACGGGATTTTGATAAGGACTGAAACATGCTTTTCTCCTCATCTGTCTTAAATTTGGGTACTGAACTGTGAATCACTGCTTTTTCTGAAGCCTGTCTAAGCTCTTACTTAGCATACAGCTGTATGAACAAGTTATTTAATGGCAAGCTAGTAGATGGATTTAGAAAATAAGGGATTCTCTGTGGTTGCTGGCTGTGTGCATAGTTCTGCAACCATAAATATAGGGTAGCTTACCCTGCTGCCTTCCGAAGGTACCTTGTGATCATGGAATGGGTACATGGGTAAGAGTGGGCAATTGTAACAGAGCAGCTGATTCTCTTAGAATCCACACACTCATTTCTAGTGTATTACATTTAGACAGAAGGAGATTTTTCTTTTCATGCTCTAGATAACTGTCTGGTCAGTGCTCCTGATTGCGTCAACAGCCCCATGAACTTCAGTCCCATCAGTATTTCCTTCAAGTTTGCAGTGGTAGAAAGCAACTCTCCTTTCTTTTCTTTTAACACCATAATGCAGTTTTATAGAGTTGCTGCGAGTAATTCTGATAACAGTTTACAAAATAGGCCAAAAAAAAAAGGGGGGGGGGAAGGAAAAAAGAGAAAAGAAATGTCATGGAGAGAGCGAGCCTGTCTTCAGAACGATATAAACTGGGAAGCTGATTTTCAGCTGGCAGGTGGCTGGGAGCTGCAGCAGTGTCAGCATGCTTTTCTCTCATATTGCCTTGTTGCTACAGGGCCTGATGCTGGCAGATTACAACTCTGTAGCCAGTCATTTTCGATTTATTTGAACCTGTTTCTCCAGTCTACTGAGCTTTCGCTGGCTAGCATCAATTCAGACACATTGCAATTCCTCAGAACCTCTACCCCATCAGATGGTTCGATCTATGAGAAATTTAGCTAGAGGCGCTTAGACAAAAAAGAAATATTGTGGCTGGGGAAGCATTTAAGTTAGAGGAGGCAGCCAGGGCTGTTTTATTACTTAGGCCTCTGTCACCTGTGATGACCCATGAGAGTGGAGAATATTGATCGCTTGTCACTCACGGCATTCAGTAGATTGCATTGACAAAGCTTGTCAGGCCTCTAATAGCAGGGTTAGTGGCCTCGGCTGCAACCCAGGGGAAAACTCTACAGTGCCTATTACTTGGCGGCCTTTAACTCTTACAGAATTGGGAGTGAACGCTGACAAAAGTGAGGGAATCGTTTTGTAGTTACAAATGCCCTTTCCTGCTCTGTGCTTTGTTTTGGGTTTAATTTCCTTTACTTTTAGACCTCTTGTCCTCATCAGCCATGCTGCTTTTGCTAAGGCAGAGAAATTTGTCTGAGGTGTTTGCCTGTTCCTCTGGCATCATCAGTCCTTGCATGAACACGGGCCGTCTTGGAGAAGATGCCTGGTGCCTCAGTCCTTCAGATGCTGCATAGTGTAGCACGGTCCTAACAAGGGGATGAAGGAGAGACAGAGCCCAAAGCTGAGCCTGATACCTGCAGCCGCCTAAAAATACAGTTGTCAATCACAGCAGAGTGAGGGCTAGTGAGCCATAGCAGATTCGTATTTATCCTCAGATCTCTGTTACTGCCACCAGCTCTTGTTACAAAGGTAGAAATGTACTGTGCTGGATTTATCTTGCCTTGACTTTATCTTCCCTGTCATTTAGGTTTAGGACTAGAACTTGATTATTTAAAAAAAGTAAAAGTCCTGGGAAGGAGGAGGAGAAGGCCCATGAGCGTGCAGCTGAGCTGCCTAGGAGAGGTGCTGGACACGGTGTCGGTGTTCAGATGTACCCCTGGCCACTCTGGGTATTCCCACCTTGTTGTAGTTAAGCCTTATGTTAGAAAATTGGCAAATTTGGGACCTCAGAGGACTCGTGAAAGGCAGTTTGATTTCCTGGCGTGAGGTCCACGCCTCACCTCAGTGTAAAACACTTATGTCTCCTTAGCAGTTTGGGAATGGCACAATGCATTAAATTAATTGCAGATAATGAGAGACAGCAAAGAACCAAACTTTATTTACTGTATCTCTGGGAAGCGAGGAGCTCATGAAGTGAGTCAGTGTGTGCAAATAATTGCTGAGCATTTAACAGACGTGCACCTTGTCCGTGTTCTGTAGCATTTTTCCAAGAGGATCAGGGTCAGAAGGGATGTGGGTGGCAAGTCCTGGCTACCAGGTCCCTCTTCCAGTTGCACAAAGCTGAACTGGCTTCTGCCCTTTGGGGACGTCTGGGGAGGTTTCTGGTCACCCATGAGTATAAGGCGAGTTGTTCTTTGCTCACTGAAACTTCCAGTGAGATGACTTGAGTTTGTTTTCTTTTTTTAATGCTTTTTTTTTTTTCTATTCACATACCAATGTCTTTTGTTTAAGGTAGCAAATGCCCAAAAAAATGGCATTTAAAATATCCCTCACCAGTCCTTTCAAGGAAATGTAGTCAGTAGTGTGTAAGAAATGCATTGTATATATAAATTAAAAGAGAAAGTAGCTGATAGCATGGCATATCATTTCTAACTAAGTTGCAGTATTGAGGAAGTGCCCAGGTGGAGGTTAGGATCACAGCTGAACTCTTCCAAAGAGGAGAAAATTAGGGCTGCAGGGTTTTTCTGTGCCTCCTCTCTAGGGCTTTGTGACCATGTGTAGTGTTTTGCTTCCAGTAGTTTTCTTTGGTGGTTACAGAGAGGCTGTGAAGGGATGGTCAGTAATCTGCATCTGCTTGAGTCTGCTGGTCATGGAGTTGTCAAGAATTGTGAAAAATTGCAGTAGTTTGAGCTTGTATGAGCTCTACCAATATTTATTGAATTGTTTTGTATCTGAATGGAAAAAAAATAAATGTGAGGATGATACTGGAACCCAGTGTGTATTCCCGAAGCTCCTTTGGGACCAGAACTGCGTTTTTCCTCACAGGGCCTTAACTCTCCAACTGCAACAACCGGACAGTGAGCGGGAGGAAGGGGAATACGGACCTGTGCCCATCCTCCNCCCCCCCAAATACCTAATCACACAGCTGCTCGTCATTCCGTCCTCCTCCCCAGCAGCAGCACAAGGCTTCACACCATCCCTGAAACTTCTCAGCATACTGCTTTTCAGACGTTAACAGCACTGGTAGTTTGCTTTCAAAGATGCCCTGTTTGGCTTTGTAGAAGTTAACGATGGCGTTTTTGCATCTGTACAGCAAAAATTGAATCCAGCAGGAGAAATAAACACTGCGGTAATTAGGCAGGTTTCTGAACATGCTAATCCTGCCTGAGCAGAGCATGAAAACACATGCTTAAAATTGAGTGCGATTACTAAAGCTACCCATGTGCTGCAAGGTTTCCCAGTGTCTCTATTCAGAAACTTTGCAGATGAAGCTGGACACCAGGCTTTAAGGAGCGCTTGCTGTCAAAATGCTTCCCTTCTTGGTACTGCCAGGCATCAGGAGCTTCATCTCTGTCTCGGGATTTAGACTAATAGCTTGTTTCCTGCAGCTACTGACCAGTTCTCAAATTCTTTCTACTATGAGGAAAAAAAGCCTTTCAACCTCAGTAAAATGTATATTGTATGTGACATGCTTTCCTGTGTGTCCATGGGCACAGGCTAGCTGATGGAAAGAAAAAATTAATTACCTGTGTGACTTTGTCCCAAATTAAAACCTAGGTCTGGAAAACAGATGCCTGACATATTAATTCACCGTATCACATTGAGCCTTGAGTTTGAGTTATCTGCAAAAGGTTTTATAATTCATGTAACCTGAAATAATTTACACCTAATTAGATTTTGTCAACTGAATAATTCTGTCTCATGCTGCTTCTGCAGAATAATTTAAGCAACTTCATTTTATCCTCAAAATAGTTGTAAATGTCACATTAATTTTGTTGACATGAGCAACTTATAGGAGAACCACTTGGCGGACTTGTTTGTCAATTGAATATGTTTTGGGCTTTTCACACGGAGTGCAGTGCAGGCACGGATGTCTTCTCTTCTGATATTTTACTTAGGCCAGTAAAGCAGTGTTGCTTTTTATGATAAGGTGCATAACCTGCTAGGTCAGAGGTCTGCTGACACTGTGCCTTAGATGACCCAGGCATTGCAGTTGCTCTTGACAGTCAAAGAGTTGATGTGACTGGCATGGTCTTTGATTGCCTTTCTCACCTCAATGCTCAGGTCCTGTTTTACAGCCTGGCCATCTGGGGAAGCCTTGGTGCGAGGCATGGACTTCACCTGTAGGTCTACAACGAGAGATTTGTGCAGTCCTGCCCCGTGCTCTGCCTGGCATTGAAGGAAGGGTAGAAAAAATTGTCATGTTTCTCCATCACCACTGCTTCATACAAACTGTCATACAGATGCTCTGGAAGGTTGATGTTTGCTTGTGCGTGTTTCAGCATGCTGGTCTTAATGCTGATAAGAAGGTGTTCCAGAAAGTTAGCATGGGTGTAAGAACGTGAAACATCCCGTGGTGCCCCCCAGGCCTGGGATGGGCCATGGGTGGCTTCTGAAGGCATCGTCCTCGCCCATCTCCCAGACCTGGTCCAATTCCTGCCAAAGGGGCTTGCTGGGAAGCACTGCCCAGCTGACCCCCACTGAGCCTTTTTGGGCCTTCACCAAGGGACCACCAGCATGAATTCAGCACAGTGATGATGCTTGTGACTTTTCAACCCAATATTGTCCTTTCTTCCAGTAAAACTGTGAATGCAAGAACTCCCTGTATAGTAAACAACTATTTCTTTTGAAAAAAGCTGCTTCCAGCTCAGGGCTGAGTTAGCACGGCAGCATGCCAGTGCTGGCCCTGAGCGAGCACTAGGGGTGAAGGAGAGCATTCAGTGGGAACGCGTAATTGGATTTGCTGACATGAGATACTAATTTTATGCTTTTCCTATTAAAAAGTAAAATAAAATTAAAAATTATAAAATTACATGCACTCGGGCGAGCTTGTAACACAGAAGATAAGAATTATCTACTGTTATATTTATTGAGTAGTTACTTGTATTAAAATAATCGGAAGCTTGTTGTTTGGTATTGAAGGCCATAGGTTAAGTCCAAGACTGGATTGTTATGTGTGAAATACATACGGTCTATTTGTGGTATTCAAATTAGGGTAGATAACAAACATGAAAGTAAAAGACTCTAAGCTGGAAGAAAATGTTGTAATAGCTTTTGGAAAGAAATGAAATGTTTCAAAAATTAAAAGAAGCTGAGATAAAGCATATCTTTTTGTATTTTGTAAAGTGCCATTCAAACTTCCTTTAATATCTGTGACATTAGAAATTTGAATCCTATTCTTTATTTCAAATGCAATAGTTAATATATATTTACAGCTAAGTTGTTTGTATATGGCATGGGCCAGAAAGCTCACAGCGATGCTATCTTGACCCATGCTGTTCATGTTGGACTTTTCCCTTTGTCTCCTGACAGACCAGACTATTTTACTGATGTTCACAGCTTGCAGAGTGATGTGCCGTAGTATCAGACCAGAAACATTTACTTATTTTTGAAAAAGCATGGAAATGCTGTGATGAAGAATGCAAGGAAATCATAGCTCCAAGGACTAGACTGCATTTATTTGGAAAGTACCAGTGTGTGTTTGGGGGGCCAAACCCAGATCTTGCATTACTGACTGACAAAATACCTGTCGTTGTTCTGAGCCTTGGTTTTGGCTCTGGGTTTTGAATGCGTGGTATTACCTGTTCTAATCTTAGCCCTGTGGTGACACCCATCCATTGGCCTGGCTCCTCAGCTGAGGTTGCTGACACCACTGAGGGGCTCTTTCTGGCCACAGTGTCCCAGCAGTCCCCTTCCTTCCCACCGTCCCCGACGTGGTCGGGTGGGCAGTGGGAAATAACAGCCGTTCCTTGCTTCCTCACTCGCACTCGACCACTGAATGTGTTTGAGGGGTAGAGGGTGTGAGGGTGAACCACAAAGCAGGGCAGTGAGGCTGACTGCCAGCATCCCAGGTGGTTCCATTTTCCATACGGTACATTATACATCTGCACAGTCATCCCCACGCTTCTAAAACAAATGTAATTCTGAGTGCAGGAGAAAATTCACCTCTTGTTGCCATGCCTGAATAGGAGAAGAAGGCTTCAGAAAACCTTCCTCGTGTTGTGGAGGCTTGTCTGCAGCTCTTCTGAATGCTGTAATTTAACAGGGCCTGGTGAGCTTTAATCAGCTTTGATGGTGAGGATGCATACTGGGTAACATTGTGGTAGTTTGTTGGTTTTCCGATCTGCTTTGTCATGTTTCTTTTCTTTGGATAGGCGGCAGATAGACTGCCATATTAACTGTAATTTTAGGCAAGTGTATTTCCAAGTGGCTTCTGTTGTAATATTGCTTTCATCAATTTATGCTGTTCTTGGCAACTCAGGAAATATGAGCAGGTAGTTCTTCTGAGTGACTTGGGTTAGTGGGGTGCACATGAACACACAGGTTCCCATTCTAGATTGTGCACTGACTGTAACCTTGACAATCCAGGGATGAGCCTCTTTGTGCAATCTGTAAAGTTACTGTTGTACCTAAATTGCCACCTGAAGCATTTGACTTAGCATGTTTGGGTCTCTACTTTTTCCAACTGATGTTAGATTTCTGCCCTTGTGGTTCTTGGTGTTGACTGACACCCTCCCTCCCTCAGGTAAGTGAATAAGAGAATGTTTTAGCAGGAAAAAACACGCCAAAGAAAAGGCAGTGCATTTGGAGATAACCTAGGCAATTGGATAGTAGCAGGATGAGATAGAGAATGTGCAAGGTTTGGTTCAACCCTGGCTTGAGCCAGTAGTTTAGGTTTCATTTACCTTCATTCAAAGCAAGCAGGTGACATGCATGCATTTCAGTGTGTATATAAATAAAAATTTCCAAGCAGATTTACAGAAATTTTGCTTGAATAGTGCCTATCTTTATGTTTCACTGTGATAGTTCTAGGTTCCCCATAACTGCTTTGGAACACTTAAGTTACACTGCCTTCCTACAGATGCTGCAAATGGTTGTAACCAATGCATTCATTAGTCAGAAAGCTGGCAAGGCGTCAGCAGAGTTGCTGATGCAGACACCTACCTTTCTTGTCTTCCTGGAAGAACACCAGAATTCCATGTCTCTGGAGAAAAGTTTATTTTAGACAGGAAAAACAAACCCTTTTTACTGGGGGGGGAACGAAACAAAACAAACTTTTATCATTCAATCTGATGCTTTACATTCACCAGCCTTGGAGATTTAACTCCATTAACTTGCATTTGAAATAAAGCCTCTCTGGTAGAAAGGCTCCATCATTGATTTAAAGTCTCTCAGGTAGTGGAAGACTTACTGGGCTCAGATAGAAGCTGTTCTAAGGGTTGATTTTTCCCTTCCCTTCTAAAAATTGCATTTTATTTTCATTTTTTGTTTTGTTTGCGTCTCATCTCCAACCACAGGTCACTTAGAGCTGCCTGGAATGTGACTACCAATATCTTGTGTAAATCACATTTTGAGAATCTAATCCCATTGGCAGCAGTCCTGACCTGTACTTAGAGCTGTGCAGATACGATGCTTCGGTGCCGTTGCAGGAGCTGTTGTGGCAGTAGATACAGACAGACCAGGTTCAGAGCCATCAGGTCCGCAACAGTTTCCAGAAGAGCAGAGGAATAAGTAACGTCAGGGCATTTACGTTTTGTTGTTGGTAGGTCTGCTCAGGGTCCCAAAAGTAGTCGTCAAATCACCCACGCTTCGGTGTGCTGAACCAGTGGAATTACATTAACGTTGCTGTTAAAAGAGAGGAAGATGCAAACTGTGACACTTTACTTTTTTTCATAAGAGAAGTTGGTCCTGGTAGATTAAGAGGAGTCTATGCTGTGCCTCAGGTTTCTGATGTTAAGCACATTTTAGCTATAAAGCTAATTATTGTAAGGATTTTCAAATGACTCCCTACTAGTTCTTGTCTGGGTACCAAAGGAGTCCATGTTCTGTTTTGGAGCGGATAAAATCCTCCTCCTGGAAGCATTTGTTTATCATATTACAGCTTCACATGAGCTGAGCTCAAGCCTGACCCGATGTTAAGTGTCTGTGGTAGATTTCATTACATCCATATACTGGAAGTCCTGCCAATATACTGGCAGCAAAATCCTAGTGGAAAATAAATGGCAATAAAAAAGAGAAATGATAGCCTCTGTGAGTGGTGAGGAGCAGAGCTTTATTGAGACCGGACAACCCTAGAGATGTCACTTGGCATACAGACACGAGCTTAAGAGAGTGCGAGTGAAAGCTGATATTGGAATAACGACTCTGTGGCACAGGCAGGGGAATAATTTAATTAATTGCACCGAAATTTCTTTGATGAATAGTTATGTGGTGATAAGCATGAGGTCGAACAGTAGAATGAGTTTCAGCTTTTTAATGGGCCAGCACAGCTGCAGTTTTGGACATGTTCCCACTTCATTTTTTTCCTCCCCTCTCCATTTTCTGGTGCCTGCTCTGCAGCTCGCTGTCAGGGCGCTCGCGGCCGCGCTCCGCTCCTCGCCCGCCTGCCCTGCGCCCGCCCGGGAGGGGAGCTGGCGAGCGGCTCTTGGCTCAGGTAGCCCCTTTGAAATCAATGCCAGATCGAAAGGAAATTGTAGGATGGTTTCGTTATGAATCCTGCATTTTTTTCCTGTGATGCTTTTAACAGGGCCTCCGCTGCAACAGTTGTATGAAGATTTTAATAAAACTTTTCTGGTCTCCAGAGGAGGAGGCCTGTCTTTGTTGTTGGAGAGCTGGAGGGAAGCGAGCAATGCAACACAGCTGGAATTTGAGGATTAATCCTATGGTTCCTGGGCCATATTTTCAGACAGATCAATTACTTCTGACTGTAACCAATCTCCAGCCATTTCCTCGCTGTGCACAGCTCCATTTACAGTCACTTGGATGCTGCGGCTTGACATAACCTCCTAACTTTTGGAACTTCAGCTGTAAATATCATCCATTAGACCTAAGGCCACTGTCAGCTACGGCTTACCATGAGTCATTAACTGAAAAATTAGGGATAAGAGTTGTGGGTGGTACCATCTGGCTGGCTGGAAGTTCTATTTAGTACCACTCTGTCCACCAGGCTCCATGTTCGCCCTGCGGTGTGCTTTTTGTGAGTTGCAGGATGGCTTGTGTGGGTTTGTTAGGGGTTGCCTGTGTGAGGGACTTGGAGAGCAAAGCCCCGCACCTGCACCTCTGTGCTGCAGCAGGAAGGGGGCCTGCACTGGCCCCCGGGAGAGAAGTCGGGGCCTCTGCAGGATAGGGGTTGCAATACAGCCCAGTGATGTGCTCCGCAAGCGAGGAGACCCCGCTTCTGCTGTCCCAGGCTGGGGGCTGTGAGTAGGCTGTCAAAACAGGTAGGAGCTCTTCTCAAGGAAGGACGGAAAACATGCAAATAGCTGATAAAACCTGTCAGCATCAAAACATTTTTCTCAAATGCAGCCAATCTGCACAGACACCCTTGTTTTTGAATTGCATTTTCTTACTTGCCCTTTTTCTTCTTATGAATTAGTGTAATAGCACGTTACAGTCCAGCAGCAGCTTCCCGTCAAGGTTGTGTTGTGCTTTGCAAGTGCTTGCTTACCGAGCCGTAGAAGCTGAGGTCTGGCAGTCCATGCACTGCCATCATGTGGGCCTTCCTCTTGGTAAATAACAACTCGGTCTCTCATTGCAAAATTAATAACTATATAATGTCTTCTGTCAGATTCCAGTAGCTTGCAGCATGGCCTCCAGGACTTCCCTCTTAGTCTCTCACTTCTTTCAATGCTTCATGAATATATAGAACGCCACAGGATACGTTATCTTTACTACCAGACATTTGCCCTACTCTCCAGCCTAATTCATGTGACTCTGTATTTTAATGTCTGATTTATTAAGGGGGGTCACTGGTAGTATTGCACGACAATCTTGTGGTTTTAGCCTTTGCCAGCAACTCGAAGTAAGGGATGGGGAACTGCAGGGCTAGTTCAGTTAGTTGGTCGGGTTTCTTTTTCCTTTCTTGGAGCTTTGCCCATCTTATTATGAGTTCTTTAGAGAAATGAAATGCAGCAGTAGCTTGGAGAAATCATGGACACTTTCCAGCAGTAAAAGAGCTCTGGAGTCAGTATATAAGCTTTCTCCCCTGGTTGCAGTTAGGAAGCCGGTTGACAGTATAACAGGCTTTTGGAGGGGGCGCGATGGTTTGTATGTTCTGTTTGATGTTGCAAATACTGAGCCCTCGGGGAGATCAGGAAAAAGGACGTTCTGTTCTTTAGGAAAGGAAAAGATTAACCTCAAATGCGAACTGAAACCTAGGAGCTCTGCAAGACTTAGGTGCACCAGAGATGAGCTCACTTACTTTAATGGAAATGTCTTCTGTCTTGTAACAAAGGCAGGCAAGTGTTTCTAAGGATTTGGTTAGAAAAGTAATGTGTGTGTGTTTATGTAAAGGTAAGAGCCACAGCCAGGGCTCACGGTAGGTCAATGTCGAAAGCACAGCAGTTCACTCCAGACAAGTTTCTGACTGTTTGGGTGCTCCTCAGTCAGAGACTTGTAATCGTTGTCAAAGAAAGTCTGGAAATCATACGTGGTCATTGTTTTTCCAGAGATTTCTGGAAAAAAGTGCTTATTGTCCATTTTTTGTTGGGTTTTCTCACTTCTGCTTCCATTTATATCCATTAGGACATGTCTTTTTTAAAGACAGGACAGAACATCTATCACTTTTGATAGAGTTGTTGGGGAAAAATATAAAACCCTTTCCTTTGAGCTATGATCTTTTTGTCCATTCTTAGTAAATACTGGTGGAGATGGTGTATTTAGCTTTTTGTCAGCAGAAGTTGTATTTTCATATCCTTTACTTAAAAATTCAAACATACCGGTGAGTTCAGGCTTCTCTATGTAAGCTTTTGCCAGTCTGACAAAATCTGATGTTGGGCATATATACACCCACTTGCTTTCACAATTTCATGGCCATTGGAAGTGATGGTTTATGACACATTTCTAATTTCTTCAACTTGCATGAATGTGGTTCATACAGAGGCATTGTGAAAGGTCTGTTTGTCTCCTTCACATCGCTCTTAATCTTTACATTGATCACAAAACTTATTTTCCTCATTTTTCCTTGCTTACCACAAGCTGAAACGTTTCTGCACAGCCCTTATGATTTCTTATCTTTGGGAGCAGATAACAGGAATATGAGTCTGTAGGCTTCTTGATATTATAAGGAGATGTACTGCTTATTTTCTTTGGGTATTGTTTCCTGATCTTCTTTGCATGAATCTCCGTGTTTCTTCAAAAGTTTTATTACTGAGTGATCAAAGCAATGGTTAATGCTTGAATTTTGAAGGAGATGCACCTTTAGTAAATATACAAGAGTGGGACATTGGATTTGCTGTGGTAGAGAAGCTAGAGGTATTGTTTTAATCCAATTTATACATACATAGTTCAAGTCAAAAGTTCTGCTTCTTAAATAAGTTAGATGGCATTGGTTACACTTTCAGTCATCCAAAAGGACTTCAGAGAATGGGGAAAAAATGTGATCCCTGAGGTGCTTTGCAGTTGTTTCTATCCCATCTCAAGGACTTCTGAACTTGTAGAAGAAGAACCCAAATTTGGTGCATGGCGTGTGCCTGCATTTGTGGGCATGCTTGTCTATGTGCATGTTTATGAGAAAACACAACATAATCATCATTTAATAAGTTAAAACTCTTTTTGTGTATTTCTTTTCAATTGCATTTACGGTTATTGCCAGATTCTGTTGAACAAGTTCTTACTGTACCATGATACCTGGACAACAAGTTCATCCACTCTAACAGCTTATTTTTAGTGAGCTACTGTAACCATAACATCAAAGAATGAAGGTACACGAGCACAGTTGTAATTACACAATGGATCTTAATCTGAGGTGATATTGTGAGATATGAATCTATGGCACTTTCCAACTGAAAAATCAATAAATAAAACTTCAAGCACTCTCAGCACTTCAGATAATGGGCATATTCCAGGATTTAGCACCCGCTCTTGCATCGCTCTTATAAAAGCTCAGGATGCTATTTTTAACGTACCTGCCCTGCTGGAATTTCCCATTTAGCAGGAAAACTCTGCTGAGCAAAGGATGATGTTCTCATCTTGCAATGTTTTCCTCCTTCAGGATAAATGGAATTTCCAGATACACAGACTGGCATTTCATAGAAAGGTAACAGAGAATTTTTATTCAAGTTCTGTGTTCTCCTGTTTAGACTGTGTGTTTAGAGAAAATACTGATTATATTCACCTTTCATGTATTATTATCCCTGTGCCCTTTTGTTGTAGCTGTGTTCCAGCCCAAACATCAGAGCAAGTTTAGGCTTTAATCTAGATGCAGTGTTCAGCTCTCTGGAGGACAGAATCTGCAGCAGCTTTATTCCTTTGCTCTTCCTTTACCCTCCACCCCCAAATATATCACATTAGTAAACATGACCTCAGTGATTTTCTTTATTGCTTTGTCATGTTATTCCCATAGCAGAAGTTGAGGGAAAGACGGTGAGGTGATCTCACTTAGACAAGCCTCTCTGTTAAAAATCTAGTCTCCCTAAGGTCTGTGTAGTCAATGAGGAGAGAAATGAACCTCCGCAGAATTAGTACAGGCACTCAGGTTTGGCGCCTGTGCCCTCTCTGGAGTGATTTCTCATTTCTGGATAGGTGGACCAACCTACTAAATTAGGTGCCCAAGGTCAGGCAATGTGAGTACTTCAAAGCCGTAACTAGACACAGCACTGTAACTTCAGCAGAAAAAGTGCTCAGTTGTTGCTGGACCTGATGGGGCTGTGATTTAAACGTGCTGAAGTATACTTGCCTGGAGTGCCATCATTGATTTCTGCATGACTATGCACAGTACCAAAGGGTAAGGACATCTTGTTTCAGGTTCTTCTGTATAAGTATCATCAGTGGTGCTCCAGAGGGTAGACAGTGAGCACCTACTGGAGGGAGCATTTTCATCTGAAAAGAGATTGTGTTTTTCCAGTAAGTGCCGGCTCCTCCCAAGCCTGAATCCCAGAGCTAGGCTGGATAAAGTTGTCTGAAGTGCTTGCTATCCTGAGAAGTTTTTCAAGAACTGTTAGAAATCAGAGAAGGGAGTTCCAGGCACTTCAAAGTATTTGTTAATGAAACTTTGGCTAAAGCAATGTCTTAAAATAGAATGTGGAATCAGCGTGCGATCTCAGAAGAGATTTTTTCCCTTAAGTCCCTGAGAATTTATTAGGTGGGCGTGAGCAAAAAGGTTGGCTCCAATAAAAAAACTAGCTTTGTAATGATTAGCAGGGGCCCAGTATAATTTAAGATATTCTTTACAGTTTATAAATATAGGCTCATAAAAAGTGTAGATATAAAGAAGCTGTGACTTTAAGTCATTAGAAGCCCAGTGGTTTGATAAAATAACAGGAAACAGACAATTTATTATGAGCAATCTCGGTAGCTCTGGATTATCTATAAAACTTTTATGGCCCTCCCCAAGTGGCAAGAGGCCATAAAACTTGCCTGAATGAGGGACTTGTTAATTTACTTGTTAAAGCAAATTAAAAATTTATAAGCGCTTTTAGGTAAATGAGATCTTCTCTCATTGCTGCCCTTGCGGGCTCAGGAGTCCTAGGAGGAAAGAAGTGGTTGCGCTCAAACATCACAGCAGAACAATAAAAGCTATTAAATTGGTTCAGTTTATTACTACAGAGCCAGGCAGCTGTTGCCATGGTTTGCTGTGGGATACCGGAGGTTGACAGCATGGCATTTCTGTGGCCTAAAAAAGAACGTTATAACTCTACCTTTCAGCCACCCCGATGGCTCCTTCTGTGCTTCGCTCTTTCCTCCAGTTTTCGTGTAGAGCTGTTAAAGTCAGACTTCAGCCTGTCGCAGAATCTCCATCATCATTCCCCATCTTAGCTGTTGTAAAATAGGTTTATGAACACAAAAAAAAACCCTGCACACAATGTTCAGTTCCAGCTTGCCTAACTAGGACACTTAACGGCAGAATAAGTTGTATTTTATTCCAGTGCTCTGCTGTAACTAAATGCAGTAGTGAGAAAGAAGGGCCTGGCAAGGAGAACGGGCCTGTTGGGCATCTTTGAGCGATCTCTGAAATCTGCTAAAATGAATTCAAGTGTTTCTCCAGATCACTTCAGTGACAGCTTCTTAGAGCAAATGCGTTCCAGCTGGGAGTACCACAAGGAGTTATGCTTTGTCCTAGCAACTCCAACTTACAAAAACCATATTACAAAATAAAGTTTCTCTTGAAAAGTCTTAATATGTAACAGAGGACTTGCTTCATGTAAGGTTTTGAATGAGGAGAGATCTAAATCGGGCTGCAGTGAACGTAATGAAGCCTTTCCTGAACCTTTCTTCCACGAGCAGCTTGTCTCTACCTGTAGTTATTTCTGTTTTGTTCAGGAATTATCTTTTACAGATCTACTATTATCTATAGAGTGAGTTAACAGCACTTCTAGGAGGGAAGAGTGGCATACATTCAAAAGGTTTACGCTGTGAACACTTCAGGTGATCACTTCAGATACATTTCAGGTACCTTTTAAGACATACACCCAAAAGTAAGCCTGCCTTAATAGTCACCTGTCTAAACACAGAGCACAGTTTTTAATGCACATTTCATCCTGATGTATTTTATTTAATATGCATTTTATCCCACCCTGATTGTATAATTCCTAGCGGATGTTGCAGGTGCTGTCCTTCAGAATAGGAAATAATTGGTGAGAGAAACCAATGGTATGGAGTATGCAGAGAAAGTCTAAAAGCGTGGCCTTCAAGATAGGCTTGAAAGAATTGAGGAAATTTAGTTTTAAAAGGAGAAAATAGAATGAAGAGACTGATAACAGTGTTCAAACACAAGATTGCGGCAAAGAGGAAGGGAAAAACAGTTTGGCATATCCGTGATAGGACAAGGAGCAATGCTGCAGGTAGGAGATGCAGCTGAGACGCGAAGGATAGCTTTTTACAGGTAAGGACAGTGAACCGCTGCACTAATTCACCTGCAGCACTTGTAGAGGTCATTGGGTGTCTTCAGCAACAGTTTGGGCTGGGCTGTCTGTGTGCCACAAACAATGCAGATACAGTTTGATCCTTCCTGTACCCAGAAGGAAGGGCTATGGGACCGCTTGAGTCTGCATCTTTCTCTGCTTTTCTGTGATTTTATAATGCTGAGTCTCCTGAGCTCTCATAGACTGCAGTAGGTAAGATGAGTACTCAAATACTTCAGGCAGTGCTGCCCCAAAGTCTTTATTTCCCATGTGGTTCCCCAGCGAGAGACAGATGTTTAGCAGGATGCTTTTCCTTCACGCTGCTAGACCAAACAAAAGCTTACAATCTCCAGGAATTCAAGTATAGCAATAGTAATATTCTGGCACTTCCATCACTCAATAGCAGTATTATAAATATTTCATGGAAAAACTGAATCATAAAAGTATTATTTTTGTAGTGTGCCAAGAGTAGATCCAGGCACTTGGAGCATAAAAAGTATGAAAGTCACATTTTAATATTGTGCTATCCTCACTAAGTACGGTGTTAGTCTGAAACTGTCTGACATATAAAAATAAGGCAATGTCTCCGAGGTATATTAATGGTGCTTGTATGGCTAATGGTTACATGGCAAACTCCCAGTACATTCATTTTAGTTTGCACATTTCTCTGAACCAGATATAACTGGCTGGAAAGGTCTCTTGAAATCCCATATGGCCTCCCCAGGGACACCACTTCAGCCATATTTCATCAAACCAAACGTGGATATGAAACGAGCCAAAAGCTTGCTGTCTTTCACTGGGGGTTACGCTCCTGCCTCTGCTAGGCACATCGGAAACTCCAGGCCCTAATCCTTGAAATTCATAGTGATGACAGCACTCGGAGTCAAATGATTAATCTTTCGAGTCCTTTCATACCTAACTACTGTTCTGGTTCCAGATTTTGAAAACCTGAATTCCAAATGGGTCTGTGGGTGTTCTGAGCCTTTCTGGATCTGGCCCTTCACCTGTAAAAAACCTATTTCAACAAAGAAAAAATCAAGTACCGAGAGACTGCTTTGTTCAGGCTGAGCCTTTGAGATGGATACAGTCACAGAGAGCAGGGCTCGACAAGGATGTGAGGTGCTTTTATTGTAGATGGCCTGTTATAGAAGTGTACATGGAAATACATAGCTATTGTTGGAAGTATGTGGAGCCCAGCATGGTATGTCTGGCATCAATTAGAGGGAGGGAGATGTCTTGGAACAATAAACGTCCCATTGGTAGGGCATCAGCTGGCAGGCAGGACTCGCATTCATGCCCTTGTTTTTCCTGACTTGAAGCAGTAACTGGGATGTGGGTCTCTCTTATTCTGCACGGTTGTATTCCAGATATTTCTTTGTGCACCATGAAGTCGCCATTGAATTCCACGGAATGAAGCCAAGAGACAGGGTCCGGCAGTTGACTCCTTCTCTAAACCTGTGTTTAGTCAAGGCTTTTTTCAATGTTTATTAGCTTAGGCTTGCAATTCAATGTTTACATAAATTACATGATTAAAAGCAAAACAGGAACCTGGACAGAATGTGGTTCCTGTTAAAATCATTGTGAGTTACTCTCTAACTTAACCCTTTTGAAAGCCAAGACACATATCGAGCTGCCTATGTATTTACGTTTAATGAAAGGCAAGCAAGCTATTCAAGGCCATCAGGGAGGGTGTTTGAATTTATTCCTTAAGGTATTTATTTACAGGGTTCATTCTACAGTATCTAGGTGATGACAACAAATATTGAATAACATCAGCGTTTTGCCATACCCTGGGAGCGATGAGAATGACTTGCCTAGTCTTAATTTAAATCATAACCTGCCAAATTTGTGAAGACCTGCAGAAAATTCATCAGTAGTTCTAAGCTGCATATCTGATTAGGGAACGCATGAATTAGATAGCTCGGTGTCTGTGGTATAAAGATTTTTTTTATAGCAACTAGTTTTTGCATGGGTATGGCTTTGATGAATACTACCCTATGTTCTTATCACAAATGAGCAAAGGAAGTTTAAATTAGAAGCTTATAAATATCAGATTCTAGTTGCCTTTGAAGAACTTTTATTTCAATACAGTTTGCATGAGAATGCTTTTGTTGCTTTCAAAAAAATGAATTTGTTTTTGGCTGGACTGTAAGTAATGTAAGCCATAACATTTTAAGTAGATGTCCTTCTTTATCTGAAGTAGATAAAAGGGGACATTGGATCTGCGAGGGGTTAATTCATATGTTCTAAATGAAAATGGAATTAGAAAATGAATTCCCTTCTAACATCTCTACTCGGTGTGCAGATCAAAGCCATCATAGGAGTAAATTTATGTCTGATAGTGTGGACGGTTTCAATGCACACTGGCGAAATATCATGCTGATTGCTGATTGAAAACAGTTGTTAATTCTCTACTTCACTAAATTCAGAGTGGAAAAACTTTCCTTAATAAAGAACAGATTGAAGAGAACCAAGACCTTACTGTGTGGAAATTAATGGCAGATGCATATACTGGTAGTTAAAATGTTTCATTAGATGTTAATGTCTTGCTGTGTTTTTAATTGTTCAGAAATTAGCCTCTAGAATATTAAAACCATCTGTTTGTTATCATGATAAAACAGAATACTTAAATAGTTATTAATTTTGTGGGCTTTTTTTTCCTTGTCTGCAAAACTTTGATCTGTTGAGATTTCAGTGGATGCTGGATGCAGAAGTGAAAAACAATTTTAAAACACCTTGGTGCCCAAAATATCTGCATTTGCTGCCTGCCACCCATATTTTGCATGCCTGCTTTATTTCACAAATTATTGTTCACCAAGGAGAAGCTGACATTTTTTAGTGCATAGGAGGAGTGTGCTGATGCTTGCTGAGCCTGTGTAATGGTTGATTTAAACTGTAATATGGTACGTTTTCACATGCTGATACTTAATTTTTAAGTCTTGAGGGTCATTTTAAAGCCCAAATATTTCAAAGCATGGAAGGGGCTCCAAGCAGATCCATCAGTGCAGAGCTTTGTCTTCCTTCATTTCCAATTATTTACAACTATTTTTCATTCTGTTAGGATTGAGTTTTTGGGGAATTAGTTTTTGTTTTTTGGGTTTTTTTTTTTAGTCTTTTTTTGTAATTTTTATCACATGGATGAACAAGAGTAGACTTCTTATAGGTCATGATTCTGTTAATGTATTTCAGGTGTAATAGTAAAGATACATTTATTTTTTTCCTCAGCTGAGATGAATTTAAGCAAGTGCTTAAGTGCTGTCTTGTGGGGAGGCCAGAACATGTATGTTCTATGCATAGCTCTCCATTGTGAAGAGCACAATTTATAATATATTTTGTGATGCTTTCTATATGTGACTTAAGTGTGAAAATTTATTCAGCACATCTAAACATTACTGAGAGAGCCATTAACATATCTTTCCAAGTGATTTTTGACCTTTTCCTGAATGAGCACTTTAAAAATTATTAAATGCTAGGATGAGGATTAATTCAAGTAACCATAACTTGATAGTAGTCCTATGTTACAGTTTTTTTTTCCACTTGCCTTGAAAGAATAATAAAGCTCTTCTTACCTAGCATATGACTATATTTTCAAGGTGGGTAAGTTTAATATGATTTTAAAGCATGCAAAAGAGAAGTTAAATTGTTTTTAATCAGTATAAGGTATGCAAATTGTCTGGTAAGTAGATATAGTGGATGCCCGGTTCCCTAAATGGATTCTGCATCCCTTGAAGTCAGTGGAAACGTTCCTCTCGATTTCAGCAAGCACTGGATCTTGCCCTGATTTCTTGCTGCTCTGTTGAGGCTGCCAACACAAGGGCTAATACCACTAGCTGGCAGAATGATTTTCTGGAAAACAAAGCTGGATTTGGACTTGGACTGAGGCAGCCAACTCATCAAATCTACCAAACGTTAAATCACCTTTGGTCACTGTTGACAAGGGACTGACTCCATGATGTACCAGGAGATTTTTTTGACATTTGCCAATATGAGAACTCATTATTTCAATTGGCAAAAGTAGTCCAAGGTGAAAGCATAGTGCTGCAATATATTTTATGTTATTTCTCAGGATGAGAAGAGAGGTAAACAGAAAGAAAAAAAATCTAAAAATAATATAAAATGAAGCCAAAAAACAATGAACCAATTACGTTAGGAGTTCTAAGGCATTCTGAATTTGTCAAACCAGCTGCAGCTCTTGTGTCTAGAGCAAAAATTCAACAAGGTTTAAGTCATGAAGTCAAACTGTGGTTAAAAGATGTAATTCTTCAGCGTTTCTTTTCCTGGCAGTGCCTGAGAGCAGTCCCTGCCGCCCCTTCCCACCATTGTTGCTCCATAGTGCCAAACCGAAGAACTCACCTGGGTTGGATGCAACCCAGGAAAAGAACTAAAAATAACCTGGTCATTTCTAAACGGGCTGAATTCCCTGCAAAGCCTGACCCAGGGAGTCTCAGAGGTTTGGGGAAAAGGTGCCCAGAGCGGATGGGTAATAGCAGGGACAGGATCCTTGAGCAGAAAAGATGCTGTGAAACTACAGCCTCGGGTACAGAAAAATTGTGACTTGCTAGTGCCAAAGAGGCCAGTGTTACAGAGCAGCACCCAGGAGTGCTGGCAATCTGTGCACAGCCTGAAATGCTGAAATATCTTATTTTGTTCAAACAGCTTCCCTCCAAAGAGGGTGGAGCACGCAACACAAAGGTTCCTGTAAGTGGCAGCTTGCCATCTATCAGAAGCTAATCCAGATTTAAACAACTTAAACAACAGTTCCTCCCTTTGCTTTTCTCCTGAGTTATTTGTGATGACTAGCTTCTCTTCATCTCTAAACTCATCTCCACATCAATGACAGCTGCTAATGAATTCAGATGGTTCATTCCCATCCCTTCTGTGCTTCTTCAAATAGATTTTCTCTGCCAGATACTTCAGCTCCCCTTTCCTGCTAACAAATTGGTACTGAGGTATATTATTATGACTTCTGCTTCTATCATTCAAGCAAGGAGAAAATACAATATGTATAGATGTGAGTTATATGTCAAAAATGCTTTTACTCTTCCCCCTCTGTTCCATCACATTATTAAATTATAGAGAAATGCTATCATAATAGCCTCTTGGCCAAGTCACAGAGAGCAGAGTTATGGTTCCCTTGATAAATTGCAAAACATTATTAAGTTTTGCTCTCCAGACTGAGAGTATTGGCATAAAAGGACATCAACCACAGTCATATTGGTCTTGATTGCTGCTTAATTGCTGCTTGTTTGTGTTAGAGATCATGTGGTTTGATTGATCTTGCCCTGCTTTTGTCATTATAGTTACAACTTCCTAGTTTTCTCCTTGTACAGAGACCACAGCATGACTTTTAAATCTTGAATAATTTATATGACTGGACAGTTAAACGGCTTAAAATAGTATTATATTTTTAAGCCGATAGCTCAACCTTCAAATCATTATTTATGCAACCAAGTTATTAAATATTTATTCTGGGCTTATATTAAACTATGAAATAACAGGGCTCTTTTTAAGTAAACAGTGGCAAACATCTTGAGGTCCACCCATGAATACTGATATTTCCTCCTTCAAGTCATTTATTTACTTCTGTAATGTTAACTGGGTGTCAGTTTAGTGGTCTACATTGAGGGGAAAAAAGGATGTCAATAGCTGTGACTTAATTCTAGTAGTGAGTGCTGTCACTCCCGTCCTTTTCAGGCTCCATTCATGGAGCTGCTTCACATCCTTAAATGTTCCAAACAGGTCTTGTCTCGTCTTGCATCTTCTCTGTGCATGAGAAGTGATTATCCTGTGGACTTGCACTGAGTGAACAGTTTGGTTTTGTGTTTCCCTCATTAAAACAGACCAAGTCTCTTTAGCCTACTTTGCAGAGCTGGAGAGCTGTGGCACTGTTGAAGTTGTCGACCTGGCCTGTTTGCTTTTTGTTCCATCATGTGATTCTTTTTATCTTCTTAGATACATTTTTCCAGTAAGTTATGTGTTTCAAGGTCAACCAGAGGCCAAGCAGAGTCCTTAGGGAGTTGGATGTCAGAGACTTTGGGCTAAATGGGATAGTGTTTCTGTTCTCCTCTCCCTTTCCCATATATTCAGAGTGAAAGCAGGGTGTTTGCCTCTGCTTTCCTACCTCACCTGTCTTTTCCTGTACAATAGAAATGAGGAGTCCTCAGAGGGCTAGGGCTGCGGTTGGGCAGAGTCCCTGAATCCATAGGCTGGACCTGTCACCACTGAAGCAAGAGGTGGTAATGGTCTAACAAGAAGGATCTGAAAAGTCATCGTTCAGGTGGCCAAGAGCTCTGAAGAAGGCTTATCTCACCTACAATGTTGGGGTACAACTGCCAGCTTGGGTCTCTGTGTTTTTTATATGAGCAAGCTTAAAGGCAACCACAAAACCCAGCCCCTGGTGGAAACCCTTGCAGTAAATACCTATACACTGCCCTGGGATGTGCCCAGGGCTCGAGGCTGGTAGGCAACTCTGTAAAAAAGATCATGTCTTTGCCCATGGAACTTAACATCTGGTTTGGGGACATACAGAGCAGGAGCTTAAGCTGAGTAATATGTAGGACTTGTGTCCTGTGTGGATGAGAATTTGAGTACAGGTGTCCATGCAGGCAGAATAGGCGCAAGAGCGGCTGTGCTCCAGAGGTGTTTTTTTAGTGGTACAAAGGGACATTTCCCTCATGCAGAGCCGATGGGGAGCCCTGGAAATCCAAGGTGGGATACAAATGAGCTCAGCAGAGGGACTGAGTAAATATCGAGAAGGACAAATCTGTTCCACCCCCATGGCCACGGCTCAGGCTGCCTCCGAGCAGACTGGCCATACCCTCGTTCTTTATCCTTCTCTTCATACTCTGCAAGTCTGGGCTATGGAAGCTGCTTGGGGAGATTGATTGGTACAATGGAGTGCTTTGCAAGGTGTAATTTTAAAGGCCGTATTTCTCACTGTGCAACCATCAAAATGCAAAGGGTCAGAAGAAGCCTATATTTTTTTGCAATTCAGCTTTTAAAGTGTGCAAGAAATACGCTTCATTTGTTGCAATTGCCAACAGCTTGCTGTTTCATACCGCTCTTAACAGGAGCTGGGGAACAGAGCAAGTCTGTTACACTTTATATGTTGTATAATGTATGTATGATTCTGGGGTGTGATGAGTTTATGCAAAATTTATCTTTGATTTCTGTATAAACAGCGCAGAAAAAAAAATGATGGGCTGCATTCTCCATGTAACTTAGACAAAACAGAGCTACTTCAGAGTACCTTCTGTGTGCTATATATCTAAGGTTGCCCAAGCATACAATGGAGGAGAAGAGGATCTGGAAATAAATGCCCCTTCTCTTTATCCCCCACCCCTGCTTTGGCAAGGATGCTATTTATTCTTGGTCTATGTTGCTTCTGCTGTTGCTACTCTGAGCAGAACCCAATCACTTGGTGTTTCTGTAATAACGATGCTAGATAACCAAATCCTCCCCAGGAGAAGAGAGGTATAGCTTTTTCCTTAGGGAGGATCTCCGCCATTCAGGGCAGTAGAGGATGAGTTCCTCTACTCAGATGTGTTGAGCAAGTGCAGCAGCAGACTCTGGATCAGCTCAAAGGCAGCAGGAAATGACTGTCAGTGCTTTAGGATAAGTAAGTTAGACACCCTTGTTCTGTAGTTCTGTATCACAGAGCTAATTAGGTAATTGTTTATAGTTACTTGTTCAAGTTCTATTAGATTTAGATTTGTTGTCGACAGGAAATAGGAAAAATACATGTGTTTATTCTTGTTTTTCGTAAAAAGAATTTTTGAACAGGAAAATTACTTTCTATTTTCAGTAGAGACAGGAAAGAAACAAAAGATAAAATCTTCACTTTGTTGGTCTACGTCACTTTACCACACAGATATGCAAAATAAACTAGCTTCATCTTCTGGTAAGGCTGTCATATCCCAGGGTGATGGCATGTAGGCCTTGATTCTTTGTGGCTGTGTATTGGTTGTTGTAAGATTAAATATCAAGACGAGCACAGAGAGCCTCTCTGAATGTTTTATTGTATCTCTCAGGTAACAAGCTTTTTCTTCCCTGGTGTGAAAAATGTCTTTGTATTAATATTGTTCAGAGTCCACACTCGGTGTGAATTCTTTTTTCATATTTACTGCCTAAACTTGTGCATTGTAAATATTCTTCCTCCTCATTATCTCACCTCTGATTTGCTTTCCTTGTACTGCTCCTTTGTTTAGCTATTCAGACAGATGTCGTGGTAGTGAACATAGCTGTGTTAGAAATGCAGTGTAGAGGTCTTGCTCCAGACCTATGGCTGTCATGTTAAACCACCTTTAAAGCTTTGGGTGAAATGTAAGTGCTGTATAAGTAGTATTTGTCTAACTCCTGTCAGTAGCAAGATAGATTTAAATGAAAGTATTTAAATGACAACTGTTAATCATTATTTAAATTACAAGTAACAAGCCTGGATTCACATTGTTGGTTTTTTTCATGCTATGCAGTTCTCCTTTTATTTGTTTTCATACAGCCAGATTTGTTCTCAGTCACTGAAGTGTTTTCTTTGTGATCAAATGTTTGGTCCTACATGAAATCTGCTGCTGTTCTTTTCTGACTAATGGAAGACACTTCAGGGGTGTGTGTGCTTGGGTAGGGCAGGAACCAGCTTCTTAGGCTGTGTCTGTGCAGTACTCACAAAGTGGACATTCCTGCCGTGCCTGTGGCTGTAGGTCATGGTGCTGTGACGTGCATGTGCGAAAGCTCAGCTGACCAGAAAAGTTAGACGTTTTCTTCTTTATTCTAGATATCTTACAAAAAGCAGCACCCTTTAACTGAACAATGTTTAACTCACCCTTTAATTCACTGAAGTTATACTTCTTTTATAATCATTTTATTGTTTAGAATCAATTATGCTTCAACATGAATTATCGTATTTTGATATCAAACAGTAAACAGATTTTGAGGTAAAAAAAAAATGTTTAAGTGCAAAATAATGCTACAGTAGGTATTTTAATTTGCTGCTTGTTTTTCCACCTGATGAGTGGGTGGGGGTTAGTGGGAACTGCAGTTAGGTTTTGCTTCTCAAAGCGTATCAAAACCAGTCTCCTCGGATCATGTGGTCACACTGACATTAGAAAAAACAAGTGGTTAAAACCCGTCAGGGAGTCGATGGGTCAACTCCACAGCCAGGTGCTGGAGACACTCCCAGTGCTTGAGCTGTGCTTCACTTTCAGAGGCATCTGATGCTACGGAGGCTTCAGGGGTCTGTCCCTTCCTGGCCCCCAGCCAAACGTCCGGTGGTGCCTGCTGCTCTGGCTCCCTTCCCTGACACGTGGCTCGCACACCATTGCTGGGAGCTGTGAGGACGCAGCCCAGCGCAGTGCGAGGAGCCCATCTCCCTCCCTGTGACCACGAGGGTGGGGAGTGGGCACAGCCTCTCGCACCCCTCCAGCACCTTCTCTCCTGCTTTCTGTGCAAGCCAGACTCCTCCTGTTCCAACGCCTGAAGGAATACTGATGGAATCATGACGAATCCTGCTAAGACTGTCCAAGCTGCTAACAAAGACCTTAGTGAGTGCAGCTGGGCTTTCCCTGCAGAGGTAGAATTGGCTGCTGCTCCCTGGCCTTTGGCCACCCAGAGCAGCAGGGAGCTGTGGGCAACTGCCTGATGTGCCGGTGCTTCTGCCTAGATTCATGTGTGCTGCGTTCGGGGAAAAGTCTGTGATTTCCAGTAGCAACAAAAATTCACATCTTCAGAGCTTGGCTTGAGTCTGGGGTGCTGGGGAAAGCCCAGAGAGCAAGTGCAGGCAAACTCTGTATATGAAGGAAGAAACAGAAATGTCCTTGTATTGTGTAGGTTGTCGCCGTGGTCAGGACAAACTTCTGCCCTGGGCTTGGGACTGGGCTGTTCCTATTGAGGCTTTCTGGAGTCAGGAAACATTGCTAATGGAGAAGTGATGAGTCTGTTCACCAGCTGATCTGAGCTAGAGAATATATTCATCCGGGTGGGAGCTGGATCAGATGATTTTTGGACTATCTTGCCCTTGCAAAAGCTGTGTAAATAGAGAATGACAGGCAGAACGGAAAGCTTAATTCCGCTCCCTGCAGTAGGGTTATGCCATCCCTTGGAGAGCAGGTGTCCTCTTCCTCTAGGGCTCTGGTAAAGGCTTAGCTTGCTGGCTGTGCTATAATATGGAGAAGTGTTAGTATTCATATCTTTAAAGTATAATGTAGTGAAATAATCCTTTAATTCCATATGGTGTGGAAACTCAGGCGCCTCAAAACTATACCATAGCTTGGATTTACTGCTGCCAAATGGTATGGGGTTTTAAATTAAAATATATTTAAAAAAAAAAAGCTGAGAAGAGCCACATTAGGGTGTTTTTGACATGATATATAAGCTCTGTGAAAAAGGCTTTTGCTAAATTCTCAGTAGGTTTATTTATTTTGCTTTTTGTTATGTGCTAACCAGGCACTGCTACTATGGAATTATCTAAAGTGGCTTAGGGATCTAGCAGAGCAGGCTGTGGTCCTGCAAGGATGGTGCTCCCCGTAGTTTGAGGCTCAGCTGCCCTTTTATTCCCTCTTATGCCTCTTAACATGATCGACTATCTCTGTCCTTCATTCTTTTCCATTCTGAGACAAAAGGCAACAGAGAGCTGTGTTGTTACGGGTTATCTTTAGGAGTGTTTTATGGCTTACATCCCTTTCTCATTTCACAGAAACGTCTGACAAATGTAGTAACTATAGCACTTTTCTTGGAGATCTATCCTACTCCTAAGCCTGTACATTTAGGTTTACTTTACCTTGTAACTTTGAATGCCAGTAAGAAGTGTAACAGAGAGCTTCTTTCTCTGGACACAGCTGCGTATTCAGTTTGCACTTTTGCCGTCACAAAACAGGGCTGAGTATTTTCCTGGTGCAAAAATGGTTCCATTAGATTTCAAGTCACCTGAAAATCTCCCCATGCCCTGAAAGAAGACTCTTACTTGTAGTGCTTACTATGTCAGTAGTTTCATGCTGATGTTTTTCCGTCTATTTCAATTTATTCCTCATTGTAGCAATATCTGGCCAGTTTCTTTGTGACTTTTAGGCCAGAAGTAGTCTCTCTTTTTTTTCATCAAGTGGTCACTGTCGGTGTGGCTATCTTATGTATCTTCCCGCATCCCAGTGGTATCTCAGCAACCCTCTAAATGCGTTGCATGCCTTGCAGCAGTTGCAAGTCCATACCCATTTTGCAGCACTCTGCAGGGTAGCACAGGGTGATAGGTCTTTGGTGGTTTGAGTCAGCATGCGCGCAGCTGGGTGCTCTTGACCCTGGCTAAGGGCCACCTGCCCCGCGCTCTCGCTGCCCGTCCGCAACAGGGCAGGGGGAGAAGATGGAAGAGCTCATGGGTCAAGATAAAGACAGGGATATCACTGACCGATGACTGCCACAAGCAAAACAGACCCAACCTGAGGACAACGATTTCAATTTATTGCCAATTAAAACACATTTGGATAGCGAGAAACAAATTAAAACATCTTCCTTCCCCTGCTCTCCCCCCTGAGCGGTGCAGGGGTTGGAGAATGGGGGCTGGGATCAGCCCGCAGCAGTTCCTTGCTGCTGCTTCTTCCTCCTGACAGCTTTCCCTGTGGGTCCTTCTAACAGTTCCTTGAGGAAAAAGCGGCTCCAGTACGCGCTGTCCACAGGCCGGGGTTCCTTCAGGCAGTGTCCTCCTGCTCCCCCGTGGTCTTTCTCTGGGCTGTGGTGGAATCTTGGCTCCGGCGTGTGGAGCACCTCCTTCTGGTCTGACCTGGGTGCTCGCAGGGCTCTCTCTCACTTTTCTTTCCCCTAACTCCTCAGCTTTTTGGTATTTTTTTGCCCTTTCTTAAGTATGACTCCACAGAGGCGCCACAGGTATCACTGACGGGCCCAGCTGTGGCTGCGGTGGGGCTGCCTCAGGGCGGGCCGGAACCGGCGGGAACCGGCCGTGCGCAGCACGGGGCGGCCCGGCCTCTCCTCACAGCGGCCCCTGCTGCCCTGCCGGCCCCCGGCGCGTGAGACTCGTGTCTGTGCAAAAGGGCGGAATGAAAACCCAGGTGAGTGTGGGTAGTGTTAGTTTTTTGTTGTTGTTGTGCTTTTTTTTTTCTATGAGTACACTTTGGCAGTGGAGCCCCCTCACCATTAGAAATGGTGTCAACGACCGCAGTAGCCCCCAGAGCTGCGAGTGCAGTCTGGTCCTGCTGTGTGCTGTGTACTCTGCAATCAGCTCCTGGGAAACTGTCCCTGCAAAAAAAACAATCTCTGAATAGACCAGTTTTGGAGAGCAGGGAAGACCTGCAATTATTTAATTATTTTCACTTTTTGTAAAGGCACTTGGGTGTGGGGAGAGGGAATCAGAAGAAAAACCTGCCGCTGAGTTTCAGCCCCGTGCTTCAGCCAGCAGCTGTACTTACATATCTTTTTTTTTTTCCCTTTTCCCTTCTTCTAATAGAAAACAATGCAGTTATCCAGTTATGCTTGACTTTCAATATCCTCCAGCAGATTTAAAGGCATCGCAAGCTAGTATGTTCTGTAGTAAGGTAAAAGCTTTCCAGAAATATGATGTGATGATGCTGAGAATGACCAAAAATTCCTGGAAAAGTTGTGGAGATGCAGGTGTTCAGCAGGGTCCTGGCCCCATGCCAACCAGCATAGGCCGGCAGGCTCCCGTTGCTGGTTCTCACTTTGCCGCGTGCTCTAGGTGACTGCTTGAGCAGGGGGGTTGGACTGGATGATCTCTGGAGGTCCCTTCCAACCTCAACCAGTCTGTGATTCTGTGATCCCATCTTTCACGCCTGGGGAGACATTGAGGCTCCATGAGTTCTTTGCGAGTCAGCAATGCTGTTTTCAGGGTTTTGGATCTGGAAAACCTCTGTATTTCCTCTTCATGATACCCTTATGAGATCCTAATGTGTGGATAAATTTATTCCCACTGAAAGCGTGGAGCCAAACTTGCTTTTTGCTGCCCCTTCTATGTGCCTGGCTTGGTGCAAATTTAGAAGAGCAGCATCTGTGTTAATGTGGGAGAGTCCTCAGGAGGCACTGGTGGAGGCATCACGGGAGTTCCATGCTGGGTTTGCTTTTTTCATGGGGCACCCTGACAAGAATGATACAGGAGCAAGAGTTGTGAATGTAGCACTTCAATTGTCTTCCAAGCAGGAGAATTCGCATTTTCTAGGGGAAGCTGATTTTAGGGATCCCACGTGCCCCAGAGCAATGCATCAAAGACCTGCGGTGTAACTGAAAATCCAGTCTCCTATTTGCAGACCTTTTTTAGCAGCACAATGATATTTCAGCATCGTTTTAAGCGGTTGAATCTGAGTAGACTGAAATGAACCTTTGCCTATCCACATTAAGTGTTCTCATGTGCGTTTGTGTTAAGTTCTTAAAAGAAGACAATGGGCACATTTCCATGCGCTCGCTCTCTTTTTTTTTTTAATTTAGCACAGATTGATGTGTTTTGGAATAAAATGTAAACCCTCAACAGTTTGGCGTATGGAGCAACTTGGAAAAAAAGAAAGGAAAATACGGAAAGCTTATAAATCTGAACTTGGACTTACTTCTGAGTTTTCTGTCTATGCAGTTCACTTTGTTCCTGCAGAGTTTCAGACTTGGATATCTCTCTTACTCCTTGTAAATTGTGTCCAGAAGAATGACACCTGCTGGGTTTCTCTTCTCTGTGAAGAGCTAGAATTCACATTGCAGGAAGTATAAAAATGAGCCATTATGATTAGTTTAAAACAAACAAACAAACAAAAAGCTAATGCATGAAAATTTTGCACAAAATAAATTTAAGTTCTAAAAAAGGATAAAAAAAAAATTGAGACTGCAAAAAATTCTTCAGACCCCAGTTACAGTAACAGTTTTTCCATCGTTGAGCGGCTGTTAACAAAAGACTGAGTCAGGAAAACTTGATCCATTTTCCTTTGGGTGGTTAAATTTTAAATCTGGGACCACAAAATTACAGTACACAGTGGTCCTAGGTAAAATCTGTTACATATAAAGTATTAGACTTCTTGAATTTGTTATCCTCCCCTCCGCCTCCAAAAAACATTACCTGAATCTATTAGATCTGTGTGATAAACCATTCCATTAGAAACAAAAATCTTTTTACGTGAGATTTTTCTGGCAGAGCTGTGGAATACTTAGCTTATTTATTAAATAGTGTTTGATAAATAGCTCTAGTTTTTATGCTACGTTTTCTTTGAGTTGAGAGTACACCTGTGCCTTTTTTTTTTTTTTGCAGTTGTGCTCATGCATTACAACTCGATTGTTTGTCTGAGCCCTTAGTTTTATGTATTTTCTCCTTCCTTTTTTTTGAGTAATAGAGAGCACTCAAACTTGCCTTTTTTACCCAGTTAAAATGTTTGCTAGAGATTTGACGTTCTCACTCCTGAAGGAGGTGGTATAGGTTTTGGGTGGTTTTGCAGAGTTTCCTGTAGCTTCTCCACTCTTTTGAATGTCTGTTGTGACTTTCCTGCTCCTGTCTGAGCTTTGCAGCTCTTCAATGCCCACGGGCTTATCTTTCAAATAACCTAATTAGCTCTTGATTGGATGATGTCCAGGGAATGTCATCCTGCTCTTTGCTGTCATCATACCTATGGTTGAGGAGGCACCACAGGCCCGGGAATGGAAACCCCAAAGGACAACCAGTTGTTTTCTGTGGCAACACGCAACCAAGGCACAAGAGCACCAGAAAAAGTTTAGTGCTCTTGTAGGCTATGTGGGTCTTAGTTTAATCAATGAAACATCTTGGAAGGAGTAATGTAAAAGATTATCAGTCAAGTAACACTTCAACGTTGAACCTTTGTCTGTTGTTGTTTTTATTTTGTTGCTGTTGGTGGTTTTGCCTTTTTTTTTTTTTCCTTACGAAAAAGGGGGCTAAGGGATGAAGGTGAAGCAGTGCACATACCAAATCTGCACATGCAGTTTGCTCTTGCCCAGCTGGCTGCAGTGGTAGGGAGAAACTGATAGTAACTGTTGGGATGAGAATGCTTCGTGCCTTCCTGTAGTGAACCCAGGAGAAAGGAGCAGTGTGTATATGGTCATGAATGTGTGTATGGGATATATAGAATGAAAGTGTGTGTCTTGTGCCTGTAAAAGAGAATGTGTGTCAATTTGTGTGTGTGCTTGTGCGGCATGTTTTTGGGCAAGCTGGAATAAAATGAGAAGAGAGAGAAGAAAGGGGGGAAAAGATGGTGGAGAGAGTTCTTGGAGAAGGAACTTCGGCTCACCAGTCATGAAATGGAGATGTGTGATTTTCTATTTATGTACAGTCTGAATAGAAATTACTATGAATTTATTAGCAATTGGGATAAGTTAGGGGGAGTTCTTTGGTATTTGGTTTATGAATGTTGGCAAGTGTGGTAGGTGTCTTATAAAATACTTCATTAGATACATCACCAAGTGTTTGCATCTGCCTCTGCTGCTAGTATGTATCTGTGATAAACTGTTTACTGAAGTAAACAGTTTTCACAGCGAATCCATTCAAACAAGACATCAACGAGCCTTAAGCTAAATTTTAATATAGTCAAGCAAAATATAGGGAAAGGTATGTTAAAAGAAATATATACAGTTCCAGCATTGCAGTAGATGTAGTTCTTATCTTCCTCTTGCTGGGTATATGTGTGTGTGCTGGTGGGCTTGTGTTTATGTACATACATGTTAGATGTTCGTTTCAATACACTGCTGTTTTAACGTGTTGGCCTGCAATCTGCAGCATGAGGGAAAGCTTGCCCAGATGTGTTCTCAATTGTCTTGAAAATATAGTTTATAATTTTTTCTCTTTTTTTTTTTTTTAATTACCATGCCAGTAAAGTTCATTAAAAAGGGACTGAAAGGCAAAAACAATCCGATAGCTGATAAACAGATCATGTTGTTTTATGAACACAGGTTAGCCAAGAAGTTGTTATGGTACCAGGCAATATTGTTAGGGACTAGTTTAGCAAAGGCCTCCCCACCGCGATGTCTGTTCCCCTTGGGAGATTTCCATTGATCTTAGATCCTCAGTAGTCCTATGCCGTAATGAGGGAGGGATTGATCCCACACGTGCTTTGTTGTGATGGTAACTTGATAAAACATCATGCATGGCCTAAATAACTTGAGAAGTCTAAATGTTCCCAAAATGAAGGTCTTAAACTGTGGTCTCCTTGCGACATGAATGGTGCCTCCCTCTACCTGCAGGGACTTGACCTGCATGTGTGCGAGCTTGCTTTGCTCTCTGCATTCACAGTCTCACTGAGGTGCTGCCTTGGCACCAAGGCTGCACTGTGCCAGCGGCAGCCCTGCGAGTGCCACGTAACCGCTGCTTTGTGTAGATATGGGTCTGGTTAAAGAAGAACAATAGACAAGGGGACTTACCTGAACCAGGCTAAACTCTTGCTTTCTCTGTTTTTTGTCTTTCTTGCAGCTCAAGCCAGGTCAAAACAGTTGCCGAGACAGTGACAGTGAAAGTGCCAGTGGGGAATCAAAAGGTTTCCATCGAAGTAGCTCTCGGGAAAGACTCAGTGACGTAAGTAAAGCTCCTGCAGCCAAATACTGTTCTGATTAACCTCAGTGTAGTTTTCTGATGGGTATAAATTGTAACAGGATTTAGTCTCTGGGATGGTTTGTTGCTAAAATCCCCTTCTCTTTCAGGGGTGAAAGGGGAAGAGGTAACTTAAGTCTCTTGCCTCAGTTCAGTAAAATTCTTAAAATTTGGTCTGTGTGAAAACACTCATTCATGAAGGCCATTTAATGAAGTTAAAATGCCCTGCATAGTTGAGAAGGGAGATGGCCTCTTTTCACCCCAAGTAGGGGAAGGAAAAGAATGCATTTCTTTGGGGGTAAATACTGTCTTTATGGGAAGTATTAGGCTGTCTAGAGACTCTCAGATAACTTACATCTAATGGATTGATATAACATGGCCAACAATAGCATAAGCTCTGCCTTTATTGCTCTACCTAAACTGTTGTGGAAGGTCCTAAGATAGCAGCTCTGCAGAGAATGTTTTTCTCTAGTGAAGCATGCTGACCATTTGCTGAACGACACGCATGAGTTATTCCGACATATGAATAAATACAGAAACCTTTCTGTTCCTGCAATTAGATTATTGTTTATTATGTGTACCATCACAATCCTTGAGTATTTTATTCATGGCTCTGGGTTCTCTGTGCTACATGCTTTTACAGCACACAATGTAACGACAGCCCCTGTCCCAAAAGAATACCTAAAGTGGAGATTTTGTAGGTCAAATCCTTTGCTGGTAAAAGCATAGCTACATCAGTCAGGCTAATTTGTATCAGCCAGCAGTCTGGCCCTGCTTTTAACTAAACCACATTTTGGAAATGGGGAATTTATCGATAGCATGTCCATGTAGATTTGGATGACAGATACCAGATGGTGTCCTCTGTAGGCTGGTCCAATAAAACTGAATTGAGCAGACATTAAAAGCAATACCTTTGTAAAGGATACATCTCTTTGTGTGAATTTAAGCCTGAAGGCACACAGCTAGCCATTTTTGCTGAGTTGCACATATCGCTGGAACAGACGTTTGATTTTCTCTGTGAAGGTGTAAAATCTGTTGCACTCTCTTTCCTCATCCCTTTGTCACAGTATTTTAGGGGCCCATTCCTCCCCTGGAGCCATCCTTTATGGGTACATTCGCTTAGACACTGCAGAGCCTGCCCTTCAGAGCCATCAGGTGAGGGCAGTCTCATCGCTGTAAGATATCTTTGGGAGAGGAGGATGAAACCGGAGGAGGTAGTAAGTAAGTGCTCGGTACAGGTAGCAGTGGATGGCAGCTGACCGTCAACCTGTCACTGTTGCCATTCTAGCTTGCTCTGAGCCCTGTGGCAGCTTAAAAGCCACAGTGATGAACTTCACAACTACAGAGCACCCTCCAGCAAAAAATTTCACCACTCCTTACAAACATGGTTTTAATTTAGCCTTGTCATTCCCTTGCTATGTAGTGAGTGGGGAGCTCTGAGGCTTACTTGTGCTTCCCGGCAGCTCACAGCATTGCAGTGCCAGACCTGGCAGTGATCGTAGAGTCTTGGTTCCCCTTCCACCAATCAAATACATTTTTTTCCCTCATGCTTTTACAATACTTTCCCTTTGTCTTGGCACTAAGGCAAGTTAAAAGGAAGTGGAGAGCAAATATAACTTCCCTAGTGCACCCAAGAGAGGACACAGGGATTCACAGGTTGCTGAAAAGGAACATTATTCAAATATATGTGAAAATGCATATTTTAAAGTCAAGTTATGCATAATTTATGTTTTGCTTAATAAGTAAGTTCCTTTATGCTGTGATAACTTATTGCAATACAAGCATGTCTTTCTGTAGGCTGGTGTTGCCAGTCCAGCTGAGATTTTACAGGCATGCATGAGGTCCTTTCTTCTTGCCTGGGTCTGTGGTGGCCTTCTGCCTATCCCAGATCCTTTCAGTTAAGAAAAGTAAATACTGTTCTGTATTTCTCTCTCTTCCGAAGACAAACACCCTGCTTTTTTAAAAGACAGGGCCATTCAAAGTGGTAGTAATACTTCCAGATATAGGTGAACGTGCCTTGAACTGTGCTTGTATGTGCAAAGAAGCATCAATAGCTTTATAAGGTTATTTTAAATACTATATTTTGAAGGAACAAGTTGTCTAATAGTTACTGTCCAGAAAAAAAAAACTATAGTTTTTTTTAGACTAAGTTCTCTCTGAAGATCCTTTCTTGATTAACACTGCTCAGAAAAAATACACAGACGGTTGTGTATGCAACAGAAGATTGAACAAAAATATAAAATAGGCAGAGTAGCCATGAGGTCAGAAAGCAAATTTTGGACTTGAAATATGATGAATCTCCACTGATGCAGCCCCACAGCATTGTAAGATTAAGCATGACTACTGCATGGAAATATGTATAATGAATGAAGTGCATATACTCTAGGTGGATGATCAATTTTCAAATCCCTCGTTGTAAGTAAGCTGTTGAAACAGAAATGTTATACCTTCATGAGCTTTAATGTGGAGCCTAAGTGATAGCTTAGTGACAGATGCAGAATGAGGCAGATAGTATAATGAATATCCAGTTGCAAACTGACATGTCAGTGGCTTCATTCCTTCTCCTGTCAGATATCTTTCAACTCTGCATATTGTAAATGTACCTACAGTCCTTAGATAACAGAGATTGATGCAAAGTGTGTTTACAAAGAATGACTCTTTTCCAGGCTAATGAGATCCAAGCAGGTAATTTGCAGGATTTTTGAGCGAGGTGGTCAAAAATGAAAAGAAGATAATTCAACGAAAAGACCATGTTAAACAGGAGGCTTTTCTCATAATGAGGCTTGAAATAGCATCAGACAGTAGGAAGAGGAATATCCTGTGTTCTTGTTGGATACAATGCGGTGTGATTGATTTCCATCCACTGCTTTCTCTTCATCTTGCGCATGTGTACCTAGACACACAAACACCACCCCCCCGTGAGAGAATGCAATTAGCAGACAACTTGACCTCTGCTAGATTAGGGATAACCATTGCTCAAATGCTCCACTGCAAGCGTTTGCCAGTCCCCTAATACATCTCCCCGTCTGAATTTCATAACCCGTTTCTTCCTGACTTTTTCCCCTATATAGTATTTTTTGGAATGACAACTTGTTTCTTCCTTTATAGGCAGAGGTAGCTCCAGGGGCCTAAAAGAGAAATTGGAGAGCTGCTCCTTCTTTATATATAGGGTGCTGTAGTCAATTTAATCTCATCAAAATCTTGCCAGTAGTAGAATTCATTTTGTTGAGATTTTGCTTGGAGACAAGATGGCAGCGCTTTCTCTTTTCTTCAGCTTTGAGCTCAGTCAACTTGTTTTCCTTCCCTTTCTGTATGTATTTATTTTTAATTGAATCTTCCCACTTTGGAGTACATGAGGTACCTTTTAGCCATGTTTTATAAAGCAGCCAAGAGATTATTTGAGGGAAATGTGAGAATTACAGCAAACGTGGATGGTAAATGCACTAAGTATTTGGGGGTTCAGCCCACCATTATGCTAATCAAAAACAAACCAAAAAACTGATTTTTTTGGTGCATGTTCCTAAGTTCCTGATCTGTCGCAGATCTGATGCTCACGCTTGCCTGTGAAGTCATTGCTAGTGCTGTTAAAAATCTGATGTCTGTGAAATGAGCCTCGCTCCTCAGTTCAGTAATGGTGACGTCGTGGCAGTGCAAGTCCACTCTGACAGGAGAGGGTGGACAAGGTGATTTGGGCACCCTCAGCCCTGCCCGCAGCTGCCGGTGTTGGCAGCAGGCCGTCAGTGATGGGAGGTTAAAGCCTCTCGCGTTTGGTCATCAGCTTGGAGGCTGTGCAGGTCTCCTGCTGTGCGACGGAAGTGTGGACTGCCTGGCCTCTGCTTGCTGTTGCTAAACAAGGAATCACAAACTGGAAGAATTAACTTAGCAATAGCGTTGGCATTTTCCATCTGGAATATTGTTTGAATTCTGAATAGGAAGGGGACCAGGAATGTTTCATTTTTTTATGATGATACCATTTGTCCCCAGCATGAAGGGTCTTCTGCTCTCAGCAAAGCTCACGCACTCTTTCATGAGTGCTCCTGTTTCCCTGGTGCTTTGTAGCTGTGTGCTCCTACCGCATTGTGTACTTTACACTTGAGAAAAGGTTACAGTGAGGTATTGAATCAGGAGTAAGTCTCAGAGTGCCCTGCCCACAAGTGTGTTGCTGTCTGCTTCAGGAAGAAAGGTCTCTACACCCCCCGTAGTGTAATCCTGTGGACAACTCATGGTTTCTGCCTCAAATCTGAGACATGCAATTCTCTGGCTCCCATTCCTCCCACTTGTGTACTAAGCCCAAAGAAAGACAAATTGAGAAACAGTCTTTGGGTTATGTGCTCTGAAATCCTTAGCACTTCTCCAGAATATCCCCGGTAATCTTGGCTGTATCTAAAATGGAATAACACTAGCAAAGCTCTGTGTGTTTGTGTGTGTGTGCCAGAAGCTGATCAGCTGCAGTGGCTGCTTCTTTGTGTGGGTGTGAGGGTGTGTATGTGTGTGTTTGTGTGTCTAAGGTTGGGTGCTTAAATGCTTTGTTGCATTATGTTAATTCCTCGGCAGTGCAATCAAATTCATGTCGTAATTAAAGCTGTCAGTTGGAAGGCAAGCCAATCGCCAAGAAAACACAGCATAACAAATGAAGTGAAATGATTCTGCGTGTAGCTATACAATGCTTCGCCAGGCATGAAATTAAATAAGTAATTTGATGTTGACATCAGAAATTGAAATGATACCCACTGTTCTTTCATTCAGTCAGACCTGCATAAACAATAGCCAGAACAAATATGTACAAAACAGCCTTTCTCCCCACCCAGCTCCCCAAGTAATGCACAATATATATGCAAAATGGGTATAACTGTGCCTTCCAAGACCTCAAGGATGTAATTTTCTTTGGTACACAGTAAACTAATGCTTACATGAGGGTTACTGCATTTTTGCTCTTAGGCCAAAAGTTCTTCTCTTTAAGAAATTAAAAAAAAAAAAAATTAGAAAAGAGCCAAAGGAAAATAACAAAACCAAAATCCTGGTAATTTTAAGCAAGTGGCTTGCATTTTGCTGATGGGCACCTGATGCAGGCTTCTGCTGGTGGTTGTGTGAATATCAAATGGTATATCTAATGTCGAATTTTGCAAAGGGGGAAAGTGAAACCATTACCTCTATTATAGGCACACTTTATATAAGAGATGTAGAACCATCCAGTACAGGATCACGACTCAGCATGGGCTTGTAAAGATGCTGCATACACAGTATCACATTCATCAGTTGGTACCAAGGCTGGGCACTGGGTAGTAGGATCCTTTCGCTATTGGGAGTTATCAAAAAAGGTGAGAAGCTACCTTCTTGCATAGCCCTCGCTTCAGCCTATATGCTCTGTCAACACACAGTTCACAACACAGCTAACTTAGTCATTCATGCATGTGCAATGTAGTCTGTTGTAGCTCCTTAAATTAAAGAGTATGCCAACTGTACTATCCATATGCAGCATGCAATTTGTGAAGGGCTGTATTTCCATCAAGCAAAGTCAAATTCCCTGAAAATGCACAAAATTATTTCTTTTCAGCGAAAGTCATTTGACTGCTATGTTTCAACTGTCCTCTCATAGCCATTGCAGCATTGCTTTTGAAGGAATGGAAATATTCAGTGGGAAGCATTTTGTTTGCTTATTCTTTTTTCTTTCTTTTTTTTTTTCTTGTTTTGATATTTAATCCTTCCAAAACTTGGAATAAAAAACAGACAAAAATTACACACAGATGCAGAATGCAAACTTTGGAGCTTTCAGCATTTAGAGTAAGTTTTAAAAGTTGTGGGTGAAAGAGTGGGACTTCATAGGAGTCCTTACAGTCCTTTCAACCCGGTGTTGCAGAGCATCAGTGGCTCACAAAACTACCGTATGTGGCCCATGAAGTGGACTTTCGAGCCGTGTGGTGACTGGGGCTGCGGTGGTTACCCGGCTGTTCCCAGCCGCATAGTGACAGGGGCACACAGAAAGCAGAGCAGTCCGGCCAAGCCTGGGGGCCTCGTGCCTGTGTGTTCCCAAACCTGCACTGCCCGTTCCTCTGCACCACAGCACGCTGCTGCTGCTGCTCAGGCGCTTTCAGGGACATCGTCACTGGGACCAGGCGGGTCTTGCTGCCAGTGGTGGTGGCAGAGGGACCTTGAGGCCCCAGAGGGGCAAGAGTGGGGCCAGAAGGACTCAGAAGTCTTTTTGTCTGTAGAGCTCCCCTTGTGCTCTGGTGGCCAAAGCTGTAGACTGCAGATCTCAAGTCCCTTCAGTAGCTGCAAACTATAAGATAAAGCAAAGTATAAGTTACAGATTAAGGGGCAGGAGCCACATACATTGCAAATTTCCATAGCAGTTTTGTTTGTTTTCATATAAGATGTCCTAGCAGAGTCTGTTGATACTGTGATGTTGGTACCCTTAAGACTACCAGGATGATTTCCGCTTGCTAAGTCTTTAATTTTTAATGGTTTAAACCAGAAGGCCTTTCCCTATACGTACATAACCTCTCTAAACCTCTCTTTTTAGTAGTGCTTTGGTGAACACGCAGTAATATTCTGGTTATTTGCAATGAACGTGGCTGTTAATTTTAAATTTCTTGGCACAATCTACTTCTGCTATGCAGAGTTCAGTAAAAAGATAGGGTAAGCCCGTTCTGGGGGTGGTCCTTGTGTGTCAGTGTTTCACTCAGTGATCAGAAATAGAGAGAATTTGCTATTAGGGGTCCCTGCAATAGTGTCTCAGAACAGGAATGACAGTGATGCAAATTCCGCATCTTCCAGGAGCTTGCTGAGGCTGGCTGGGGCCCCTGTGCAGTTCCTGGTAATCACAGAGCCCTGTCATTACTGAAAGCGCGGTTGTGCTAAGGAACAGAAACACAAACGGAGCTGCAGGAGTTAAAGACTGGTCATCTGGACTACCCAGTGCTCACCCAAGAATTACTCTTCTGCGTTTTGCTTCCTCGTCCATTGACTGGCCTGGCTTGAAGTGTTCAAGTGATAGGGCTGTAGCACTGGGAGCAGTTCGCCCTTTAATGTAACAGCCAGTGACCTGGATTAGGCCTGAGATGTTTTGGTCTCTCACCATGGCTCTAAGAGAACCTGCTGTGTAATCCCCATTGCTTAGATGAAAAACTAATGAAATAAAACCCTTTATCTCCTTAATTCCTGTAAATGTAGAGGTTGTGATCGTGTCCCACTGAAAATGAATATTATGTCCCACTTAAAATGAATAATACGATGCATATATTTTTTAAGCATTTAAACCTTTTGATTATTTTCCAAGGTAGTAATATTAGTTTTAATTATTTTTATAGTTTTGAGTTTTGAAACTGTAGGTTTTTGTTTATTTTTTCTTTTCTTTTTTAAATCCTTGGTTTATCAAACAATGTGGACATCCAAATGGGAAATCGCAGTGACTGTGTTCTCCAGGAAATGGTACATTGACTGAAGCAGCTTCTCTGTGCCCACGCGTTCTTTACATTTCAGACTACTAATTATGTTTACAAAATGTCTCATTTTAGAAAAGCACTATGTGTGTACTAAGCAGGGCCTTTTGGGAATAAATTGGCAAACAGGTCATACACTGAAAAAGTCATCCAAACCCACCGGGCTTTTTGTTTTGAAGTCAGTCTACATTTTTTTTCTTTTCTCCCTCCCGCCTGCCCCTTTGTGGCCACAAAGCTGAGTAGCTGGAGTCCAGGGCATTGAATGTCAGCATGTCAGGGAGACTGGTTGATGAGTGTCTGTTTAGTCTCGGTGCAGGGCGAAATGCCATCATTAATTCATTACCCAGCTGCCTGTCAAATAAATTGGCAATTACGTCCACCGCAGAAGCTTGGAATTCAGTAAATAGCACGTTACCATCTCAGAGTCGTTGAGAGATGTAAAGGGAAAAATTAAGCAACACCGTGTTTGTTTCAGTAGCAGATGACAAGGGGCAGCACATTGGTGCTGTGATGTAGTGATGAAAAGCTTGGAAGGGGCTGGTAATGAGCTATGTGGATTGGAACGTGTTAAAAACCATCACTGATTTTCCACTTTGTCTTTGTGTTTTATTGCAGAGCTCAGCTCCTTCCAGCTTGGGAACAGGCTACTTTGTAAGTGTATCTCAACTTTAACACGTGTCTCTGAACAGCATAGCATTACTCCTGAAACGAAAGAGCCTTATTATATGGAAACAAGCATAAATAACCAATCTCTGTCTGCCAAATAGGTTAACTTGTCTTTTTCTATTTCTTCCTCCATGAATACATTATAAGTAATATTGCAGACACGGTGATCAATGTTTTCCTGAACTAATCAGGTGTCATTAGTTACTACATAAGTTCCAGCAGTATTAAATTTACACAATTATAGCAAATAAAATGAACCATGGTCTTACCAGCTCTCTAATCTGAGATGGTAGGATCTTGATTTCCCCTTATACCAATTCTCATTGATTCATAGACTTTAAAGAGCCCATTATGGCAGTCCTGTCTCATCTCCTGTGTACCACAGCCCAGAGAACATGACACGGTGATTCCTACCTGTTGATTAGAAGCCCTGTGTATCACAGGTGACCTAGGAGAACAGAGCTGTAGTTGTATTTACGCTAGATTTACATTTTACATCGTGAGAAGAGGATCGGACCCCAGCTGGATTAATAATTGATCAGTCCGTCTTTTTTTGTTATTTATTTACATGTCTCTTTATGGATTTAGCAGTCTGTATTTGTAGCTTTCTATGTGTTTATTCCCACGTTTATCAATATACCTTTTACTTGCAGATAAGTTTGGGAGTAAGAAATGTTTTGCAGCCAATCTAGTGCACTGTTTATTTTCCTCCAAGATTTGTATTCAAATTGCTTATACCCTCTGTAACTTGTAATTTACACTATATTCTCCAGGCATGTCTTTTCTGCCTCTGTAATATCTGTAGGAGAAATAGAACATTATGTATGTCCAAGAACAGGTGGGTAAAATGCAGTGAGACTTTTCCTATAGCGTTGTTCTCTATAGTTAATACTGAAATCAAAGACTGCTTCTGTCTTTTCATCAAACTCTGGGGAAAAGAAAACTATATACTATTCAATTACATGATGAAAAAACTTTGTTACTCTCTTATCAGATTCCCAGAGTGTAATTGTGATCTATTAGTACATGGTGAAATTCAGTCTTTTTTCACAGAGGTTTGTGATCCTATAAGAAAGATATGGGATTAAACTGAGTAATGTATGACCTCACATGTAAAGTGTAAAATGCAAGCACAGAAATTGCTTTATATGTGAAGAAACGCCATGTCCTGCTGGATTTATACTGGACTTCAGCACAGACTAAGTTCCTACTTCTGCCAGTGGTAAGGTCTGAAGAGAGCTTTATTGAGTGGAAAAAATTTGTGGTAGTTATTCTAATTAGACCAAAGCCCATTTCAGCATAAGGTAAAGGTAAATTGTGAAACAGGAAAAAAACAGTTTCTTTTTTTCAGCACTTTCCCTGTTTTGTGTCATACGTATTTTTAAGAGGGAGGCTGTGAAGAATATGAAATGGCTCAACGTGTATCTTGCATTAAGATTAAAACTAAAACTCCATACTTAAGAGCAAATTGCTTTCCTTTGTCTGGGCGCTTGAAATTCAAATCATATGAACACACAGAAGATGCTCTGGTATGGGACAAATATAATATGGGATGAAAAGCTTAAACATATATAAATAAACTTTTTTCCCTTTATAGCGGGAGCTGAATATGCATGGTTTAAGAACAATGTTCAGCTTCATATTTAGGAAGCAGAGGTAACAGAAGAAAAGCCATCTGCTGTTCCTTGCACCATACTGTCTGTGGGTTGGTCCAGTAAAGTGAAAATCTGCAAGGTGTCAACATCCCCTATGCTCCAGCAAAAAGCTTGAAAGTTTCCAATTCTACCACGTTAGGAGTTTAGTAACAAGAAGAAGCTTAACATCTTGTGCCAATGTACTGACACTTTAAATTATCCTGCTTCAGATCTGAGTAGGTTGGGGAGACATCCTTTATTAGGTTCCTTTAGTACGATACACTTACGTATGTATAGTCACTGTAATATGATTTCTTTAACTTTCTTTTTTCTTCTTCACTAATAGCCTAATAATCAAAAAAGTCCTTCAGTAAAGTAATTTTTACACTCACCCAGTTTTGGATGAAACTTGTTTTTTTTTTTCCTCCTCTTTTTATTTTGAAAATGTTGTTTTTAGAATTATCTTGCTTATTGTTTTTAAAAAAGTCCATACCCTTATTAACTTACATGGGACAAATAAAACCCAGATGTGTTTTGTGGTACCAGACAATGAGAAAAATGCTCCAGAACGATCCACTTAGCACATGTTTCTGATAAATGTAATTATTGTGTTATCAAAGTGCAAAAGAATATGCACTTGATTTGACTTTTTTCAAAGCTTTTAACTAGAGAAGACTGTTAGTTTTTGTGTTTAATGTTAACCCAGAACATCAAAACAAGGGCCATTGGTCTCAAATAAAACAGTAGTTTTTAGCTTAATAGATAATAAAGCTTTTGCCCGTGGAAATTATTGATCAATATATGTTGTACTTGGGACTACAGAATATCACATACTGTAGCGCACCACAGGAAACACAGGCAACCAGGTAAGTTAAAATGGACTGGTGACAGATTCACTGTCCAACCACATCTACTACAGCAAGCAGAAACACAGTCGGAGGCAGGTTTTATTCTGAAATGAATGAACACTGAGGTATGAATAGTAGCCAATATTTGCTGTTTAAATCCAAGTGTTAATGGAATCTCTTCCTTTTGTCTAGATCTGTACTTTAATCATCAGGGCTCATTACTGCTTTTATCCTCCTCAATCTCCCTTCTCTTCTGCAGTAGCATTGGCTTCTTGATAGTAGTACCTCTCCACCAACACACGTCTTTGCGTTTACTGCTGGAGAAAAATCACCTCTTCTGTAAAGAGGATGCTCTGTAATTACTACTTAGGAAAACAGACTGAGGTGATGTATTTGTCCTGAAACCTATAGCCAGTGTCAGCAGCAGAAGTGAATGTGTCCTGTATTAATGAAGTATTGCTATCTTTTCTGTCATTTGTGTGTTTCTTTTTTAAAGCTTGGATGAACCACAAGTTGTACTTCTGTATTAGTTGCTCGTTGACTTTGGAGTAGTAAGTACCCTTAGTGTCAATTTGTCCTGTTGCTTTGCAGCATTGTTAGAAAAGAAATGGGTTTACATGGAAATTTTTGTACAAGGAATAAAAATCATTTACATGAAACAAAATCATGAACTAGTCACAACAATAAGATGGGATGCAAAGCCTCAGAGCTTCATCCTTTCTTTTTTTTTTAATTAAGTTTTAGAGGAATACTTAAACCTAATACATGAATCTGCTGATTTTGCTCTCATTCATGTAAGCAGGAGTTACCTTAGTGTAATTACAGTGAGAGATATGTAACCAGTGAGCAACCAACACTATATCCACATAGTTCTGTACATAATTGTGTGTACTGTGGACAGAAAAGGGAAAATTGTTGGGGGAGATAGGGTTTTCTCCCCCAGTTTTTGGTAAAAATGAAGGGCTTGTGTATTTAGACCATGTTACCTAGCACGTACAAAATGGAAATAATACCCATCAGACTTGGAATCTCCTTTAAGAGCTATGCTTATGCTAGGCACTTGGATTTGATGGAGGCTCATACGTCTGCAATGCATGCGGATGCTGCATATGCTGCAGCAAAGCAAAAATTATTTTTGGACCCTTTCATTCTACAGAGAGTCTCCTGAGATCACTGAGTGTTTAAGGACATGTTTATAAACCTGACACTTCCCAGTAATACAAATAATTTTTCTAGTATCTGTATGGTAGTTCCATCCTAGTAATTCATTATGCACTTCCAGTAGTAGTGGTGAAGGCTGAAGTCTTACCTGGTGTTACGCTGTAACTAGGTAAGTTTTTGAACGGGAAAGATGGAGACTGAATTCTTAACGTTCTTGTTCTTGCCTCTGCGTTAGTGCTTCTTAAAAAACAAAAGGTAAAGGAAAAATTTGCATGCTCTGGGAAGGGCATTCACACTGCCTACTTTGACAACCCACCTTCATTCTGAAGTCAATAGGGAGAGCTGGAAGTCTCCATTAACTGTTTCAGCCTAACTCATACCTAACTGGCATGATTGGAACTGCCATTGATTTAACAGGCTTTCTAATTAGGTGCTTTCAGCAAAGTGGGACATGTGCAAGTAACCACTGAATGAGTGTTAATGATGCAGAGTTGTTGAGGAATTGGAAGTACCTCTCCATGTTTTCTTCAGTTAGGAGCAACCTATCTTCTGCTTCTTTCACAAGTGCTGAGACGTTCAGTAGATTTTGTTTTCACTGTTGCTGGAATCTGTTTCACCTGACTTGCCACTTGTTGTCAGAGTGGACACTTTCCTATCCTTTTTACATATTATTAAATTAATAGTGAGAAAAGAAGAGACATAGTTAAGAATCAGACCTGATACTCTTAAGCCTTTTGCACTGGCCTGACTTTGCTGTTTTCTGTGGAGTCAGTCCAGTTTATGATTGGTGCTTGTGAAAAAATATTTGGACAAGCTGTTAATATTGGTGCACCCTAAGAAATCGTAACTAAATACTTCCTGGAAAATCTCCCAGTTGTCTTTATTTTTTTTGCATTGCAAATTACCATTGTGTCTCATCAAAGATAGGTTATAAGGTAGATTACATTTCATCAAGAAGTCTCATAAGATAATTAGAAAGTAGTTAGAATTTTAGGAAAAAAAAACTTTCTGGCTTTAAAAAAGTTACTTGAATTTGAGTTATTTGAATTTTTAATATTGTTTAGCTGTCTGTGATTTTAAAAGGTTGAGAGAGATGTTTTAGAATATGATTGGAGTTTGAGTAATAGTTAAAAGCTTTTTCTTTTATCTGACTAAGAGAATGATTTTTGCTAGTTTTCTTTCTGTATCTCCCACCCAGCCAAACTCACATAAAAAAGGATACAGGTGATTTATTGGTTTCCAACACAGAACAGAAATAAAAATCTAAATAACTTTGCATTTTATTTTTAAATGACAAATCCAGCTCCCAAGATTGTTAGGTTCATTTTTAGTTCCTCTGTTTCTGGGAACTTGTTTCCATTTCTTGTGTTGGTCTGCTTCTCAAATCTTTGTGGCAGTTTCTGAGGGTTTTGTGGGTTTGTTTGCTTGGGGGGGGAGGGAAGGGGTGTTGAGTTTTTGATTTGCTTTTTTTTTGTTAGCAGTTTTTCCCCCGAAAAAGGATTGAAACTGGTTAGAATTTGGTGATACACTGGTGATAGAAACAAGTTTGGGAGGCTGGAAGGGAAAAAGAAGCTCCAGTGACACTTCTTTACTGAATAATGATCTTGTTCCACCTTAAAAATAAGGAAGAAGAAAGAAAAATGTGATTTGCACATGGGCTGGTGACTCAGACAAACATAAATTGTGAGCGTATTCCCAAAGGCTCTAGCTAATCAGTTGTGCTATCCAATCTGGCCTTGAGTGGGCTCAGTTCAGCAGATGTTTGTGTAGTTGCAGCGTGCCGCTGGGACACTGTGTTGTGCAATGTTGCATTGTGTTACTCAGAGCTCTAAAAGCTCATCCCAAGCAGAGGAAGTGGAGCACCAGCAGTATTAGGATAGGGATGATGGAGAACCAGTATTTGGCCTAGATAAGGCCAGCTATTTCATTGTGCAGTTGGACTGGTTTTCACCCGAGACATAACTTACAGAAGAAACGTGGAATCAGTTGTACCAGCACATACTCTGGGCTCTCATTCTCAGATACAGCCCTTAAAACCAGTAGGTTTTCTTTCATTGCCTGGTCCGTATGCAATGGCAGCAACCTTAAGTAGAGTCTGTACCAGTGTTCTGGTTTCTGTGAGTCGAATTAGTGATGATGCTGACTCTTTGAGCACATTCTCACCTGAAAAGAATCAGCATCAGGAGATTACAGTAAGACCCATTAGTTTCCATGGGAGAGGAACAAGCAGCTTAGATAAAAAGCATCATGTGAAATAGATTGAAGAATGCAACTGGCTGTTGTTACAGGAAAGACATCATACTTTGCTTTTTCATGTACTCAGTGATGTTGAAAAATAAAAGTTGTTCTTGCAGGTAGGTTAAGTTACTTGGTTACCTTTAGTGCTTGATTTTAGAAGGCAAACATTTAAATGTATTTTGCTTATGTAAAAGTGTTTATACATCTGAAATATTGTGAGGTGTACAAAAGCACTACAACAACAGGCTGTGTGGATGCACCACACTTAATAAACTGTCATGTCCTCTGTGAATACAGTTGAAAAGACAATCCTTGTTATCCTGCATTTGGCACTATAAATCATTGTTAACAAATCCTAATTTGCTTAGTAGGGTAATGAATGATCTCCAATTTTCTCACTAATTAGTTTTACCAACTATTATTGCAAAGGGTATACTGAGATCCATTTCAGCTCCTCTTTAAAATCTCCATGTGCACATTCTTTGGAGAAGGGAAGCTGACATCAGAGGTTAGGAATCTTCAGAAGGTAAATTCAGATTCAAGAAAAGTGGACAAGTTTCCCAGTAGTAATCTCTCTGTGGGTGATCATTACCTATTAGTATTTGCAGACTTCAGTGGAGCAGTGAGACCGGGAAACCTTGGTGTTTCTTTATCTGAAATATGTTAGGTGCTGTCTTTTGTTTTCCAGGAGCCATTGAAAATGTAGTGCATTATAACAGCTGCTGTAAGGGAGGCATCATCATTGCCAAATAGAAACATTATGTGTAATAAAATCTACCCCAGGTCTATTAATTTTATCATTTATAAAATGTAATGCTGTTCCTAGGGACAACTGAGACTCATTAAAGAGTTTACTAACAATGTGACCATCAAAGCAAAAAGAACAGCAAAAGCAGGCATATGTGTATTTCCAGGAACCTACTAATCATGATGAGAGTAGCTGGAGCATAACAACTGTTTTTGGAGAACAAAACTCTGTATTTTTCTAGAGGTTAAGAGAAACGTGTTGTTAACTCAGTATTTGAGAATTGTTTGGGCGAGCAGAATAAGTTACCTGCACTGGGATTTAGTTAAGACAGGTCTCTACTCAAATCTGTTCTGAACGTAGATGTTGGTCTGAGTTATTTTTGCAGACCTTCTGAGTGCTATCTTGTCGTACACTTCAGAAACCAGCCCTTAGAAACCTGCGTGCTCATGCTTTTTGAATAAAATGTTTTGCATTTACAAATATTAGTCCTTACAGTTCTTCTTTGAGTTGGGTGAACTGATATTGTCCAAATCTTAAACAAAAGGAGAATACAAGGTACAGCAGTCGTACCTTGGGGGAAAAGCAGAACTGAGGTAAGATTTTTGATCTTTGAGGTTTACTCCCTCATTCCTGAAACACTGGTTTTCATTCTCTGTCTGGACAGTGCAATGACTAATTCCTTTAGGACGGACCCCAAGTCGCTGTACGTTTGGTGATTCAGGAGATGATGACTGCAAGGAGTTACCACCTCTGATTGAGCAGTGCTACGCTAGAGCGTGCTTCATGGGTGGCCTTATCTTTTTCCTTGCCCAAGTCCATTCCTGCTTTAGTTGTTAAAATTGAGCCGTTTTTTGTACAACTAAATCTTTTCTGTGTAGTATCTTTGTCTCACTTTTGCCCCTTTTTTGTGGTTCCTGTGGCTTTTTTTCTGGCATGGTGTTACATGTAGTGCTGTTCCACTTCTTCATCAAACACTTTGGCCTTGTTAGCTCCTTTTCCTTCTGCTTCTCTGTACAGTTCTCCACTTACCTCATTGGAGTCCAGTCATTTGCCCAGGGATAACAAATGTGATGAATGGAGGTGGCTTAGGGAAAGAACGGAAGGGGGGAAGGAAGAAAGGGAGAAAAGAAGGAAATGAGAAAATTTATGTATTTGAAGAGGTGATATGAAAGTCTCTGTTATATGCCAGAAGAGTCTCTAACTTTTGTCATCAGCAGAGGAGAGATGCATGTTGCAAGTGGTTGGCAAGTAGCTTCATTTACAGCCCAAAAACCTTGGGGCATAGTCAATATGTATTTTTGGTGATATTTCAGGTGAACTTCCTTAATCGTTTTAGACCATTTTCAACAAAAATCAATTTATAAAAGTCATGTCATGATCCTTATAAGCAAATTTTTAATTTTTTAATTTCAGCTTCTGAAGATTATAAGATTTATATAAGGAGCAGAAAGACTAGGATTTGCTGTTGGTCTAGATTTGGTCTGTAATGCCCCATGTTACACATAGCTCATCTTTATTATTTTTTTGCCGTTGGCCTAGAATAAGTATATTTTTACTCATCGGCTCTTGCTAAACAAAAGAAATATTATTTTGTGTTGCCCCCTCTTTCTCTTTCCCATAACATGTGACACAAATTGCAAATGTGAACCTGAATAATAAAGGATTGCTACACTGATTGCTAAACATGCATTATGGTGCTTTTAAGCTCATTTCAGGTCATCGTACTGCAAATTAGTTTGACTGCAAGCAGTTAAGCTGTCATATACAAAGCCTCCATCTTCCAAGGGTCTCAGTTTCGTATCATTAACAGAGAATGTTCAATAGCATTGAATGTATGTATTGTATGTTTAGTATTTTGGAGGAAAGACAGTGTTGGGTCTCTAGAGGGGATTCTGTATCATTTTGTGGAAAGAAAAGGGGTATGCAGTCTGTGAGTATAGAGTACTTCATTGATAATCCTAGTTTTGTAGCTTTTGAACAGCTTGTGCAGAGGTTGTTGTCTGTGTTCTGCACAAAATGAGCCAGTTAGCTTGTTACTGAAGATACGAGCTTCGTGGAGTGTTTTTGTAACCCAAGAGCAACACTGGACTGTTTCTGATGTAAATTATCTGTTGATGTTACTGTTTGTGGTGAGATTTTAGTTAAGAAAATATAAAATGAACGTTTTCTCCCATGCGCATTTAAGAAAAATGGAAGATTTATGGAAGATTTTGCAAGATTTCTGCATTGTCTAACTTGAGAATTTGTAAAATAGCACACGCATATGCAAAAAGAAGGGATTATGGCAAAAAACATCACGATAGAAGGGATTTAAAAGGACAAAATCCGGTGACTTCCCTGAAAAGTCGGTTTGGATCACTGTTGTGCTGGAGATACTGAAATGTTGAGTGCTGTGCTGAGGTGGCGTGAGAGTTCATCCTGCTGCTGCGCACAGGAGCTGCGTGCTGAGCGCAGGAGCTGTCTGCCTTTCGTGTCTGCTTCACAGAGATGAAATGCAGAGCTGCTGTGCAAACTTGGTGACCTTAGAAATCGCAAATACTGTCACTTGCCTAACTGAAAAGATCACTCTGGAGAAAGATAGTGCAAAAGCCTTTAAGAAAGTGTGTTTGTGTGTGTGTGTGTGTGTGTGTGTGTAGCTCGATTAATGATGAGGAAGAGCCATGAATGATATTATTCTGATGTGAACTTCCCTACTCTTTTCATTTTGCCTTTTTCTGAAAAAATACTCCTCTCCCTCTTTCTTGTATTTTTGAAAAACACGTTTACTAATTTAGGCTACATCATACTATTTCATCTTTTAAACAGCAGTTCTTTTTTCTTCCTGCTAAACTTAGAAGTAATGAAATGCTGGTATAGCTTAAGTAGGGAAATCACTCCCCTGTTACTGCATGCGCTCAGTTCTGAAACTTACCCAAAGTATGAATTGTTCCTATGTGAATGACGTGAATATTAGTGTATTCTTCTGAGTCACTTGGAGGGATGGTAGTATGGTACCTGAAGCAGAGAACACATCTCCTGATTGCAAGAATTTAAGGCTAGATTTCACAGAATAGAGTCCAGTCCTCTTTCTCAGCCTTTTATGTCAGAACTCAAAATTGCTGTCTGATAAAATGTAGGACACCAGATTGAATTACTTCATTGAACCACTGCTGTCCCCTGTTAATGGTAATTGCACAGATATAGCGGTCTTTCTTGGCATCATCTCAGATATTTACCTCCCACTGTTTTTCAATTCAAACCTTTGATGAAAATATTCCCAGTACTTCTTTAAAGCAGACACCCAACTGTCTTTCTTGACAAAGGCAAGGTCTTTAAATCAGATCTTGACAATTTGTGACACAGCAGTCTATCTAAATCACCTTTTACCTATGTCACTGTGTCATTTCCTGAAAAAAAAAGTGTCCATCAGAGAAAGGTTGCTGAAGGCTTGGTGCTCGGAGAGTTTGTGCGTGTGGCAGAGGGGAACTGGAAGATTTGTATGTTTGTTTCAGAGGAAGTAATTAGGTGAAGGCTTGTAAAGTTGCAAAGCATGCCGTAATGGTTCGTTATAAATATTTTGAGGTACTTTGTCCATAAGAAAAACATTATTAGGTTATTGCTGCTCTCAGACCATTAGGAAGTGAAAGGCTTTTGACGGCTTTTCCTTTAGTAATGGTGAATCTGCTTAAAAGAAAAAAAATCAGGGCAATTGTTTTCTTCTTCACTACACCTGAGGGTTAATGTGCATTCAGCTGAAGTAGCTTATTCACCTCCTGAAATCTCATCTCACTTGATGTTCTGAACTCTCCCTCCCACAGAGAGATGTGGGTGCCACGTCCACCATTCATTCTAGGAAATGCTATTGTTTCAAGCCGTCTTGCATCATGATGAGTAGTCCTTCAACTCGTGCAATCAGATCAGTGCAGCTTTCATTACTGAGGAGTATGGTGTCTAGCTTTGCTGGAAGATGGCAACCATTCACCGTAGCTGGAGGGTTTTCCAAGAGATCTCTTTGCCTTACTGGATATACTTTTGGTACAAACTCATGGTTGGCATATAAAAGCAGCAAAGTTGGCCATATTATGTAGCGTCACTGTAAAAGAATTACTAGGAAAAATTTGTGTTAGTCACTTGCTTGTGAGTGAAGAGAAAGTAATTTACGTATTTTGAGTGTTTCAGCTCTTTATTCAGTGGCCTGTATAACAGTGCTCTTCAGCACAGACACGGTGCCTAACTGTGCATTTGTATAGTATGCTTGTAGTAGATCATGTAGATTTCTAGCTATTACTGTAATAAAACTTTTTATTTTTAATAGCATTGACTGGTCCACCTTAGCAGATGAAAAGAGATAGAGGTGTTTTCCAACCTAAATGATTCTATGATTCTAAGATCATCCAGTCCAACTGTTAACCTAGCACTGCCAAGTCTACCACTAAACCATGTCCCTAAGCACCACATCTGCACATCTTTTGAATACCTCCAGGGATGGTGACTTAACTACTTCCCTTTGCAGCCTGTTCCAATGCCTCACAACCCTTTCAGTGAAGAAATTTTTCATAATATCCAACCTAAACCTCCCCTGGTGCAACTTGAGGCCATTTCCTCTTGTTTTATTGTTTGTTGCTTGGGAGAAGAGACTGACCTCCACCTTGCTACAGCCTCCTTTAAGGTAGTTGTGTAAAGTGATAAGGACTCCCCTGAGCCTCCTCTTCTCCAGGCTAAACAACCCCAGCTCGCTCAGCCGCTCCTCATAAGACTTGTTTTCCAGACCCTTCACCAGCCTTGTTGCCCTTCTTTGGACAGGCTCAGCACCTTGATGTCCTTCTTGTAGTGAGGGGCACAAAACTGAATACAGTACTCGAGGTGCCGCCTCACCAGAGCTGAATACAGGGGGACAGTCACTTCCATAGTCCTGCCAGCCACGCTATTTGTGTGTTTGTTGTTAAACAGCAGAATAGACACCAGCTATAATGAAAGATCATAAGCTATCTTCATTAGCAAAGTGCTAATCTTTGCTAAGGAGGATGTGTCTGTCAGGGATGGTGATGAAAGACAAGCTTGGAGGAAAAAAATGACTGTTCTGCCCTGCATAAGTGTGTGTGCCAAGCTGATTCAGAGAGTGCAGTTCATGTGTGGAGTGGCATCACTGTAGCACATGATGACACTGTGCCATTTGGAAGCGAAAGAAACTCTTCCAATGAAGGGCTTGATTGTTGGGCATGTCAGTGAATGAAAGAGGAATATGGTGTAGTTTCAAGGAATTGTTCTTGAAGCCAGATGGAAAGGTTGTCATGCTGCACAGATGAAAGAAAACATAGCAAGAAAAGAGAGGGGTTTAAGATTTTTAGAACACTTTAGAAATTTCTCTAGAAGAGATGCTCTTGGAATTTCCACCTCCCTCTGCTGCGATGAGCGCACAGATGAGAAACGCAGAAGAGAATTGCCTCCTCTTCCCTCAATCCAGTGCTTATCTTTTTATTTCTCAGATGACTTCTGAAGATGGAAATCACTACATTCAGGCAATTTAATAGAACTGCTATACTTAACAGTATCCAGATTTCGCTTTCTTTTCTTTGATGAAATACGGCATTAAAGGTAATAATTGCAGTTATTTGTACTACTGTGCTTTTGCACAGCCGTAGCAGTAGCCCCAGAAATTTTTGATCTGCAGCCCCCATTTCTGTACAGACGTGCATGCACACATGCTGGAGAATTGGCAGCACAGATGCTAGGAAAAGGAATGTGTTTTGAGGCACTCTGAAAGGCTCCGATGCTAGCTAGTCCATCTGCAGAGAGATCACTTACACCTGGTCATAAGCCACTCTCTTCTTCTCTCTTCCTGCCTCCCCCGCAATATTAACATCTGGCTCGCAGGATTGTTTCCACCTTGAAGTGGCAGCTGTATCAGAGGCGATGTGCTTTCACAGCAGAGAACAGAAAAGCACAAGCAAACCTGAACCCCATGCTGGCAACTCCAAGCAGACACCTTCTGAAAGCACTGTCTTCTGCTGTCTGCTTAGAGTTGCCAGCTTGGAAGAGCCATCCGTGAAGCCTGGGATGCTGTTAAATACCACCAAGGACTTGTTTGCTCCTTTCCCATTCCCTGTTCCCCACTGAACACAAACTGTGAGAAGTCCAAGAACTGCTGCGATGCCAACAAGAGCAAAATTACTTGCAGCTGGTGAATGCCACCTGCTCCTGCCGAACTTCAGCCAAAACAGTTTCCTCCCTGGAGTGGGGAATCCAAAAGCTGTTCAGAGCAGGGCGATATTTAGTGTAGATGGGGAAGGACATTGCAATTCTTTCTTGAGAGCTGAGCCTGTTATGCAGGAGTTCTCTCTGATGGCTCTCTCTCTGCTGTCCCTTTCCAAGCTCCTCTTCATTTTTCCAGTATGTTGATTATGAATATTAATTCAGCCCTCTCTCCCTTTATATGCCATGCTTTTCCCCATCTAAACTGATGCAAATTTAATGGTTTTTTGTTTTTTTTTTTTTAAACGAGATATCCTGGAAATGTTATGAAGAGAAGAGCATCTTCCTTGAAGGCCCTCTGAGGTAGTCATGCAGTGACACCAGATTATACTGTGTTTTCTTCCGTGGTAGAAGCCCTTCTTGACCCTGATGAAGGACAAGAAACACGACCTTTATTCATGCCCCTTCCTTGTGATTCCCACTGGTTCTTAGTAGCCTTCCTTATTCATTCCTAGCATCATTTGTTTGCCCAGTGTTTCCCAGTAATTTACAGATTTAGTTTTTGTTTGTTTACTGAGTAGATATTGTTTACTTAAATTATCTGTGGTATAGAAACAGTAAATAAAAGGACAACATCATTATGAAGTAGTATCAAGAGGCCACTTGGCAGCCTTGTTGTTTCTTACAGGCTACTTCACGGGTTCAGAGGACTTTCTTCCAATTGAATCAGTAGATGTTTTATTGTATTTCACTGGAAAACCATCCATGTCCAAATGTCTACATTCATTTATTTTTTGGAGAATGCTGTTGAGTTGAGTTGACCTGTTAACAGTTTTAGCAAGTCTGTGCCAGCCTTTACACATAAGGAACTCGGTGAGATTGGCTTATACAACTGGCACTTGCTTAAGTACCTTTCAGAGTCAAAGCCTAAGCTGATTAATTTTGTTGGTTGTGTAGTCATTAGTCATTGCTTCTTGCTTTCATTTTTGTTGTTCAGTTCCCAGTGTTTTTCTTATTCCCTCTGCTTTGCTATCACTGTCAGGTTTTTATAAACCCACTACAGATTTGCTGTTCATTCATTTCTCAGCTCAATCACGAAGTCCTTTTTCTTGCCTATCTGCAGTCCAAATGTCGGAAGTGATAATAACTAAGTCCTCTTTTATTTCTTGAGAGCATCGTCTCAGTGGTTTACCTGAAGGTAAGTTTGAAGGGACTTCATTCCTGTTGTGACTTGTTTAAAAAGATAAAGAAAACTTCAAACAGCATACGAGATAGCTGTGATACTCATGCTGTCATCAGCTCGCTTGTGTGTGTAATTCAACACATAAAATTAATCATTGTATTCTTTTGCTATTGGTAGCCTTGTTTTCTAAAACTTCCCAGGTTCTCTCTAGGAACCCTTGTGAATGGAGTCCTCTCCATTCACCAGGCTCATCCTGATGTTAATATGAATAAATGTGAACAGTTGAAACGTCGGGTTTTTTGGGAAGTGGTCATCTCCAGAACTTCCATTGCTGCCCTGTTCTGTTTCTCCCAGATTTCTCTGGAAAAACTTGCTTCTGATATAGGATGCCTCTTTGGAAGAACTAATCGTTTCCTTTCTGTGCATACACCAGAGGAACGTGAAATGCTTGTTCCCTATGAAAGGATGATTGTGCTGCCTAAAAGTGCATAGAAAGGCAGCATGGTAAAAATAGGTCGCAACCACTATGTAGAGGTCATAGCATCAAAACTCCCTTTTGCAGTTTGCCCTTAAAAACAGCTTGCCTGATGTCTGTTTCTCTTCTATGCTTCTGTCTTCCCACTTTCCACAATACTTGGGGCCTGAACAGGGATGTGGTTTTCCTTTCTTTCTCTTTTCAATTTGTGTCAGCTGACTGTGTTCATGTAGCTAGAAAGCCATAAAATATTTCATCCATTGACTGCTGCATCTAAAATACGTTAAATTAGTGTTTATTTAACTTTTTACTGCTGACTTACAAAAATTACTTTTAGTCTGGTTTGGATATATAACTTCTTATATTAATTTATTGCCATACTCTGCTTTGATTGCTTTTTTGCAGTGGTATCAAATTGTGTGCTATTTCAATATTTTCTCCAAGATGCTCTCTTGATTTATTCAATGTTGGATATTTATGCCATTAAGAGAGATGCCACTTAGAAATTCAGTTTCTTAATAAATACCTATTTTTAAAGCTCATACTTTTCTGAATTAAGGTGACTTGATTTAATTTAAGTTGATCACACTTTGTTTCATGAAACTTTTGCATATGCACTGGAAGAAGATGTTTTCCTGCATCATGAATCACACACATGGCATAGTTGATACAGGATCATCGGGGAGAGAATTTGGGGATGAAGTGCAAAGCATATTGGTTTAAATTTCTGTACAGTACCAAAATGATTTCTATTTTGGTTCTGTGGAAGGATCTCAGTAAGAGGCTGATTTTCTCTCATTAGATTCTCTATGTATACATTAACTGTCCTTTGTCTCATTGCTTATAACTGAATTTTATTTTGAAGTGTGAGATGAAAGAGTAAACCACTAGAGTAGAAAAGATGTGTAACTAAGAGATCTTAAAAACCAGAAGCCATTTCACAGTTACTGTCCGTAGCCATTAGTCATTGTGTTGGTGGATGTAGAAAGACACAGGATTCAAAAGCAAAACCTCCTAGGAAAGTACTGTTTCTCTTTTGTTGTTGTTAGTTTATTTTTTATTTGTTTTACTCTGGGAGTTTATATACAGCAGAACAGATGTTCTCATGTGCTCTTAACTTTGTTTCTCAGCCTAGCCCATTACAGTTGACCTTTCTCTATGCCAAAAAGTGAACCAAAGAATTGTAATTCTTCTTGGGGCATTCTGGTTTTGAACTGGCCCTATTTGTCAGGTGCTATTTTTATAAAGAAGTCATGATATATTGCCATTAAGTATGGAATATGAAGTATATAAAGTATGTACTTTATATATAGTATATAACATTTATATACATAAACTATGTATTTACATACAGTATATATAAAATATAAATCTGAGGACGCCGTTTAGCTGTGTCAGCTGTAGTTACTATCACTGTCTGAATGTTTCTGCCTGTACCATGAGGTGCTCCTGCACCTACTTCATCATTCAGCTTTGAATAGATTTAATCACAAATGTAGACTTGCTTTTTAAAACTAATGTGTTTGATTTTTTCTGTGGTGGATGAAGGTGTACTCGCACGATCCCTTCTGCTGGCTGCACTGTACATGTGGTAGCCTCTGACAGGGGAGCAATAACAACCAGTGGGGAGCTTGCAATGTGTTCAACTGCAGCAGCTGTTTATAAAGTTAACATCTGTCCTGGCCTCAGTCTCAAAGTTGTCAGTGTTTTCGTATTGATGAATTGAGCATTTGTATGGTTTATATAAAAACATTCAATTTTAATGGCTTTTCTTTTGCTTTTTTCACTTCTCATATTATTTTGAGGGAGAAGAAAAGCACTTATACGTAGATTTTTTTTTTCTCAAAACACCTAGATGTATTCTCCACTGATGGAAAGGCCTTGTTGCTTAGTGATAGAAGTGGCGTTTCTCACATCAGTTTAAATTTCACTCTCCTCTCTTCACAGTCTCATCTCAACAAAGCATAGGTTCAAGTTTAAACACATGCTTACATCCATTCTGTTCAGGAGAGCGTGTAAGCACACATGCATAACTGAAGTCAATGGGATTTAAGTGTGTGCTTCACTTTAAAGCACGTGCTTCACTGCTTTCCTCAATACAGGGAGGGTTTAATCTAAGTGGTTTGGAAATTACAGTGGCCTTGGACATTTCAGTTCTTTTATCCATCTGGAAAAAGGGTTACTGTGAAATTTAGTAAGTAATGTTCACACTTAGCAACTTCTGTGTGCAATACAGTTTTCGTTCATACTCATCTTCCTTGCACTATGTTTAGTGTAAAGCACATAAAAGCATTGTAGGAAGATGGTTGGAACTTGTTACTGCACGTTTGAGTGGGCTGGTGTTGAGACTGATCTGTGTGGGTAGGCGTTCAGACCATGGCTATGCACAGCTCTTCTGTCAAAAGAGTAATGGCACCCAGGACTGTGATATTTAATCACCTTGACTGGCACTGGAGTCTTTCCAGTGGCCACTTGCAAGTACTTAACTCATCCAGGGTACTGACATCTTTCTGCATACTGTGTTGGAATTAACAATTCAAAGGCAGCTTGAAGAGCAGTCACTCACGTCCGTCTGTCTAGATTTCGGTGTTACTTGTATGTATGTCTGTGTGTGTAATTTTCTTTCAGATGTTGAACTGCAGCTCAGCAGCTGGGCCCCAGTGTTTTGAAAATCTTTGAGAACTAATTAGGCTCTCCTCAGAGCATGGCTCATCCAGGCGGTCAGAATAACAAATCTCACCGTTTGTGTTAGGAAATCTCTACAAATGACTGATCCCTGTCATGGGGTAACATTAATCTTTTTAGTATAGATTTCCAATAGTTAACCATCTGGCTTCATGCAGTTTTCCAGAAAACATTCACTACCGGGGCCAATGGAAAGAAGGTGGGATTAATAACCTGAGTACATCATATGAAGCATTAATCTTTAGGATTGGCCATTTGTTTTTATCAGAACAACTCCCTAAAGATGGTATTTCACAGCATGTGGTACTTTCATGGACTTCTTTCAAAATGAAAAAATGTTTGTGTATCTGCCATGATCTACAATTTGCAAGTGCAGTGTGTATGCTAAAGGCCAGAAGAATTCTACATCCTCTTCTGATTTACGTTGCATTTACAGTGCCGTCCTGTTTAGTGGAATTGTCTGATCTTTGCAATATTTGTTGTTAAAGCTTTTCATTCAAAACAGCACTAATATGAGAATCTAAAATTACGCAAGTAAACCCTAATAATTAGTATACAGAGTGGTACAGGCAGCACTTTGTTCACCGGACGGATGAATTCCAGCAACTGAGCTGTAAAGGACAAGTCCAGCATCTTGGTGTAGGGTAAATTATCTCAGTCTAGCTAAGTGTTTAGGCACCTGCTTGCCTTTAATCACCAGTTGTTGCACAGATTTCATTGGTCCTAAGTGCTTTTTCGAAATGTAGCTATACGACTTAGGTCCTGCCTCAGGTCCCTGACTTGCAAGCTGCCACAAATTAAAGGCAAAAAACAGCCGAAGAGGTTACGAACCTCAAGCTGTCTATCCTGCCCTTGTGATGGAGATTACCTCTTCTGCAAGGCAGATAAATGAATGGCTTCTAAAGCATATTAAGTTAAACTCAAATTGGAGACATAATACTCCAAGCTGAAAACTTGAGCACTCCAGGAGCTGCTTCATGAGCCATTCAGTTGTCTATGCTGTGGCGGGATGACAACTGCCATCAGGGGAATGGAGTAGATGGTGTAGGGATGGTAACTACTTCAGCTGTCTGATTTTAATCTATCACTGCGTGCATATCAGAGCTCTTAGTCCCTTTCTTGACAGCCTGGCTGTTGAAGCTTAATGCTGTTTTCAAAGCTGGCTGGCTCATACGCTGCTACCTGACCTCCCTTTAGTGCCGTCCAGTGCTCTCCTGGCTTTATCGCTTGTCCAGTACAAGAGAATCAATTTAGCCTGTAATCTCCTTGAGAGGAAGCGCTGCATTTTTCTTGTGTTTGGATGTAGCATGTTGTGAACACTATCGAAGCAGAACTAATAATTTTCCCAATTTGCATGTGACAACAGTACACTTCAGTAATGTACAGCTCTCTCAACGTAAACCATGTTTATACCTTCTCACCCAATCAAGTCTGTTGCAGTTTTTCCCAATAAATGGTGGGTTTCTTACTGATTCTTCCTGATGGTGATTTGTAATAATTTTGTCGTGCCAAACTCATAGTAATACTAAATGAAGGCATTTATTGAAGGAAGTGATTGTAAATTGCATGCAAATTCAAACCTTGCTGGCATTAATCAATACTGAAGCACAATTTTTGCATTCCTGATATAATGCTGCTGAATCTAATCCCATGGATTTTACATTTCCACGTGAATTAAGCATTTATTTTTGATTTGAAACTTTTTTTCTGCTGGAAAAGGAAAACACTTTTTTTTGAGTATTTTCACCAACTTGGAAGATCTGTACTTTCATATGCAAACCTGATAACTTGTGTGTATAAATGGTTAATCTGTGTTGCTTAAACTGGTTTGTAATCTTGTCTGGTTGTGAATTTAAGCTGGTCAATCCGTCTGACAGACTTTTATTTTCATGTTGAACAGACTGAAGTGGGTTGGCTGTTGTTTAATCACAGCCACCTGAATACTTTTCTCCAAATGAGCTGTCTTACTGCAGGGGTATGTGGTCATGGCTGTTTATTTTCCTAAGGAGGCACAGTGCCTTTGTGGTCTTGGTCAGCCATTGAATTAAATTCTCAGCAGCTATTCTATCTTTCGTTCTTCTGGAGGATCCTGTGCATATGAGAGATTACTTAAAATAAAGCAACAACAACAAAATGCAGCAGATGAGAAGTCAGTCCTGCACAACTTTGTAAGCAGGTTTCTTCATTTTGGTAGGACTACACAGGATATATTATTACATTAGGGACGTAAGTACAGCTTTCTATAGTGAAGCTCTCTAAAAAACATTATTTGACCTCAGAGACAATGCACTATTTTCATTTTGTGGCAATAATAGATTGAGAATCATGTCATGGTAATTACAACGCGTTTATTTTCATTATAAGAGCCCTCTGCTCCCTAATTAGACTGAAGGGCCAGTGCTGTACACAGAGTAGGTAGAATATTAGATGCTACTGGGAACGGATGGAATCAGAGTATTCTGTTAGATGATTAATGTTTTTGAGATTTGGTAGAACTAAAACTAAAAAAAATGAAGCCCATTTCAAGATTTTTGTTGTCAAACATTTCAACAGTGTATTTCAATTCAGCAGCATCAGTACTACATGCTTTGTAACATAGTTGTAATGATATTTTCATATGTATTTTCATTAAAAATAAATGCTTCCCTATCTTCTGATTGGTTTTCCACATAATCTTTCTGCTAGTATCATCTACCCATTTTTATGTCGAACATGGAAGCTGCACTTGTTTCTGATAACCAGTAACACGTTCTGCCATTGATTTCTTTCCATTTGTTATAGTTATACAAGAAGATTAATTGTACTTGATTCTATTTGAAAATATTAGGCATCAGTAAAAGCTGACACATTTGGGAACGTACCCTACTAGATTATTTATGTCACAGACAAATTTTTATGTAAGCAGTTGCTTCAGAGTGAATGTGGAGAATGTCAACTGTTTATTCATATTCAGATATAGGCTGGTCTGTGTGTTTTCTAAGAATAACAGTACTAGGGCACATTTTCATTCTGTTAAACTCTAGTGTTTGAAATATCTAAAAGGCTACTGTGCTTCAGACCCACCCATCTCTTTATTTTAGACTTTATTTAAAGCATATTGAGGCCTATGCAAATTCTTTGTTTCATCTCAGTATGTATAATTCTCAGTGACTTGAAGTTAATAGACCTGATCTTCTTCTGCGATACATGTAATTGATTTCTGTGTGCGCACGAATGTGCATCTGTGCATACACTTACATAAAATTTTGCATACTGTTGTATATTGTTGTATTATGGAGTCCCTCATCTTTGAATTCAATTTATGTGGGAATCACTAGCTTAGTGTGAAATGGACAACAGTGAAAATACCAGCCGTCTTTTATCAGTTCTGTTATTTTTATCCACCAGAGTTCAATGGTCAATCCATTTAGCACTGCAGGACAACACTGCTCCTGGCAACTTGGAGCATCCTCATTGCTGAGAGTATTAACTTTGGTTAAAGAGAGAGTAAAGTGTTTGATGTAGAAGTCACTGACTTCAGTAGACTTCCGGTCAGAACCTAAATACAGTTCTTATCTGTTAGATTGTTCAGCTGTCACATTTTACCAGTACAGTTGTGTGTTTCTTGCTATGTCACTTTTGTATTAATTGACTAAGGGAAGCAATATTTTCCAGAAAAAAATGGCTACAGAAGCAGGGTCTGATTTTCTGTGTCTTTAACACTGACATCAGGGTGGTGTAACTCCTTTGAAATCAATGCACTTACACCAGAATAAGACTGGTGTTTAATGAAGTGCAGAAATTGATGTTAATGGAGTGGAGAAGTCTGCAAACTTCTTTATATCAGAGTCATTTGACTCTAATTTTGATCACCTCCCTTGAACTGGAATTAGTAAACACTGAAATAAATAGAACTGCAGTGGAGGAAAAGTAGTGTAATGGCATGGAGAATACATCTCATATCACTCAAAGTGACTGCTACAGAACTATTCTAACTTGAATTTCCTTAGTGGAAATTATTCTTTAATCAATCCATTTAACTTGAATGGTTTCAGAAATCCAGCCAGCGTTTCAATCGCAGCTCAGATTGTGTTTTATGGAACAGGTTTTTGCCTCGAGAGGATCTTCCCCGAATGTATCACTGTTGTAACTAAGCTTCCTTCAGCTGAAGTAGATGGAGGTAAATCTGGCACTCTGGTGAAAGCCAGAAAACTGGAGTCTGTAAGTTTCAATGTATCTTCCAGACCGCAACATGCAATAATATTTTTTGATTTAAAATAAATCTGAATGGTTGCATTAGAGATCAGATAGTGAGATTCAAAGCACGCGTAAACACAAATGAAGGCAATTTGCTTTCCAGGGTCTTCAGTTCTTTGTATTTAGATGTTTGCAGTTACACATTTGTCTGTGGTAACTATAGAACGTTAGACGCTGGGAGGAAGTTCTTATTTTTCAGTGCCTCCTTGTCGCTAGTATAGCATTGTGTGGTTGTACAAGGTCGAAGTCATGCAGTATAGATAAACAACAGTGAAATCCACTATCTTTAGGAGAGGCTATAAGTCATGAGCACTACATTTTTGTTCTCTCCATCTCTTCTATCGCTGTGTTCAGAAAAATTGAATCTAAAGTAGAGCAGCATCTAGAACATCTTGTCATAGGAGTACACGGAATTATTAGTGCCTATATCATGCTGTGCCTCCAGCTGTCACAGGTAGAGACATGGCTTATGTCAAAACTTTTCCGCAATGCTGCTGATCCATATATGCTTTATTGATGCTTTTGCATTGTTGGAAAATACTCAAGTTACCCATCAGCTGCTCTGGGGGAAGTTTGACTGGTGTGGAGGTCCAGCAGCTGAATCCAGGGTCTGAGGCATCCTTTAACATCCCTCCTTCCTCCTTGTCTTACGATATTTTTACCAGACCTGGGCTAGCATTTTACAAAATGGTTATTTCTGGATTTTGGAAGCTCAGACTTCCTCTTAGCACTGTGAACTTCATTGTCAGTCATACCCATCTTTCAGCAAAGCATAGCAGATTTGCAATCCAGATGCCAGGATTGCAGTCAGAGTGCTGAATGTCTTTCCTGTTGACTTGTGTTGTAATTTTCAACATCAAAGCTTTCTGTGTATGACAACAGACTTTAAATCTGTCCGAGATTAAATTCCTTATATTCACAGAGCAATGTGAGCCCTTCTTTGAGATTCCGAATTGCAGTAGGAAGACAGAGGGACAGGGACACTCTTGTTGAGCGGAGTTGATGTTAATGATCCAAATTTCATTGCCAGCCAGACTTAATATATTGTTTTGAGCAATGGCAGTAGAATACATAACATGTAAATGTCTCAGAAGATTATATTGAACAACGTTTAACAGATGAAAGCTGTGATCCATGATTGGACTCTTATTTTTGAGAAGGAAAAAAGTGACTATACCTGAAGCATTGCTTCTGGAGAGGGATGGGGTGATGGCTGGCTATTTTATTCGATTTCTCCTGGTATCTTGAGTACAAGCAACTGAAATGGAAGCCAAATGAAACATCAAGGACTCCGCAAGTATGACTCACAATCCTAGCACTGCAGTGAAGTTTAAAGCTAATGAAAAGAGAATATTGAGCCACTGACTTAAAATAAAAAAAAAAAAGAGGTAGAAGTGTTTATCATATCCAGTAGTCTAAAGGCATCATCTTTACTGTATTCCACCAGAAGCCTGGAGGACTGGATTTTTTTTGCTCAGACACAAATCTGTTCTTAGTGTTGCCTTGGGCATATCAGTTGTGGGGCTTCAATTTCAGTGATTTGAGACCTATGGGTAAGAAGAGAGATGAGGATGTCTCCCAAGGTCTACAGTAAAGCAAATTGCTGTATGCAAAGCAAAGACAGATGTGGGATCAAGTACCAGGTAGGTGTCATCAGCACTTAACAAGAAAAAACTGCGACTGACTTTGATAGGAGTTTTCCATGAGTGCTTTACCCTCCTAAAAAGGATAGCAAAAAGGCTAGCAGAGAGGTTTCCGTGTTAGGGTTATGGACGAGATGGTGATTTTTAAGCAAAGCATTGTTATCTCTAAGCAATGGTGAATTTCCCTCTGTGGCTATAACTTCTGGCAGTTGCTTCCTTACTGCACTGTAGCACCTGTTGTTAACTGTGCACTGTACATCATAGTTTATTTGTTTTAGTATAGGTTTTGGAGGATATTTGCATATCTTTTGTAGGTTGCTAGGTTATGCACAATCTTTTTACTAAACACATGCAGCAAATAAAATCACATAAGTGCTTCATAATGAATTGTGGGGTCAACATCTTCCTCCTCCTTCATTTTGTAGCTTATTTCAGCCTCTGAGAAATGTGAACAATTATGCAGGTGTAGTCTCCACCAAAAGTAAGAAAGATTGAATTTGCTATTTGTAGCACTATAAAGCAAATACAGAATTCAATAATGTGTATTTTCATTATCCTAATGGAAGATTTCAGTATGTTAAATGTGTTCAGATGTCCTTGGTAAAATTGGGGTCAGTCATGTGAAATGGAGACAAAATGTGTTTCATCATCTTGTGGTTATTATACTACAAGGATTTCATTGTAAAGTGCAACAAGTAATTGCAGCCACATTTCTGATGCTATTGACTGCTTTATCTAATGGAAATTATTTCTTTCTTGATTATTTAAAATGAACCTTTTAGCATTGTCATGTAAAAGTTGTAGAATTTTTTTGAAAAATACATTACAGCACCACTGTTAACAACAACAATAAAATTAACAGCATGCACTTCTCAAACGGATTTAATGAGCCTCTAAAGGTGCTTTAGAAAAAATCACAAACTTCGTGTGTGTGGAAGGCAAATGGAGGAAATGATTAGTATAAAACAGATGAACTCTTTTCACGCTAAGCCTGTTTGAAGACAGTGGAACTCAATAACAAACCATTCATTAGTGTTGCATTGGCTTAGATCCCCAGGTCTGCGTAAGTTGTTGGGAATGTTGGTGTTTCTTCAGCAGCTGTGGGATTTGGTTGTGAAGTTGGATTCATCTGCCTGGAGAGACCCAGCAGTGATCACCCTCTGCCTGAGCCCTGAGTCCTGTGCAGGACTTGTGGTATCCTGCATTTGAAGGAAATACACTGCTGCTGGCTTTGCTGGCTTTGTTTTGCAGGAAGCGGACTGATGGCACTGTGGAGCTCTGCAGGAGTTTGGTGCTCTCCTGTCTTAGTTCAGGACCTACGTTTGAACTCGGTGCTATTACGCAGTAGACCAGGGATGAGGGTCCTCCTTCAGTAACCATTACATCATCTTTCATTGCTTTTATGTCCCACTCTGAGACACCCATTCTGTCGTGCTTTTTCTTTCCCTCATCCATACACAGCTGTACACACGCTTTCCATGCTGGTAGTCTTAGGCTACTACCAGAAGTGTAAGTACAGTAAGTGCTTTAATTCATTGCAAAATAGCCACAGAAAAGTGGAGCAGCTTGTAAAACCTGAGGCGTAGTGGGGACCCAGAGTTCTTTCTCTTCTAAGATCGCAGTTTGTCAGAGTTCATGTAGGAGGTACCTCTGAGGCATTTTTTTCAGATGGTGTCAGAGTGACAAAGTGAATTTTCACATGACACTGGAATATGTTGTGCACTGTCTGAGGGGTCTGGGCTGTCAGTTCCCCCTTGTTTTTCACAATTTGAGATGAACTTTCTAGCTGCCGTTTTGCAGATATAGGGTGTACTGTGAAAATACAACTTACCAGATATTTGCCTGTCAGCACCCATGCATTGCTGTGTGCTTGAGTTCACCACAAATCTAATGTCCAAGTATATCAGTTGAAAGTTTCTTGGGTTGTCTTTGCCAGGCTTTTGCAACAAATTAAAACATTTCTCACTTGTTTTGCATTTCTAAGCTGGAGACATATATTTGTCCCAAAACATTAGGGATCAAATTCAAACACCCCTTTGCTGCACCCCTGCAGCTCTGGAATATCTGTTGATCTGAATGGGGTTATTCCAGATTTACACCTGTGGAACTAAGTGGAGCTTCTCATGGAGGAAGGCCCAAAACATATGGCAGTGCCAATTTTGTTTAGAGCAAGTTTTAATAGTTTCCACCATTTGATCTACTGTATTGTAGATTTTATGGGTCAGTGTGGATAAAAAAAATAAAATAAACATCTGGTAATGTACAGCTTTGTTTGTGTAGATTTATAGAGCCAGGAAGGGATGCAGCCCGTGTGTGGCTGTGGATTCAACAAACAGATACTGTGGTTATTTCAGCTTTTGGGGGAAGAATTGATCAACTGCAAATATATCCCCACTGCTGAGTTTGCTCAGCAAGCTGCTCAGGAGACCCCAGCCAATAATTATGTTTTCCAGGCATTTGGTGTTTTATGAACTTGCTTCTGATTTCTCCCCATATGCAAATAGAGGGTTTCAGCCAGGCCAAGGCACTGGGAGCAAAGTGCTGATGTGACGTTTTGTGCTAGAATTTAGTAGGGTCCCCTGTAGCACACAGTCAAGGGCGCTTTAGGGCTATTAAGCTGCTCAGCCACAGTGCCATGATGTTTCTACTCTCCTCTCTCACACCATTAATTTGCTACCAGTTGTGAGTGGTTGTTTCCATGGGGCAGTGAAAATAAACCTATGGAACAGGGTGCCACAACATCTTTTTTGCCATTAGGCATGGATTTTTTTTCTAATTTTATTTTATTTTTGTTGCTTTCAAAGGAGACTCCCTTTTTATTATTATTATTATTATTTGCAACATGTTCACCAGACAAAATGATTATGTTAAGGCAGAGACATCACATCACTTACATTTCATAGCTCGGTGCAATTTTCATAAAGTGCGAGGCAACATCCAAAAAAACATGACTCAGAATTAGAGTTTCAGAAGATTATTATATAGACATTATTTCCCTCAGGTCACAGGCTTTAGTCAAATTTGGAAGAGAATGAAATTGCCAACAGTGAAAAGCAGACAGAAAGGTATGAGTTCATGAGCAGAGAAATAACATTTTCATTTGTTCCTTCCCCATGGGAAAGATTCAACATTCCGGTAAATGGAGACGGTTATAAGAAATGAATTTTTGTCAGCAGGGATGTGATTTTAAGGCTCACTTATCCATTGGCAATCTAGATTTCTAACCCCAGGAATCTAGGAAATTGCTACAGAATGTAGTCTTTATTATAAACAAGTTTTTTTTTCTTTCTTTTCCTTTTTTTTCCACCCTGTCTTTTTTAGTAGTTGAGATTTTTAAGGTGCAGGTCTACGTTTCTCTGAGCATTTCAAGGGGTCATATTGCCACAGAATTATTCTGTGTGGCTTGCTGTCCCTTTGAACTACGTCTTCTGTGGTGCAGTGATCCCTCTAACCCAGGAATTCCTCTGATCATTGGAACAAGGATGTTTTTGAGAACTAAAAGCACCCCCAGCAATGTGTCATTTGCGGTAGGCTTTGCTCCCAAGGATCTAAGAACCATTCCTTGCTTTGTGCTTTTCTCCCTTACCCATTTTTAAGCTCTTCTATTCTCAGAGGCAAGGAGAACCAAGCAGCAAAGAGGTTTAGGGGATGGTTCTTGTTTTTACTATGTACAAATAGCAAGGATTTGCAGGCACGAGGATTTCCATGGCACAGTCCCTGGCAGATGACTTTATAATTAAAGAATTTTCTTCCAAGGGAAGTGTTCATTTTTTCCTTCATCTGACTCTTCTAACCTCACTGTGCATTTAGATTCTGTGAGGGTGTTCAAATGCTGTTACTGTGCCTTCTTGAGAGTAAAAGTGATTTCGTATAACCCTAAACCCTTCATTTCTGACGATGCAGATTGGTTCTCTAACATTATTATCTTCGTATTTTTAAAAAAATGTAATAACTTGAAAATATGTACATCTACAACCTCCTTCCCTAGTGTGTTTTTGTCCATTTTAATATCTTTTCTTATGCCCAAGACCTATTTGTCTTACTATATTATTATCAAGAAATGTTATTGCCATTGCCTGCCAACATCTTACTCACTGCAAATTGCATTAGTTCTGTTAGCTTCATTATTATTGTGTCTAAACCGTAGTATAATGATTATGGAACATCATGATAAAGGCTGATTAATAAATAAGAATTGATTACTCTGACTTTGTCCATTCTATTAGGCCTAGGAGATTTATAATGTTGATGGTATTTTCTGAAAAACTGGCAAATGCTTCAGAAAGATTGAAAAGGGGGAAATATAATTTCATCTCACAAATGCACAATTACATTGCATTCCTTTGTCTCTACTAGCATGTAAGGGCAATCAGTGCAGTAGCATTAAGAGGCTCTGAGTGGATCACTCACAGCATTTCAGTATGGAACTGTTTTCCATTTGCTTTCCTGTCTTTTAAAGCATGCATGTCTGTGAAGTGTTTAATGGTGCTGGCTGGCTTCAGAGAAAGGGATACAGCTTTTCCTTCATGCAAACATACAACTTTTGCTAGTGTTTATTCAGAGACAGTATTAAACATGCCTTAAGGAATGAAAAAAATTAAGTTAAACTACAAATGTATTACAGCCACACTAGTGCGTCTGCTTTTCCTCACTGATGTGGTTCTGGGAGCCTACAAAACTACTGATAGGCTCCTGTTCCCTGCCAGTACTGCCCCATACCTGTAATATCCACATTCCTTTCTAAAGGACAGACTGCCTTATAATGGGTCCGGACTGTAAAGAAATTAGGAATTGAACAAAAGTTTGCAGGGTTTTTTTTGTTGTTTTACACATCGTCTTTGGAAACTGAATGCAAACGGTTAAGGTTGTAGTCTCTCCTACGTGCTACATGAACGTGAGCTGTAACAGTCTCTGGGTGATAATAGTGGTAGATTGTGCTTGAATCATACTCCAGCACTGGATGGTACTCCCCGGTCCACTGGGCGCGATTGCAGCGTATGAGTGCGGGACGGAGCCATCATGGGACAGCCATGTTGTAGATGGAGCAGAAAGTGGCCATGTCTACTAGCCAGTGACCGGCTGGTCTGTGGGTAAGAAATACAAGTGGTTTGAAAAAGACTGAATCTTACGTTTTAAGAAAATTTTCATTTGCACTGGGGTTGGAGGTAGGTTTTCCTTGCTTGCCCTGAATGATGCAAGGGTCAGTTTCATTGCCTGAATCAGGACTGGGCTTGTTTCTCTGAGCAGTGCAGAGGAGATGGAGCAGGAAGAGTGAAGTATGACCCTCGCAACTTTTGGGGTGTCACCGATCTATAAGTAAAGAATGTAGTTCAACAGATTGTCTTGAAGTTATTTGTTTTCTATCATCTTTGCAAGAGAAGCATAATTTTCTGCATGTACTTTGTGTAATTTTGGCTTACGTCTGTCCCATGAGTGGTTAAATCTCACTGTTGCCAAGACGTTTTACAGTAGCAAGATTAATCCTTCTTAGACTGTGAATTAGCTTTTTTCACCATCACTGTGGCCTTTATCACTGCCAAGGAGGCTGTCAGTGCATGAATAATACAGCCAAACCCTTTGAGAAATTCCAGGCAGCTTCCCATCGCCAGTGTGAGGAGGGATTTGGCAGGTATTTGAAGCACATGCATTTGTCACAAGAGGTTTGGGTGGGCTGGCAGGCAGGGGAAGCGCAGGTCTCAGGGTTGGCCAGGTTGGAAAGGGACCTCCTGTTGTTGCATCCTTGTTGGTCGGATGAGTTTCCGAAGGTGACAGGTCTTCAGAGGCCGTGTGCGGATATACCTGTGGTTGGCAGCAGGGAGCATGCCCTCGTGTCTGGCCAGGTGCTGCAGTAGAGACTGAATGCTGCAGTGATAGGTAAACACAAAGTGTCCTTGCTAGATCAGTATTTTTCTTAAAACTCTTTTCTAAGCAGCAGCATTAAATGGAGCTTTAGCAGCTTTTTTTTTTTTTTTCCTCCTGTAAGAAAGCACTCTATTTGCCAGTGGACTCCTATGAAAGCATTGCTTGTGTTCCTGTGGTATTTATTGTAATTCCTAGAGCTGTCAATCAGGGCTCAGGCCTCGTGCAGACACAGGCTCACATTGCTTACAGTCTATGAGAAATATAATGATCTGCACCTAGTGAAGGGAAGCATTTAATGAAATCTCTTTCAGACATGGGAAACGAAGGTTTTTACTGCTTGTTGATAAAGTCATTCTCTTCTTACTAAATGTACTGTTGGGAATGGAACAGGAAGCTCTTGTGTCTGATTGTTTCTTTTGCTGGAGTTAATGTTTTGAATGCACGTTTGGCTCTGGAATAAATGTTTTATTTTACAGTCTGGTTGTGCCTATGTGAAGACAGAGTAATAGACCCACACTACTGAACAATTTTGAGAGTCATCAGTCAGTTCAGGGGAAATGAAAAGTATTAGTGGAAAAAATCCTGTGAATATAGCTCAGGTTGCTACAACCCCATCTGACCCTGAGCGATTGTTGGACCAGTGATGTTTTAATGCATATATTATATTTTGTTGTGGTGCTCTGCTGCTTTAGCACATCCTGTTGAACTGGATTAAACCTGCAGAAGAACCAGGGGGCCCCTTCGTTCCAGATCCAGCGTGACTGGTCACGTTTAGAGGTTAGAAAAAGCTAATGCTGCTTCTCCTCTTTCGAGCATGCATAACTGGGTGGCAGCTTTAAAGCCACCAGGACCCACCTGTGTAACTGCCCTTAGAGATCACTCTGAATGGAGGAGGAAAGAAGCAGAGATTTGTGGTTTATTAGTAGTAGAAACCCTGAGAAGCAAAGCAATAGTTTTTTGCTTTTGTAGCTGATGCAAGGCTTCACCAACAAGAGCACACTAGTCCCTCTAGGAGCTGGCAGCTGCCAATTTGATTTCTCTGCCCCAGGCAATAGAAACAGTAGAGCCACCCCCAATTTACCGTAATAATTTAGCTAAAGATAATTTAGCTTTAAAGATGTGCCCACTTAAAACTGGGCATCAGTTTGGCTTTATGAAAAAGATACTTCAAAAGGTTTGGGCTTTGTATTTACTTTCTGTGTGTTTGTTTATTCAGTAGTCCAAACTCAGCAACCCTCTCAAGACTTTTTTTTTTCCTTTTACTAGTAACATTTCTTAATATAATCATGATGTTGGAGGATTTGTTTCATCTGCAGAACCTCCCAATGCATTTCTCCTCCCCTGCCTTTTTTGCAGACAACACCCAGATCTTGGAAAAGTGAACACCACCTCCTTCCCCTTGCTCAGCTACACACTTGCACCATTCAACCTCCAGCTGGTAGGGAAGGAATTGTGGCAATTGTTTTAGTGGTTCAGTGTGAAAAATTCTCCTGTCTCCTACTTGATGCTCCAGGGCAATTGAATTGGGATGGGGGGGAGGAGGGGGGGGTTTTGAACACACTGTAGATTTTTATAATTTATTCCCCTTACAGAGTTGCAAGGGGAAAAGATGAGGCCTGTGTCTCTTGACTCCTTGTATTTTGGCTACAGTTCAGCTATTTCTTTCTGTCCTGTTCTGAGCATGGGACAGTATATCCACCTTTGGCAGAAAGCATTTAATAAGAGGATTTTATTGTAAGGAAAAACTGCACCATCTTCTCCATGAATTCCACTGCCATTTTTTTTTGTAAGAGTTACTCCTAGAGTGTGAGTGAAAATACCAAACTGGCAGCCTGGAGACTGAGGTCATTTTTGTGTCCTCAGAACAGAGCCAACACAGCAGCGGAAAGCACTCTGTTCTGCCAGCTCGACTTTCATCGGGCCTGGAGGGACTGTCTCAGAGGGAGTGGTACGTCGTTCTGTGCTCCCATCATACCCTCATTCTGCCTGTTGAGACAACCACCTGTCAGAGGTATTTTTGAAAATGAGAGAGAAGTTGTCAGGAGTTTCGAGCGCACTTTCTGGTGCGGTTTTGTTGTTGCTTTTTTTTTTCTTGCGAGGGGTCAGCATGAGGAATCTGTGAAATAAGATTGTGAGAGTCAGCTTTTTTCCTAGTATCAGTGAAAAGATACCTAGGGTCTGCACCACCTAGAGCTGCTAGCCAGTTACAACAGCCATGTGTAAACCTGGGATGAAAGACACAAGGGTTGGTTGTGGATGACTTATAAAAGGAGAACATGCTCTGTGTAAGTTTCCTGCTCCAGAAGAAATAAGAGAAATTAGGCCAGTGGTTTGGTAAATTATATGAAAAATAGACCTTGCTTGCTAATGGAGTGTGAAGAAGCTGATGTACTGAAGATGATCTATAATATTTCATATTTCTCTGAGGAGAAAAAATGATAAACTTGATAGTGTGTGATTTATTCATGTTTCTGAAGGTAAAGAAGAATCCTGAAGTCAACTGTCTGTTTCACACTCTGAGACCAATATCAAGATTTACGCTGGGATTTAGTGGTTGGGGTTTGTTATGAGTACTGCAGAGGAGAGAAGCATTGATTAATGATGGAGTTGGAAATGTCTACCTACAGACAGGATAGTTATGTAGAAACCGCAGCCTTTTACACATATCTGTCTTATTGCTTCAAAAAACACAATGACAAATAGGTTAAATTTGTTGGGATTTGTTTTGGGTTTTTTTTTGGTTTTGTTTTGTGGTTGCTCTGTTTCTTTGCTGTCATTCTCTTTGCACATTCGGAGTTCTGCCCTTCACTGCAGCAGAAGCACTCCAGTCCTGTTACTCTATTAGTCTGATTTGTGCTGAATCTCTCTGGTGAACTGCTTTATGAACAGGGTCATCAAAACCTGATGTAATTTAGAAATTCAGTTGACAGTTTCCTAGGACCAGGAGGGCTGCTTTTCTTTGTTCAGCTCCTGAAAGAGTGGACCTTCATCTGACTCTTGAGAGAGATCTCGATGGTTCAGAAAAGAGCACAACTTCTTTTGCTTTTTGGCCTCATCACCAGCTGCTGTGATAAATGGTCTTGAAGATGAAGTACATGAAAGAAAAGACCTTTGAAATCTGACACATCCTGTGTTAGAAAAAAAGTGGGGAAAGAAACAAACCCAAGACATAAAGAGGAGCTTAGAAGGTAGGCCATATGGGTGAGCGTACGCTTTTTCAGGGGAGGAGTGGGGTATCATACCTAGGGGAAAAATTCTGGGCACAGAGGCTTTGGGGTTCTTAAAGTTACTTTTTATTGTGCTTGTATCCACAAATTTTGACCTTCAAAAGATATACTAAATTGTAGTCACTATCTGAACAAGGACGGAGTTGTAGAAACAATAACATTATTGGGTCAATCAAATGTAGGTGAAACAAGATTAGAGAAAAGAAAGGCCAAACTCAAACTGCCAACTGCAGTGGTCTGTGCACTGCAGTAAACTGTCTCCTAAGACATGAAGGAGAGATAATAGATTTTCACTAGACTTTCCTCAATTCATGAAGAGGTAACATGGCAGAAATTGCAAAGGTGCTTGAGAGAGATGATACGCAGTTGTTAAGAATTGTAGTCTCTGGGTGTTGACATAGTGGTAAGGGTATAGTTAGGTGAGCAGATGGAGAGGGGCTTAATAGTACAGTATTTTAAAGGTTATGAGAAGTGGGAGAAAACTAAATCAAGTGGTGACACTGTACGTGTATTTTTCAGTGCCTGAAGCACCATTCTGTGTGTATTTGGAAAGGGCAGGTTCACAGATGTTAGGGCCAGAGGGCAAGCAGTGGTCTACAAAACCTTTCACCTTTTGGGTCACTAGTTCAAAATTATCCTGCTTCATCTAAAAGTCATTGCCATCTGTTGGGTGGCTGCAGGCCAACACAGAATAAATGAATGGCATCAATCCCAGCACAGACAACTGCAAAGGTATTATCACACATTAGGACCTCTTCTGACAGCCTTGAGGTTAAAGGGGGTAAATGACCTGTCATGCCCCAAAAGAAAGTTCACTATCTGAGCAGTGAGTGCATGGGAGCAGTTGTGACCCTGGCACATCTACTTATTTTGTACATAAAGGGAGCAGTTGGGTGTCTGAGGGACATCCTTGTAACGCACTTCCCAGCATTACGCTGCAATGCTTTTAACATGCACGTGTGTATGTTGTCAAAAATAAATTATTTAAAATTAGGAAATTCGGGGACAGAACAATGGTTAGGGCGGAGAATGTATGCGCACATGTAAGTGGGCATAGGTCTTCCACATGCAGTATGCTGACAGGTGTGGTACTTGAGCAGGAAGATCTGTTCATTCCTCATGTTGTCTGATGAGAGTTTTTCCTGCAATGGGGTGCCCACTAAAGAAACTTTGGCCAGAAGCACTGCTAAATGACATCTGGAAGATGTGCAGACTGAGTTCATTTGCTTATTCTTATCTAGTAGCCTCAGAAGAAACTGATGAACAGTTTGATTTGACAAGGTCGTACTGAGGATTTGTGAGGATTAACCTGTATGTGGCATTTACTGAGCAGATCAGACAGGTCATGAATATTGGCGTTAAGGAGTCTAAGAAGATCCTCTTTCCCTCCCCTCTCCCCTGAAAGTCTCAGTCCAATTATTGTCTTATTTTTTGACTCAATGAAAGCGAAATGAGCATGTGCTGTCCACCACGTAAGAAGTGGGTGGTACTGTGACTTACGAAGAGTATCAGGGTAGGGCTTCTAGTGATCGGCCTTTCTGGACTGCTTACCTGACATTATTAGATTAGTCACACAGTTGGTCTAGTCACAGCTGTTAACAGCCTTCTCAGTTTCTACCCCAGTACCTCTTTGTGGGAAGGGAAAAAAAAGTGATCTTTGTGTGTTGAATGAAGCACTGATGTAGTAGATAACTGTTGTTTACACTCGTGTACTCAGAGATAACATTGGAGTTTGAGGAAATGCCTTTGGAAGTCATTATAAGAACACACTGGCTAATTTTATAAAACACATCTTTCCTTCTGGGCAAATCAGTGTTTCTTTGTGTGCAGAATGCATAGCTAAACCTTGCAGTGATGCTGTCTGTATTCATTACTTTTGCTAACACATGTCTGAGGGAAGGAACATGCTTTCTTTATCTATTTGTTCCCAAATATTCAATATCCAGACTATAAAGCAATGTTGAATAGCCATCTATTTTATGTCGTCAGTTCTTTCTCTGTCAGGATGTTTCCTATTTACTGTTTCTTCTCCCTGCTTGCAAGATCACTGAAATGCCTTTTGCTGAGTTATGTTTAGTACAGCCTATTTATTTTTCAGTAGAACTACAAACACTGACTGTTTTATTGCATGAGGTGCTGTATATCTCCTCAGCCAGAGCAAGATGTTCCTCTGAAGAACTTCCCAATCTCGCAGACAGAGCTGGGGAAAGACACGTTGCTTTTCAACTGGCACGGAGGCACTAGGGGGATAAAGATGCATGGCATGACTTACTCAGTGTGCACAAGGAGCTATGACACACGTGGGCATGGAAAAGAGATTTTCAGTCTTGTATCAAAACATAAGACAAAAAAAAAAAAAACCACCAACAACAAGAAAACCCTTTCATTTAAGAAAGTATGGGTACAACACTGGTTGCATCTCTGTGCATGCCAAGAGCTGTGGAAGGGGTATTTCCCAGCAGTGGCCAGCCTCTGTCTGAAGCATGTTTCTCCCTGACTTGTGGCGCTGTGTCACTGCTTGAATGGTGATGTACTCCCAAAAGGCTGTCCGGGGAGGTGATCACTCGCCAGGGAGTGTGTGGAGGGGGACGGTGTGCTCGGGGTGGGTCTCAGCCTGACTCTTTTGACAGCCTTTTGGTTACTGGTAGGATTAGTAAGAAGAGGCGTAGCTGCAGGAGGATGGATGGATTTATTTAGGTATACTGGAGCTCTGACTGCCGAACTGTGGGATTCATAAAGTGCTGTAAATTGTATTATCACTAATGGGGGGAAGGTTAATTATTAATTTATTCTTTAATTAAAACTAATTTAAAAGAATTTTGTAGGGTAGGAAGCCATTCATTAGGACACTGAGAAGGAAATGACTACATAAACTGAGCCGTGAGACATCATTGAAACCCAGATGATTGCTTTATTGATATTTGTTGACTGAAGAAACCAGCTCCAAATGGCGTGTCTGCTTTATCGCAGTCCTGGTTAGGAGCTCTGGACTCCAGACGAGTGAATGCTGCTGGGGGAGTGCTTGGTGACAGGAAGGGTCCCTGTGGTCAGCTCTAGTCTGCCTGGATGTTGCTGACCAGCTTCGGCATCCCTGATTTACCTTTTTCATCTTGTTTTTGTCATGTATCACAGGGTCAGAGCTAGAACAACAGCAGCGACTGTCTCTCTCTGCCTGCAAAGGAGAGTTGGGTTTGTGTGATGTTCTGGTGTGTCCCGTAGGAAGTTGCAAGGTTATGCCAGAAGAAACGAGATCTTTGCTAAGTTACTTCACCTTTTTTGCTTTCTCAAAATGAAATCTGACAGGTTTTAACTTGTTTCCAAACACAGAGCTGCCACTCGACTAGGTTTTAGTGTTTGCTGGCCTAGCTCATGTTGTGGTGCGTGCTGAAGAGCTGCACATTCCAATTAACTTTTTATGGTCCTGCACAAGGGGGAGATAAGTTAATCTGAACCAAATGTGCGGTTAGCACCATGATACCTGCTGCTTCACTCAGGGAATCTAGATGACAATGCTTTTGGCTCCATAGAAAGGAGAGAGTAATTTCAACTCAAGGCTGTGGAGGAGAAACATTGAATTGGATCGTTTAAGACAGTTTCCAGTCTAAAAGAAATGCAGAGCAGATACATGACCCCCAAAAAATCCTTTAAGGTTTTTGAAATGTGTTCAGAAAATGTATTAAAACCATACAGCAGGCTGTTTTAACAAATCAAAATTTTCCCCAAGAGCTTTCTTCACCTCAAGTTTCATCCTTCAGATTTTAGTGATTGCTCAGAGCCTGTTCAGCTGTACTCTGCTCCTTTGTGTAAGACCATGTCAGACAGATGAATACTCTCGAGGAAGAATTGGGCAGAGTCTGACGTGGGCTGGGGTGTGAATTGGAGCATCCCCAGCAAGGCTGATGATCAAGTGAGTGCTCTATGATGGGTGCTTAATGCACTGAAAACACTGACTGTATCCTTACTGTCGTATTGATTACTTCTGAACATAAGTGAACGCCTAGTGAAATGTTTATTTTCTACTTAATAAAAATCACAAGGAGAAAAACATTGCTGTTTCCTACTTGGCAGCTAGTTCCTGCTCTTACTTACCTGACTGCTCTTTCTTGTATCGTCCTTTTTAATAGCCAAAGATACAGTAATAAATGGTGATTGGTCTTAAATCAAATTAGCAGAACTGCTAGGTAATGCACCATAGTTTTCATTGAGTGAGGAAGCAGGTTTGAAAGAGCGGCATGAGATGAAATAGGAAGCAAATTACCTTCTTCTTTCTTAAGGATGCTGTGAAAACCAATATTGAAATGCCTGTTTGTTCTCAGTCCCTACTCCCCACCCTGTGACAGCTGTTCTTAACTCTTCTAAAAAGTCATAACCATCCTCTTTATGATCTATTCCTTTTTATAACATTTATGTTGCAGGGAAAGTTGTCTAGTTGTTTTAGTGATGCCTGATGCCTGGCTTCTCTTCCTGGCTCTGCTATTGTCTTTGGCCCTGATTCAGCAAAGCACTTAAGCACATGATTATCTTTACTTTTATGGGATGGTACATGTGTTTACAGCTAAGCATGTGCTTAAGTGCTTTGCTGAATCAGAGATTTTGTCTGTAACCTTGGATTTATGTCTCAACCTACTCACAAGTAAAATGAGCTTAATAGTTACCTCCAGTGATACTATGAAATGCAAGTAAAATACAGAACGGCTTGAGTTTTTCCGCAAAAGGCAAAACCCAAATGTATAATATATTACATATTCCTTATTTCATTGTAAAGAACTCTGTACTAGCTCTCTCTAGCTGGAGACATCTACTTTCTGAAATTATCAGTAATCCATTACATACATTGTTCCCTCTAGCTTTGTTGTTCTCTTCTTCACAGTTTATTTGTCAAAGCAGCACTCTGTCACCTTTGGTGATGTCTTTAGACACATAGGTGTGTAATATAAAAGACTCTGTTCTAAAAGTCTGGGCTTGGAATTACAGCTCCTTTGAAATAAATTAGGATTGTGCGTCTAAATCCTGTTGGCAGCTTGGAAAATATCACCCTCTGGATTTATAATAATGTGCTGGGATTGGACTCTAGTGCTTTGGCTGATATGATAGGAGAAGCAACTTCTAAATCCTCTCTAAAAAATCAGTTTTCTTTGTTTGATTTCCAGCATGCTCAGGAGGTGCCTGAGCACTGTTCAGGATTACCCGTGTCTGCCCACAGTTCAGTTTCCCTGCGCTCGTGTCCTCAGAATGAAACCAGCTTTCAGCGTGTGGCACTCAGCTCCGCTGTGCAGCGCTGAGGGAGAGGAGAGGCCCTCGTGCTTACCGTGCAGGCAGGTAACAGCTGCAGGGCTGAGTCCTGCAGCCTCCTTTCTGAGGTTTTTGTTACTTTGGTACCCACTTCTCTTAACAGTATTGCATATGTTAATCATTAGATCAACGAGTCAGCTAGCATGAATTGAAATACAGTGCAGTTTTTGCGCTGGTTAAAGAGCAGATAGAGCCAAGAGTTAATGGTTCGTACCACAAGAACAAGCAAAGCAATATTTTTTTCTGTTAGGAGCAGAAAAATTTCCTATTGCATTTGAGAACAGTATAGTCTTTGTCTTATTGTACTGTTTTTTCTTTTTCTACTTAGGCATAATAACATGAAAATGCCATAGTGCATTTTGTATGTAGTGCCCGTGTGCGATAATGTGACCCGTTGTTTCACTAATGATACAGAAGCTCCTAATGAAATACAGAGATTTTCCTATTAGCACTTCCCGTGTCTCATTGTCGGACTATGTCATTCCAAATATGTCACACAAAATACAGTGTATTTTTTAATCACATTCTTAAAGGCATATATACAAGAAGAAGATTGTATTACGTTTTCTTACTGTTTTCAGTTCTTTGTGATTAGATAGGCTTTGCTGCCAAGAACCCATGAAACTCTTAATATTTTGTAATACTTCTTAAAACCTCTTAAAATCATAGTTCCATTTGAGTAAAGTTATTATTCTACTCCCTTTTTCAAAGCCTGTTGAATAAAGTTTCCCATCCTGTTGAACATCCAGTATGTATAGTTGAAAATCTTTGAAGAAGGCCAGGTCTTGCATTACTGCTTTTTAGAGAAACAGTAATTTTAGAATTGACTTTATGATCTTCATGCTCAGTCATTTGCATTTGGGCTTCACAAAATCTCAACTTCTGTATATATTTCTTTCTGGATAAAAATAAGTAATTAAATTCTCTCTCTTGACTAGGTGAAGTATAATTATAATGACAGTTTGAAATACTCCCTAGAGATAATAAACTTTGTACCAACTGACAGTCTTACCAAGGAGATTTTACCGTATAGAGAGGGCTGTTAGAGAACTTTTTTTTTATAAAATAAACAACAGCGCAAAGTCATTCAAACAATAGGGAGTCAATTTTAAGAGATATTCTGTGGAAAATTTTGGATGTTCTGTATGTTTGAAAAAGTCCAGTTTTAAATACCTAAATTGTACAGATTGTAAAAGAGCTTCTAGGTTGAAAGTTAGCCTTTCGAGGAAGTTTATCACTAAGACAGGCACAAGGACTGTTGTTACACCAGAATACCCAGGCTCAGCACTTCAATCTGCCTTGGGGACTTAAACCCTCACTTCAATAAAATTAAATTATTATACAATAAATAGAGATAAAAAAATGAGCATGCTTAATGCAGAGCTGCAGTTATAGCTGTCTGTTGTCTATCAAGAGAGCTAATACTAATTGAACAATACTCTAAAAATAAACTCTGTGGATCCATTGCTTGGATTTCAACAAAAAGAAAATGGGATAAGGAAGTGAGATGTTCTGCGTCTGTATCAGGCAGGTTTGAACTGAATTCTCAGTTCATTCTTAGCAGGAATGTCTGATGTTTTCTAAGCATCAAAACATTTAGAACAGGCCAGCTTCAACCCTCTGAGTAAGTGATTTCCTGCGTGATCATCTGACTGTGTTGTCCAAAGCGAGAGCTGCATTTACTAGGTGAGATGAATTTCATTCTTAAGCATATTGAGCTAATTTGCTGGTTATTCTGCATGGCTTTAAATGGTGGATCTTAAAAGCAGTAAATTAGGAGAGGACCAAGTGTGTATAGTGTGTTGGGGTATTAGAAAGCACTCAAGGGACACAAGGAGAAAAGGCTCCATGTGTAGTATGCATGTAAGATTGACATGTATCTTGTGTAATTGATACCTTCAAAGAAAACTGATTTTTTTGCCTCTCCTATTAAACTGAAATTTCTTAAGACTTTTAAAAACTAAGTCAATATAGTCTTTGTGATATGGTTTGGGGGTTCTGAAAAAAATCCAGGCTAACCAAATATTACCAGTGTTTCAGTTTTTAATCTTGCCTCCAGTAGTCACCAAGAATTGCAGTTGCGCGGAGGTAGAGATCTGCACAAGCCGTCTTCTGCAGCTGTCATCTTTCAGATGCTGGATCATATTGTATTGTCTGATGGCTTTTGACCATGAGAGGTTTAGTAGTTACTTGGTCCTGGCTGAATTCCAGTTTGACTTCCCAGTACTTCCAATTAAGTATGGTAGTCTTCAGCTGCTGCCCGTAATGTTGGTGCCCCTCCACAAAAAGCTTGGGAGTTCTGCTTGCCTTCTCGCTGCAGCTGCAGATGATTCCTGAGCAAAGCGAAAGTGATCCCTCATCTGTGAAACACCGATAGAGAAAGAACAGGGCCTTATTCAAGTTAGTGCTTTGTAATAAAAGGAAGTTAATTCAGATTAATTAAAAGTGTGAATTTAGAGTGGACTTGCAGAACCACGTTAAACTCTTTGGTGGATGCTCTTACTCAAAATAGTGTTAATTCAGTTGTGTTTATGTCCTAAATGACGTTCAAATTAGTCAGATGTGCTCCTGCAGTGGAGTTGGGATCATTTAAGAAATCTCTGTTCCCAGCTGACAGTTACCAGCAGCTTCATGTCTGTCATTGTCTCCACTACTGATACTACCAGTGATGTTGCAGCCCAGAAACTTGCAGCAACAGAGGACAGTGATTTCCTAATTTCTCTAGATCTTTTATTCTTTGACAGGCCCAGAAGAACTGTCTTGCATTCTGGACCCTCTCTTGGCCCTATTCCCCCTATCAGCTAAATTGTAGTGTTTGATGGCACAAACACCTCTGACCCCTTTCCATGCAAAGTGAAACAAGTTAGCGTAACCTGCTGCTGAAGGTGATTAATGCTGACCTGTTTTATTTCCCACTGAACAGGCCAGCTGAAGCAGTTGCATCAAATTGGTTACTGCACTTCAGCTGTAAGAGTGAATAACTTCTTAAACTGCTTGAATGACACCCCAAGAATACATACATAACCGAAGGAAGGTTTCTGTTCTTAATAATTGTGTCTGCGCAGAGGTTTAGCACTGTTCAATTAGCACACTTTACAGGTTTATTCAGATTAACTTCCACATTTGTAAGTGTGAACAGCAAGCCCTTAATGACATTTGGCTTTGCAATTCAGCAGTTATTTTCTTAAAGCCAGTTCTTAGGTAATTGATAGGGTTGCACTTTCGCTCATCAGTAAGCATTCAGCTACAAGGATCAAGCTGGAATACATTTCTTTGTGCTTTCTAAAGTAGAAGAGAATTTTACACCTTTTTGAGTGTCGTTCAGCTGTGTGTTACAGCTTTCTGGTGATGCCAGCTAGAACTAATTTTAATCTTACCAAGCCTGCCAGAAGATGAGTATGTTGACATAGGAGTTCCAAGGAGCCTAAAGAAATTAGGTTCTTTTTAAAGACTTGATTTCTTCTTCTGTGCACCTGTCTGCTTTGAGAACATTTTTATTTTAAGGCCTTCAGTTTGTTTATCGGATGCATAGACTTGTCCAGTCAAGCAGTACTCATAACAATCTGTATAAGAATAGCTCAATCTGTAATGTTTTTTATAATTTTAGTTGAAAGAGATGTTAAAGGGGAGCCAAAATGAAGATGTTGCCCACAGTGGCATGTTAAGACCTGTCACAGCCAGATAGCTGGGACATAACTGTCAGTGAGTCCCGATCAGTCATGTGGTGCAGGGTGACAGAGTTGGTGCAGGAGCTTAAGAGAAGCATAAAACAAAACTGCCATTAATCTTACTTCAGTAGTCTTTCACTATTTACCTTCATGTTTATTATTTCGTATGATTTTTCCCTGCCATTCCTTAGAGGATATTATTAAATATAATGAATTCAGTTAGTTACAGGCCCCATATCCAGGCTTAGCCTTAGAAGCTCCAGCTTCCCTTTGATCTTCGACATACCAAAATGTGTGATTATGCTATAAAAAGATAATAGAGAGAACATCAAAGGAATGTTGAAAAATGCCAATGTGGCTTAGTAACATAACAGCTTAAGAATAGCAGCATAACATGAAGACAACCCTAGTTATGTCTTAATGCATTTTAATATGTCCTGTGCAAAAACACTGTAACACTAGTGTGTGCAAAATAGGAAGCTCTCACTTCTTCAGGAAATCTCCTCAGATAGAGGAGATAGAGGATATATTTGCAAGTTACATATTGCAGTCATGATAAGTTGGGCAGAAGTTAGGTTCATCTGGTTGATCACTCTGGAGGCTTTTTCAGTTCATCACTGAGCTCCTGTCATTTTCCCTACCAGAGTTGTTAGTCTGGGTTTTAACCTTTGAAGACAACAATAACTGTCTCCTGTGGGAACATCAAAGCCAGTTTTGGCCAAAAAGGTAGTTCAGGTGTACTCAAGTTAAATGTCAAATGTGATTAATAGTTGCTGTCATGTCTTGCTGTAAGTAACAAAGTACAGGCAGTTAGGAGTGACTGCAAGCTCTTAGACATCTCTGTTTTGATTTTCTTTCAGTCTGAACGTAGCGCTGTCACTCTCAGATGGCACGGCTCTTCTTCCCCAGGTGAAGGCATCGTATCTGGGAGAGATGGGATGCAGGCAGAAGGGAGTGTTTTATCATGTAAAATCTCACTTCTTTACGGGACGCCAGAAAAATAGTGTGTGGTGTCTTCAACCCATCAGCAGCGTTCTTACCTGCTTGTTCCAGTATCTGTCCTTCATGGAAGGATTTTACCTGCACTTAGCAGACTGTTCAGAGAAGCCCAATGTTGGCTGTCCTTGAGAATTAGCCCCACATTAAAATGCAAAATCTGAAAGATGGAAGGATAAGTGATCTTACCATGGCGTTACAGAAGAAGAGAATCAGTGGCCCTGAATCCTGCCCTAACCACTTTTCTGGGGCCACTGACAGCACCAAGCATTTGCTGCTTCCAGAATCCTTGTTGATCACACTGTTGTTTACATGTGGACCCCTGGGCATTCAAGGGGTATCTTACATAGCTTGTGGAGATTTTCAGATGGCATTAGGGATTTATATCATCTCGGTTCTAAGAAGAATGCCCCAAATACCAAATAAGATTGAGGGTTTCTGATTTGTAGCAAGCGCTCAGCATCTAAAAATTAAGTTGTTGGTTGTTTTTGAAAATCTCAGCATTTACTTGTGTGGCCATACTTAGAAATGCTGCAGGTTTTACCAGGCTGAAGCAACTACAAAATTCAGCTTTTGCTAGAATGTTTCCTGTCATCATGGCCAGTGTTCAGAAATTCAGTATATGGAGGAGTGAGCTAACATGCTTAACTCCAGCAGCATTAAGCAAATATTTTTTCATGACAGGCGTGATTATGTGGTTTTTATGTATGCAGTAGGTAAAACCTTAATAACCAAGGTCTTTTGCCTTGAGGACAGGGAATTTATTTGGAATAAACCTGTGTTCATATTCACTGCATGTTTCTGTGGATGTGCATTGGATTCCGTTAAGAACTAACCATTTGTATTTTTGTGATGAGGGTGGTATCCCCGTTTCTGTTTTGTAACAGTCTTCTGCACGTCTTTGAAAGGGCAGTGGAAAGCTGTCATACCTGGACACTTGAAAGTTCAAAAAATCAAGTTGTCTAAAGTTTTGATTTGCTTTGTTTTTGTTTTGTTTTTAATGCTTCTTTTCACCACAAGACCTTTCTAAATGTCCAAAACAGACTGAAAAGGGCCAGAAAATGATCTTGTGAGCTTCTTTGCTTTAGGTTGCAAGAAGGGGAGAGGACACACACAACCTAGTGCCCTTTAGTCCCTTCAACCCCTTTTATGCTGTCCCCAGCTTTGAGGGGATGGGCCCAATTTTCTACCGTTTTTCCTCATTCATATTGATACTAGTAATTTCTTCAGATCTGAAGAAACAGGAGGCCCCACCATATCCGGTACTGCTTAGGAAAGACAGTTTACAAGCTAAATAAAACATGATGCTCTTATTTAGTTACTTATTACAGGGAAAACACCAGCAAGCTTAAGGTGTCTGGGGTACTGAGTGCTGTGACAGTGCCTGGTACAGGCACATCTCAGCACAGTCCCTCTCACAGCTGAGTTTTGTCTTTCGCTGAGGAGTAAAAGATAGAAAATAGATATTCTGGGTTGAATTAATGGAGTAATGGTTTAGTTTTCTTGATTGTTTCAATTCCAGTTCTTAGATTTCCAGAATATTGTTTGTTCAGATCTTCTATTGTGGTAGACAGCTATCCAAAGATACAGCTCTGATGATTTTGAGATTTTTGCCTGGATTTTAAATAGAAAATGGGGAATTGTGTTACACTGCCTCTTTGTAACAGATAACCAAGCTGAAAATTTCAGTAGATAATCAGCCAAGCAGTAACCTGGGATGGGTTTTCCACTTGTAAAAAGAAAATGTCGTTTGTACTTAAGTATACTTATTTACAGTTTTTAAAAGTCAGTATGTAGTGTAATGGACAAAAAATACTAGAAGCCATCCCCATGGTTAAAGAGTGACCGTAAAGATATTCTTCACTTTCCTCTAAAACTGGGACCTGGTCCTCCACCGCTGCGGTGCAGCAGAGCACAGGGGCAGCGCTCGGCCGGCAGCTGCGACTGAGGAGGGAGCTCCTCCAAGCTGCTGGAGTTCGTCTTTGCCCCCGGTGGGAGCAGGGCGCTGCCCCGACATGTGCTGCTGGCACGGTGACCTCTCTGCTACAGGGCAGAGGAGAATCAGGCTTTCACCTTTCGTTTCCCCCTCAGACCTCCGGTTTGCAGAGAGATTTATACTTGGAAGCTGATGTTGCAAAATCAAAGTCCTTCCTAACGGGGCTGTCTGTACCTTTTTAGCCTTTTGTGCCCATACATCCCTGCTATCTCCTCTGAGGCAGCCTTGAAATGCGGTTAGCTGTTGTTTTTAAATACGATCGATGTAGTTCTAGTCTGCTGCTTTAATGAATTGAACAATCATAAAATAATTCAGGTTGAAGGGACCACAGGCGGTCTCTCGCCCAGCCTCCTGCTCAGGCTGGGTCGGCTGTGAGATCAGACCAGGTTTCTCAGGGCTCGATCCAGTCAGGGCTTAGAAATCATTGCTTCCCTCCATCTCCTGGCCGTGCTGCTGTTCGTGTCGCCCAGGCTGCCGTTATCTGCTCCACAGCCGGGCGCACTGCTGGCCCACGCGTGGCCAACCCGTGTCCCCCAGGGCCTGCGCAGCAGAGCTGTCCCCAGCCGGTAGCCTTGCAAAGGGTTGTTCCTTCTCGGTGAAGGCACGTGGAGATGTCCCTCACCCACCCGTTTCACATTCCAGATAGCTTCAGAGAAGTTTTTTTTTCTTTAAATGCAAAATAAAGAAGTGGGAAAAGGAAAAAAAAAAAAATTATGTTTTGCTTGCTGCAAATGACTGTGTAAAAGACCTTCTGCTGCATCCTGCCTCAGAACAAGGTAATGTCTGCCTTCCAGTGACAAGTGAAAAAGGCAGCTCAAATTCAGTGCTGCCTGGGCTTAGCAGGGATATTCCTTAGTGAGCAGCATTCTGTCCCTCACAGCTTGCAGAACCCTTTAAATATGACAGGGCTATTCCCTTCCACCTTCCCCTCAAAGTCCTCATACCTTTTGAATGTCAACACTGGCAATTTTAGTATTTTGATTCATGTGTTTCTACCAAGATGATGTATTCAGAACAAGCACTATAGTTACTGGACTTTGACTGTCTGAGACAGTCACTGAAAGCAAGATGGTAAAGAAAAACAAAAGCAATGGGATATAGAAGAAAAGAGGCAGAAGATTGTGTTTTGAACAATTCACATCATTCTCTTTCCTGTAGTTACAGTTTTCTTTGTTGCTGGAGATGTAGCCTCTTGAACATGAGTACAAACAATCGTTCGAGAAAGAAAAGTAAAAGTAGGCCAGATTATATTAAAATTGCCTACATATTGAGAGAGCATTTTTATTAAGCCTTATACCTAAAGTGGTCCTAATAGCATTCATATGCAGTAGCTACAAGACTCCGTTTTCTTCTTTCTCTGTACCTTGTTTTTGAGAAACGAGAAATGAGGAGCTGGGAGGACACCTCAGAGGTGCTGCAGATGAGGTTGTTGTGGCTCTAAGACCTGCAGTCAGTAGGTGGTAGTGAAGATACGGCAATGGGAGATGGGCAGGCAGTCTCCTAATGCCTCGTTAGCCACTTTGATTTTAGGTGGAGGATGGGCAAGGGGAGTGGGAAGAGCTGTGGTCTATTTGGGGAAAAAAATATCACAGCCTATTAGTTAGAAGCAATGAAATGGAGACAACTTCAGGGACTCCATTAAGCGCGGTGTGTTTAGGCAGACAGAGTCCCCAGGTGAGGAGTGCTATTCTAGAGAACTGTGTACTGCAAAATAATTGGACTTGGGAAATCAACTGGGCTTCAGTGGCCTCGTGTAGCCTGATACCAGGGAAGGAAGGGGGGGGTGGTGGTGTCACGTTTCCTTTTCTTGCCTTTTTTTTTTTTTTCCTAGTCTAAAAGGTGCAATGAATACAAGGAGGAAACATCCTGCTAGATAGATTTACTGTCAATAGTTGTTTGAATAATACAAACAATGGCTATAATTAAATTTCATTTTGGCAGGGGAGTATTCAGAGCATGTCATCATAACACCAGCTTGTAGTGTATTATACTCTTGGCATCCTGGACTTTTCCTATTGCATTCACTGAATAGAAATGATCCAGAATTCAATCAGAAAAGGATGAATCTGCAGGGATGCGTGTTAATGCATTGATATGTCTAGAATCAGATTCTTAAATAAAACATCCCTGCTTGTTTATTTATTTTTTTATTAAAGAAGATAAATTGGAACTGGCAGAACAAGTTGAACTAGAGCAACTTTTTGCACCCAGAGCAATTGCTAGATAAAATTATGTTGACAATGTTACTGAAAGGCTCCAGCGCATACATGAATCACAAGTAATGGCTGTGTCATTTCTTTCAGGTGAGCGAAGTCACTGTTTAATGTAGTAAAAGTCATACCATGCTGAGCCCCAGCGCTCCCGTGAACGTGTGTGGGAAGGATGCCATGCATTTCCATTGTCTCCCAATAACACCCTGACCAAATAGTGATATTTTATAAAACACAACAAGGCTGAAATGCAGGTTTTGTCTTGTCTAATGTGTTTTAAGAAATGTTGTGAGGCATCGGTATTATTCAGTAAGTGTAAGCCATAAAAATTACATGTTGGGACTGGTTCTCATTGATGCTGAGTGTGAATGAGAATCAGCCCCCAGTGCTTGTGGATCTGTAGATGTGTGGGAGCCCATCACTCCCAGTGTTAACAATTACAAAGGTGAAAAGAGAAGCAGATCTGTTGTAACAAATGCCTAAGCCCCTCAATACACTTACTAGATGTTTTCTTTGCTCTGCTATTGATAGCTGCAGAACCTCAGGTATTAATTTGGTCAGTGTAGGCAAGACTTCAGAAAATAATGCATTATTGAGTTAAAAGGCACAATATAAGATGCTATTGGATTAAGAATGTGTATGCTGTAGTGTAAGTTAATGGAACAGTAATAGTGAGAAGTGACCTTCTTCCCCTCTAGAAATGGAAAAAAAGCAACACTTAGCAGTAGAAAATAAGATGTGAACCTCTGAGAGTAAGGTCACTGCAACTCCCAGCATATGTGGCCCTGCAGTAATAAAAAGCTGTCTGTGGCAAACCAGTACATCACTCGTTAATATTAGTGCATAAACAGGATCATATTATATTGCCCTGTTCCTCTAATAATAGCTAAGTACTTTACAATGTGTCTCTTCCTTAAAATATAAGCTGCAAATTAAGAAAACACTTGTACAGAGTAAAAAAGGAGCATGCTATCTTAGTCAACTGTAGTCTTCCTTTTTTGTCTTAGATAAAGTCATTTATATGGCATTCCTGTTTCACCAAGAAAAAGAACAAAAGTACCCAACCCAAAGCAAGCAAAAAGAGCAGAACTTCAGAAAAATGCTATTCAAGATTGTGTTTCCTGGGTGCAGGGATTTTTTTTAGGCCAGCTAGAAGACAGCAATAATTAACGTGTGCATTTCCTCATTAAAATATCATTAGTGAAAGCTTTGTTCCTTCAAGATGTTGCAAACAAGGTTTATTGCATTGTGTTATGTCACTGTAGTTTACCAGTAGCCAGATGTTATATATGAGTTTAAAGATGCATAAACAGAATTGTCTGAACACAGTCTGGCCTTTATTAAAGCGAGAAACAGGTTGGTGTTCAGATTATCGTATGTGTTTAAATAGTGTTGATCACTGACAAGTGGATGTTTGGCTATAGCTTCTCTTGGAAGACGCTTGCTATCATTGCTCTAAATAAATTAGTTTCCATAATCAGCTGAGAAATACTACAAGCAATCACATTTGGCTACTTGTTCACTGCATAGTGGATTTAGCTTCATATTGTTTATTTAAAGACCGGTGCTTACAAAGTTACCAAAAGCCTATGTTTTCCTGATTGTTAAAGAAAACAAACAAAACTTCAAGGAACCGTTGCATGACTTACCCATGATAACCAAAATATTTTAGGTTCTCTATGTGGATAACATATTCTCGGTGCAAATTGCCATTGCTTTATTCACCGTGTGTCTCGCCAGAGCATCTACCCCATATTGTTTAAAGTACACTTAGTGGGCATGCTTTTCTGTAATAACCATCAGTTGGAGTCACTTTTTATACTTTTATATCAGCATCTAAAAAAAGTACTTTAAAAGAGAAGAAAATAGCATCTGGATTTGGACGGTAGAAAATGCATTGGCAACAATTTAATCTTGAGTGATTCCTCAGCTCTAAAATGTCAACCTGTTGGATGACGTTCCTTTAAAAATTGACATCAGCCATGGTGTGCATGTTTGGATGTATGGAGGAAAGCAGTCCTTAGATGCACAAACACAGAGACAATATATTTTGCTGTACTTTAAAACAAAAGCAATTATTCCAGTCTGAATCTCAGAGTTTTCCGAGATTTGAGTTTTGAGGTTAATCCAATGTTTTAATTTGAGCCAGTGTCAGAATCTCCAGAAGCATTTAGAGACAAGGTTCTTCATCATGCGTGCATGCTGGAGAGGAGAGTTACCGACAAATGCAATTGCTCTTTTTCTATTTGCAACAAAACCCAGCTCCATGAAATCTCAGCAAGTACGTGCTGGCTCTGAAAGGTATTGAATCAGTTCTTCCCTCCCATTTCCCCTCCCAGCTAACTCTTCTTGCCGATACAGCAATCTTCCAAGCAAACTTTCTGAGATACCTTGTTACTCAAATGAAAGTACTTTCCTACTGTGATTAGCATCTGTTTATGGGATGGTTTCTGTTTTTCATAATTAGATCCTAAGCAGAAATGCAAAGTCTGCTGTGTGAAAGGATAATGAATCCTTATTGCACCAGTGCAAATCAGATTTGTGCAAAAGGCCCTTTGAAAACAGCAATAAACAGAGACGTATTAAGTCACCAAGATAAGCTTCTTGCTTTTACATTTTCCTTTTGTAGATGGAAATTATTACTACCCAGAGGATTTTGTGTGACCTTTTCTGCCACTTACAAAGATTTTAGCCTTGACCTTAAGTTTAGTACATGCCAGCCCCACCCTCGTCATGGTCAAGCCTCTTAAAATATGTATTTCTGAAGGTGCAGAAGTATGGATGGGCTTTGTCTGCTTTCTTTGTGCATCTTCAGTAGCGATGAAAAGCCGGGAGGAAGGAGCCACTTGAAATGTCCAAGATACGATCTAGTCAGCCATCCCGATGTCCATTTAGCACGCGCTGTATCATTTTAGGCATCTCTTGGACACTCTCTCAAAAGGAAAGGCTCATGTCATCCCTTGTATTTTCCCATTGTACACATCATTTCCTGGCGAATGCAGGATTTATTCCCCAGCTAAACCCTTCTTGACAGGTTTGTTATCTGTTCACCCGGTCGGCGAGCCCCTGAGAGGCAGAGCATAGCTGTTAGAGAGAGAGAGGGAGCAGGAGAGGGGGAGGGAGGAGGGAGGAAGAAAGAGGACTGGGAAGCAGGGCAAGGAAATGTCAAGCGAGCTGCCAAGGATGGATATTATAGCTGCTGGGGACCTTAGAGAGTATCATGTGTCTTTTGTGTCTATTTTACAGTCAGTGCTTCATGTAAGATGGCAGTCTCGCCTGGACTGTGCTTAGTATTGATTTACTCCCAGGCAATGCACAGACCATTTTAGGAGTACATGGGAGACTAGGAAAAAAATCTATCCCTCCCCCCCAGCCCTCAGTTTTTTTCTATAAACAAACACATCTGAAGTGGTTTCTGTTTAGTTCATCCTCCTTGTTGTTGTTGTTTTATTGTTTGTTTGTTTGTTTGTTTTTCCAAATTAGCAGGTGGTTTTATGGAAAGCAAATTGATCAGAGGCTTCTCAATGAGCAATAGATGCCTAGAAGTTAATGTGGTTTATTGTCTTTTGTATGGACTTCAAATTCTGTGGCCTTCTTGGCTTTTAGAGGGAGACAGAGCTCATCTAACCCAACACCTTTTCCTGGGACAAAACAACCAAGAATAAGCAAAAAGGTACAAACATGTTGAATTGGAGAACTTTTTTTTTTTTAATGTACACATAATATATAGTCCTTATTATTTCCCTTCTGTTGTTTTCTGCAGTTGCTGTTCAGCAGTTTGGTGCAGTATGTTAGATGGAAAAGGCAGCCGTATGGCTGTCTAAACAGCCAGCATCTGCTCGGCTGTTTGAATAAGCTTAGGCTGGGTGCACTTCCCTCTGGCAGCCGTAGTTCTCCTTCCCTGTTGCTGGGCCAGCGCGGAGGATCAGCATCTCAGCTCCGTAGTTCTGTGGATAGTGAATTTTTGCATCTGGAGTATCCCACTTAGGCTGTACCAGTGATTCTGCACCTGCGTGTTGTTGGTGTGTTTGCTCCAGGTAGGGCTGCTCCTGTGCTCGAACGTTTCAGCATTGTGTTGGACTGAGCAAAGTCTGCGTGGCAGGATCGAAGCCTGAATTCACTCCTCTGTGCCGACTTGCGGTAGAGGCATACTGATGCTGCTCACACTAGGGCAGCTACTGATGTATTTTCACCAAGCGAAATAGAAATAGAGGTATTGGTGCCCATAAATACTGAATCTATTCGCATTTAGGCTCTTTTGGTATTTAGAGATGAAAATAAGTTAAAGGCTTTTATAGTTTAAAGGATTACCAAGGTTGTGATATTTTTCTGGGTTCTGAATTTAAGCAAGATTATTTTATCAAAGAGGGGCTTGTGTGTAGTAATGTGTGGGTTTTTCTAAGGCTATATTGAACATTGAGCATTCTCTGGGTGCAGCAAACTTAGATGATTCTGCTCTCTGGGAGCAGGGGAGTAGGAGTTTGACAGGCAGCCCCAGGGATGTGCACGCTGGGGACAGAGCAAGCTGGGCTGTGAGTACCATATGCTGTGTAAAAAGTCTGTATGGGGGAGGATAGCGCTGGCAGGAGATGGGGTGTCCAGGGAAATGATGGGAAAACGATCTGCAAATCTACCTTGTTTCACTGCCTGTGGTGCTGGCGAATCGTGCAAATGCTGGCTGCCCTGTGGAGGCTTGGGGGCTGGGTTTCCCACCCCTCGCTGCACCCCTGCTCGCCATTTAGCAGGTGGGGTGGCGGGTGGCTTTCCAGAATGCTCCTGTAAGCACAGGGAAGCTAAATCAATTTCTGCTGCTAAAGAATATTGACAGATTTAATAGAAGATCATTATAGGAGTGTAATATTCAGATTTAAAGGTAGAGACCAAGCGAAGATGTTCAAAGCGTTTCACATATGTTAATTAATTTAGCTAGCAGTGCTTTTTTAATGAAGGCATGCAACATGTTAGTGGCAAAACCTGAGAATAAAGAGAGTCCTGAGCTTTTTATTTTTAGTTTTGTAAGAAACCATGACACTTTCCTCAAAAATTCCTTTGGAGAGATGCAGTGTGAAGAGTTAAGTAGAGAGAGACTACCAAAACACTCCTATTGCTCCGTATTAGAGTACCACGCATCCTTTCTCTTTCCCCTTTTAGAAGTGAGAACAATTTGTTTCAAAGTCTCATTATTTCTAACTGGCTGCCTCATTAAGCAAGTACTGTGACGGCAGCAGAGTCTGTGATTATAAACACCAGGACAATATGTTACTGTGTTTGTAACTCCACAGATAGAAGAAAAAGAAATGTTTTTCCACCCTTCTGTGTCTAGTGAAGTTTTTTTTTCCCTCCTTCGTTCCCTCAATCCCTCCCAAGCTAGTTCTAATACTAAAGCATGTCACTTATAATCTGCTAATTAAATCATTTCACTCCATTTTATATAATTTTTAATTTAGCATTCATTTTCAACTTAGCTTTTGGCTTCATTTACTGATAATAAACAGCATTGCACACAACACATGTTCCTCAAAACAGTCATTCACACTCATACAGATGCCAGTAATTTTGCCAGTATGCCATGCGTATAAATATTAAATATAACATCCCACCCTCATTTTACCCGTGATTGAATGTGCATGTTGCTGTTTCATAGTACGATACACTGTAATAAGGCGAAACATGACAAATTTGGATGAAGAGTCTTCAGTTCTCTGTTGTTCGCTAATGCTGGACCTTTGAAAATTTGCTGGGTTTACTGTGCTACACTGGCACTGTGGCAGCTCTGCCCATCCTGAATAACAGGATTTGACTTGACTTCATTGTTGGTCCATTAGCTGTTTTTAACACGTCCATCTGCTGGTCTTTTTTAGACTATTATGAGGTGAATTGATGACCCAGAGTGAAAGGAGGACATTTATGGTACCAGCCTTTGTCTGCTGGGGGCCAGACAGTCAAAGCAGAGCTGGCATCCTGGTGACAGTCCGGTGGACTAAACTTAACAGTGCGTTCAGTTGCCTTCTGAGGCCTGATTGTACCCATGTCAAATTAAGTACAGATTTTTAAAGCTTAGGTCATTTTAAAAAACGGTTTCAAATGTTATGTGCCTCCATTTGGGGCCTTTCTTAAGACACCCCCGAGATTTTATTTTAACCAATGCTGAGTACTTATAGGTTTCATTAGAGATGTGAATATTTAGAATATGTGAAAGTTAAGCTCTGCTATCCAGAGATTAGCACCTGACACTGGAAAACTGGATTTCTTTTTTTCTTGATTCATAGAAGTCCTGACATGATAAGCGTTTCTTTTTGTGCTTTATACAATGTACAATAATGTATGTTGCATGTGCGAGAGCAAGTGCATCCTTACCAGTGCTGCACTTCATGGTGATCAGTGTTGTTATGTATTTCATCCTGTATGTTACCATATGTCTCATAGCCGCCAGTACATACTATGCTGTAGCATGTTGCATGCCAGTGTAGTAACAAACAAGGGACAGAGCTGCTGTAACGATGAAGACATCAGCCAGTGGGAGATAAAGGCTGCGCATTATTTTCTATTGCTCCAGAATATATGTCCAGGCATCCAGGGTTTACAAGGTATCCAGCCTCCTATTTGTAAAGGTAGAGCAAAGAAAAAGATCCAGGAGTCACTAGTGATAGTATATGGCAGTGCTTTGAAGAGCACTGCAGGGAAGGTAAAAAGGTAAAGCTCCCCCTCATTTATTTGAGCTTGTGAAAATTGCCATTGCTGCTGGATCTGCAGCTACAGAAATGGATTTTCTCAGGCTGCAAGGTCAACGTGCCTCCCACCGCTCCCACCCCAGCCAGTGTGTAACAGGAGAGAAGTAATATCACGTACAAGATGTGCTGCTGGTACTTGCTGTTCTGTTAATTAATCACCAAACCACTTTCCATTATTTCCTTTTAATTATAACATTATTTGACCATTCAGATTTGTACTGATTAAACCATCATTTAATTGACAAAGTGTACCGTAATGCTAATGTTTCCTGTCAGTTTAAATTACACACGTGGCACCTAGTTTCTGCTGCCACAGATTAAAGGGAAAGTGGCCTTCGCACCAGCCAGCATCGGCGCTGGCAGCAGTGTGCCACTGCGACCTAGCAATCACCATACCCCAGCTTGAAAGTAACAATGATAGGCATAATTAGAAACTATGAAAAAAAGCTGTACATCACAGTAAAATAGACCTGAATGTCATCATCAGTTATATTAAAGCAGCGTCTGCTGCAGAGACTTCCTCTGGAAATCAGGACAAGAAAATCTATTAAGATTTCTAGGAGTGGTTGGTACCACGTTTCCTTGTTATTTTGCTCATCATATTATATTATTTTTAACTGAGTGAAACGTTAGCCTGTCTGTCTGTTCTCTCTCTCTCTCTCTCTCTCTCTCAGCAGATTTGTTTTCCGCTCAATTAGACTTGTGATCACAAGAACACAAAGTAGTATTTTTCTCCTTCTGGAAAGACTCTTATAGTGTGATGGGCAAATTGTCAGGAATAATTATACCAAATGGTGGAAAAAAAAAAATGATGGAAAAGATCTCTCCCTCCTAGTGATACGTTTTATTTAAGACACAGTGAACTTCAAGCACATTTGTGACAAGGTGAAACTGGCAAGTGGAGCTCTGCCATGGTTTTATTTTTAATTGCTAGTAAACTAATTAGATGGCACAAAATGTCGTATAAACCACACATACTTGCACACAAAACCTAACAAAGCGGATTGTGTTTTTCAATAAAAGAAAAGAACGGGACATGAATTAAATGTGATGAAAAGAGATATTGCAGACACTTTAACATGCCACCTGTCCTGCCAGAAGGGCGTGAGATTTTTCTCATTGTTGCTGCTGGGTTATTTTAAAGGGATTTGAAGTTATTTGGTGCTGTTCATTCAGCAAATCAAGCAGTTCCCTGCAGGATCAGGACTAGTAAAGACTTCTTTACTCTTTTTCCCTTTTTGTGGTTCTAGGTGAGCACACCTTGGCACATTATAATACAGTGTACAGTTGTGTGAGTGGACATTTGCAGCTGAAGAAAGATAGTATAAGACAGAATTTTGTCTTTAACTTTCACAGTTCAGCTAGGCTTAGATCTTAGAAGTAGGAATGTAGAAGCCTAAGGCTTTTATCAAATGGTGGCTAATCTCACGCAGTTCTGAATTTTAGTGGAAGACAGCAAAGGTCAGGCTCCTCAGTGGCACAAATGATGTATGGAAATAGAAGCTCGGTTTTAGATTACCAACATGGAAATTTTTCCATGTAGTTTGAATTTTCAGAAAGCTCCAATGTGAAGTGCCAGTGATTGGTATAGTTTTTAATCCTTCCAAGTTTTTTTTGATGTAAATTCATTTAAATTGTTGGAGTAAACTGGAATTTGTTGGCATGGTGGAGTAGTATTTATCCTGCCTTTCTCCAAATATAATAGACCAGAAGTTCATTTGTCATAAATGAGTCTAGATTCATTGAATTCAGTGGAACCTATGTTACTTTACGCTATCTTGTATTTACAGAAATAGCAGCCGCTTTCCTGTGTGGCTTCTATGATCAGCATATCAGTTATATCTGCATCTCCTTATTTTTAAGTGACATTAGATTGATTTTAGAATTCTCAACTTAGAGTAAATATTTCCCCCACTTGGACTGTCTTACAAAGTAACCACACGGTCATCGTAACTCAGTTATTTCTGGCCATGGAAATATCTTATAGATAGACATTTGGCATTGCTCCTGCAAATACGACATCTGCCTGTCTGTCTCTGTGTTCGGAATACTGATGGGACACTGAACATGCTTCTGTATTTACATGATGTGGCCCTCTATGGATTGATCAGTTTACAGTTAATAAAGCAAACTATCCATATATCTTGGATATCATCACCTTTTTGTTTTCTGCTGTTCAAAATAAGATGAGTTTTGCTGATCTTTTTTATATTCACATATTTTCAGTGTAAATTGACTTATTCCTGTTGAGATGTTAAAAAAATAGTGAAAGTATTACTCCAACAACCAGAAAAGATCATGGGGGGGGGTGCAGTAACTTTGTTTGTAACTTTTTAAATGTTCACATTTGTATAATCAAGAAACTGACTTCACACTAGAGACAGAAACTGCAAGTGGAATTAACTTTCCCAATTCTATTTGCAGTGAAAATCTGAGGGAGCAGTGTGGTTTTCCTTAAATATATGGAGAAAAAAGCCATAGTGTTTGTCTGTAAGTTAGGAAAAGGCTTGTAGCAAGTTATTGATGGAATATTTATTCCAAAGTGAAACTTTTATTGAAGTCCCTAAACAAAATAAATAGCTTTTGAGTACCTTTAAGTACTTGTTTTAACAGTAGCCTATTATGGCTCCCTAAACTAGTTTTTAAATGCCAAAATATTTATTCGATACTTACTGTATCAGACCTTCTTCTGAACAGCAGTACTTTCTTGTATCAATGCTGAAACTCAGTAATTTGTGTGGTTTTATCTTTTCTCGGTGTATGGAGGCATGCTTTTTTCGTGTGTGTGTGTGTGTGTGTGTGTGTGTATGTCGTATGGAGGAGTTGGACAGCAGACCTCCTACCAGTTCAGAGGCTATGAATGACTTTAATGTGTAAAGTCCAGGAAAACCTGCCTGCCTTACATGAAAATCTATGAATTGGTTCCATCTATATGTTCAATTTCCCTTTTATTTACAAATGGGGATGTGTTTGTTATAAATATGATCCTTGCTTCCAGCTTCTCCTCCCTTGTATCCAAATCACCTGGTTCATTTATGGAGACACATGCTGGAGTTCAGGCTAAATAGTAAAAAGGCTAAACCTGATATGTGTGAAGTAAAGGGCGTTCAATTCCTGTGTGCAGGCCCCCATTGCGGAGCGAGACTCTGTCAGTCCAGTTAAGTTGAACGTCGTGACTTCCCTCCAGGAGTCGATTTAGGTTTTTCTGTTAGACTAAGGCGGTGCCTTACCCACGTAGCACAGAATCCCTTAGAGTATTTATTCAGGTACCATCCTTGTGTGGATGGAAAAACAAAGCACACCGGGAATCGTGCAGCTCACCTGGGCCACGGCCGATGAAGCTTCATAGGCTTCTTGCAGAGTCACTGGGGAACACCAGCACCAAATAAAACACCTGTAATTGTCTCCTACAGGAGCCTTGTCTCCTCCGGCTGCAGCCAGGCTAAGGTAACACTGGGGAGTGCCGTCCTTGGAGATGACTCAAATTGGTAAAGGAAATCTTTGGTGCAGGAGGAATGGGACCCTTAGGACTGCATCGTCCCTTCATCATCTGTGCTGAGAGCTTGGCTCAGCCCCTCTCGTGACCTGCGGGCCTGCAGCTGTGTGCGTTGAGGCGGCAGCAGGGGATGGGCTTTGTGCTTTTCCTTTGTGCTCAAGGTGTGGGGCCCGAAAGGGCAGCGGGAGCATTTTTCCCGGCTGCACTGGGTCAGGGGTCGTTGTCTGGAAGGACAACGGAGACTTGGAAGTGCCATCCCTCCCTGCCAGGCCCTGGTGCATAGCTGGATTTTCTTGGCATTGTCTGTTACGGAGGGGAAGAAAGACTCTCCCTGTCCTGAAGCACCATTTGTCACCTCTGTGTTCCATATTCCTGATTCTTTTTTGTGATACTGAGGGATCAAAAGTTTTCTCATGGGTTTTCTTAACAAAATACTGACTTGCATGATTTATACCAAACTGGCAGGAGTGACTGCATAGCTCTAAACAGTCCCCACGAGATTAAGTATATACAATTACCTCTCCAAACCAGCTTCTTTTAGTTTTCGTAAAGTAAAAGGGGATAATCACAAGTTACCTCTACGTCGTGTCTTTATTTGCTTACTTATTTAAATGGGTGTATAGTTACTTCTGAACACTGAAGATTCTTTAAGCTGCTAAGAAAAGTAGCTGCTTAACTAGACACCCTCAAAATCTTTTCGGAGTGCAGGCTGGCTGCATTCATGCAGCCTAGCGCAGTGAAAAGCTCACTTCTTGGACATTTTGCTGCACAGGATGAAAATGCTGCCTGTCACAAGCCCTTGCTTGCACAATTTGTTTGACTGTAGGATTCTCAGTGTCTTCCACAGAATAGGATCAGGGCCTTCACCCTCTCTGTGAAAATCAAGGAAGTTGTCTGTTTCATTGGAAAAAGTGAATATGTAGAGCTGTGTTTGCCTTATGGGAAATGGAAACAGAACTGAGAGCCAAGAAATGCAGAAATCATTGTAAAATAGACCCATTCAAAATGGAAAGTATTTAATATTTTCAATGGAAAATGGACTTTCCATGTAGTTTCTGTTGCCAGAAACTTATTGCAAAGATTGTTGCAAAATTGACAGACAAATCTGAAGCCTGGAAATTTTGTTTTTAGACTGCTACAAGCTGCAGTTCCCCAAAGGGTTTGGAATAGTGTGAAATTTCTTTTCCTTACCAACTCTGCTGTAGGTGATGGTAGGTGCTAAGTATGGGTGACATTAACATCATGAGAAAACAGTAGTGTACATTCTCAGGAAATAATAAATATATATATTACCAGAAACCACATTAAAAAAAAGCATTATACTTTAAGTATTTCTGTTAAAATTAAACCTAGAAGCTCTGTCTAGCATAAAAGAAATCAAAAAGAGTTCAGCTTGCTACGTTCAGTCATGTTCTGTCTTACGTGATGTGGGAGAGATCACCCAGAGGTTAAAGACCCAAGTGACTGAAAAAGGGGGAGGTAGGAACGCACTTTGAGCCGTGCTCTTGCAGCGCTTATAAACCCTATCTGAGAAGCTGGCTAAAGAAAAGCCATATTTTTCATTTTCAGACAGATCCTTTCAGTCATTTTGACTGTTGCTGCTCTTGTTTTTTTTTGTTTTCTGTTTTTTTTGTTTTTTTTGATAGTGCCTGAGTTGGCTTTTTTCCTTCTTTTCTCTGTATATGTTCTGGCAATAATGTTTATGGTCTCATCTTTACTGTCTGGAAGGTTGTCATCATTGGTTTGTCATGATCTTAATATGTCACCCATATTTGACTACTGCATGTATGTGCCATCTGCAAAGGAAATGATAGCACATTTGAAGTAAATTGGGTAAGCTGCAGCTTGGATAGGTTGAATGTAAACTCCGTGTGCTCGGTACTTTAGCCATGTCTGCTAGTGTTAAGGTCCTGGCTGTATTTTCACTACTTTGTAAAACCTGTTTTCAGGAGTTTGTAAGTTGGCCTTTAAAACATTCCCAGCAGTGAAAGTTGGCTTAGAATGTCTCTGTCTGGGTTATTTTTAGTTTATTTTCTTAAACAAACTTGCAAGGGACTTTTTTCCCTTAAATGAAAGAAAAGTAAGAGAATTTAACAATTTCAGGAATTTGGTTTTCTGTTCATACCTGCAGCTGTGTTTTTAACTGGAAAACTTAAAAATTGCTCCACTTTCCTCACTACTTTCATATGAAGCTATTCTGCCATTAGTCAGGTATCTTCACCAGTTATTTTCTAAAATTAAATGCGTTCTGGCTTTTTAGTTTTTTTCTTTCAGCCCAGTTTTGTTTATTGTAACTGATACATTAAAACAAAGCTGGCATGGGAAATAAAATACAGGAATGGAATTTACAGGTTTTTTTTTTTAAAGTGCAGGTTTATTGAGACGAGCCTGCTAACAGGACCCCGTATGCAGAACTCATGAAGAATTGCTCTTTTCAACTGGCGAGGTAGTTAGAAAAAAAGAAAATAAATATGTAGAAATAAGTTTGTTAAGTGTTTTCTTGGTTCTGATTCTCAATCAGGTGTGATGCATGGGAAGATAAATTAAGAATGAAAAATATGTAGTACGGGTACCAGATAAACAGCTTCGTCAGCCTCTGGGTGATAGCTGGCTGGAACTTCATTTTTCCTGGGAATTTGGTGCATTTGTCACATCTTAAGACAAGGGCCTGACTTCTCTTAGCGTATATATGAGGTCGGAGTACCTCTGCAGTGCTGGACTAGGCTTAATGCTTCTACCTCTGTTTTCTGCCTCTGGATGCTGTGAGCAGAAGTCTACTCTGTGACTGGACACCTTTTTTGAAGCAAGGTATTTTTTATTGAGAACAAACCATTACTTAGAAAACAATGTAAAGACAAGCATGTTTTTTTTAATCATCTTCTACACCAGTATCCTCACATGCGTTAGCTTAATGTGGTGTTAAAACGCTACAGGGGTCTACAGAGCATTTTGTTCCCTCAAGCCACAGTCTATTTCCATTCCCCCGGAGAGTCTTTTACCTCTGTGGTGCATCAGCCCATAGATATTTCAGTTCCTAACAGGTTCCTAGTCTTGGAAAAGAGCTGCATAATGTCAAGCTGAAGCATGGAAGTTGGCCATTGTCCCATAATTGCCCCCCAAGGGTCTGGTCGGAAGTTGTATAGTCATGATGGTGTTTTCCTGCTTGCTTTTCCAACTTAAGTTAGAGTAGTATATTCCTACAGGAAATTCTAATGAGCCAATATAATTATATAGTAATTTTACCTTCCTGACAAGGTCACACAGAGTGCTAACACAATTATCAAATATTGGTATTCCTAAGATTACATAATAGCACTACACCTAGCAAAAGCTGTTTTGATCCTTTCGGGGTTTTTCTGGTGTTTTTTTTTTTTTTTCTTTTGTTAGACTATGCCTTAGATTAAGTAGTTTTTGATGTTGCCACCCAGGAAGTTGGCAATACAAAGGAGCAGTTAGTTATCTTAAAATCTGTCTTATTCTTTTGGTTAGCTGTCTGTGAAGCTGGAAATACTAGGCATAAATTTTTTTAAAAAATGGAATCAGACATGCTGTATTAATTTTAACATGTTAATGGGTATCCAACCATGGCAGGACAGAATATTCATGACATCTATTAAATATCTGACAATAGGAAGTATGTTAAATATTGTTCAGTATCTGATTGGGGTGTGTAAGGACTTGGGTTTTGCCTTCCTGGTGTCTTGCTTTCTTAAGGCGCTTCAGTGAAATTTGCAGCCAGTTAAGTGGGCCGCGCAGCCCACTGGGATAACATTCAGGAGGTGCTTTCTGCATCTCAGAAATGTTCACCTCAGATATGTTTACTCGCTACAGCAGATTGTAATTCAAGAGGAAAGTGGAGTTCAAAAAAATTACAGTTGCGAAATTAACAGCAAGTAAGGGGGTTTTGTTAGTTCATTTTTTAAGCTCAGAAAAAATGATTCCTTGGATTAGACTTGGGAAGGATTTGGTGTTGATTCCTATCAACAAGAAGAGTGTCTCCAGCTGTTAGAGTAAATACTAAAAATAAAGAAGAGTTTTAGGAAGGAACTGTCAAGAATCCAGACTTAAGTGAGGCTATAAATCTTGTGTGACAGGAGGAAAGTTTATTCGTGGAGGTTTATCCTATGACTTTGAGATATTTCTGTCTTTTCCTCTGAAACAGATTGGAGACAGGAGGTTACGCTGGATGGGCTATTATCCTGACCTGTTTTGGCTGTTCTTCTAACCCTGAAAGTCTTGAACACGTAATTTCATGCGTCCAGGATGATATCAGTAAGGCACGTGGAGTGTTAAATAGGAGAGTTGAAGCTTAAGTGTCATCACTGGTATCATACAGATAAGTGTGTCTGCAAAGAGGTTTTTTAATCTGCTGATAAGGATAATATGACATCTGAGCACAGGGCCAGCAGAAGAGCAGAGAGAGAAAGAAGCGGGTAAACAGTCCAGTGTAATTGAAGCCTGGCCTTCAAATCTTTGAACTCTGCAGCAGCCAACTTTGGGGATGGAATTGCAATCTGATAAACTTGCAGGTTTTGACTGAATCTTCGGCTTTTCATCAAATGTTCATTTTTCCATTTGCAAAGTAGTTCTTTCTTTTGTTCCTGCAAACAAAGAGTTGAGTTATGATTGCATCTGCATTTTTTTTGTTTGTTTTAATGGGGATACTAACAGAATTTAGTAAGGATTTCTGGAAGCCACTACTTTCATTGTGAAAGATCCATAGTTGTGAGGCTGCTTTTTAGTTTGGATAGCACAGCTATTCAAGGCACATTGAGCTTTCACTAACAAAATCATGTGTGAAATGCAATTGGAGATCTATATCAGTATCAACATTGACAACTGCATTGTCTGTTCCATAGATTCATTTGAAACATACATTGTGTCAGTCCTGCAAGAAGTGGTGATTCATTTGATGATTATGAGGTAAATAATTTACACAAAAATCGAAGTTTTGTTTCTTCTGCCCAAAAACTCAGTGATCAGTGTATTACAGAAGTTAATTTCGGTGTCGAATTTCTAGAATTTTAAGCATGAAGAAATTGATTTTTTTGCTGTCATGGTAATTATTTACTTAATATTTCTACTGAAATAATAATTAAGTCTTGATCAGAATGGTCCTCAGTGTTCTAAATACTGTTTGCTGACTATTTAAAAATTGCTCACAATAAAAATATTTATCATTCAGACTTAGAGTGCTTCAGGAATCTCAAAGAAATTTTTAGACATAAATCGATTCTGTCAACTTCTCGTAGAAATAACAAAGTAAGAATTCAGTAACAACCAGAGCTCAGAACTAGCCTAATGCTTTGTCCACTGAATGGTAAAATTGTCATTAATTTTCAGAGCAGAGGTGGCAGAATGATGAATACTTTTAGAAATCTCCAAACCTGCCTAGAATTGCACAGGAAATCTGTGAAAACATTTATTAGCAGGAATTAAAACTTCATCCCTACAGTCAGCATGGTACCTTAAAGGAAATGTAGTCTTTTCCCTATGAAGTAAGAGAGATGAACAAGTTGAAAATGAGTGGTTTTGAAGCTGGAAGCTGTACGTCACTTCAGCATCTCAGCTGTTTAGAAATTCATTTCATGACGTTAGGAGTGCCTTTGGCCTCTCCCAAGATGGGCAGTTCATGCTGTTTAAAAAGATTCCCGTGTCTCCTCCTCTGAAGTCACAGTGGAGGGTTAATGTCTGTGCATGTCTGCAATTCAGACTATTTCCAAACAGCTGCCTGGATCTTGCTTGCTTCTTTATTTTAACCTCTACTTAGTATTTATGGTAGACAAAGATATATGAAAGCACCTTTCAGAAGACTGTGAAGAGACCTGGAATGTCCGGCAAGGACATGTGCATAACAAATACGTATTCTCGTAGTATATAAAAAGCTGTAAGTACCTTTAGTAGCATGTATGGTGTGTTTGTGTGGTGCAGTGTAGCATTGATTAGAGATCCCTCAGATGGTGCTAGGTAAGCTGTTCTTCCTTCCAGAAACAGTGAAATGTAATGATAACTTCTGTTACTGGAAGCAGTGTGAGCATGTTACCAGTGTGTTCCATGCAGGCTTGTGGTACATCCTGCTTCTAGGTACTTACACGTTTGTAGTGCTGTTGGTAGCTCCACACATGGTCAGGTCAGACAGGTAGCTGCAGTCACTGAAATGCCAAATTGATGCTGGGAGGTGGAGGAGCAAAGGGGTAGATATGCCATCCAAAGAGCAAGGCAGAATCGCACAGGTCAAAGTGCAGGTTGGGAAGCCCACTGCAAAAGGCAGAGGCTGAGGGAAGGAGGAGGGAGCTAGAACAAGGTTAGGAAGGCTGTTTGGGAGCGAGTTCAAGGACAGACGCGCTAAGGAAGCAAGGTAGAAACTTGGATTGAGGCCAGACAACCTTGACACACATGGTCATGTAGGAGGCAGCATCGGGTACCAGGTCCAGAAAAGAAGTAAGGTTATGAAAAAAAAAAAAAAAAACCACACCAGAAACAAGAATCAGAACTATCTAGTGTAAACTACTTTTCCAAATCTCTTGGTGTCTGGTCCACAGACAGAATCACCTCCAAGGAATGACCCATCTTATTTTAAACTATGTATCCATGAAAGGTGCGTTTAACTAGCCTCTGATGTCTAGCTCTTTGCTGCTGAAGGGTTAATGAAATCTCTGTTCTTTTGGAGACATATTATAGACACAGCCTGCTGAAAATCAGTAGTTTTGGAGTTTTTGTGTACATTTAAAAGTTCTATTCATGGCAAAGATACGAAGAGTGTTGCAGCATGGCATCATGGTATTATGTTGTCAGTAGAGTGTACAGTCTCTGATGTGTTTTAAGATCAGGCACCACTGCAGTGTATATTTGGGACACATTATAAGCAATAGAAAAAAACAGTCATAACAGCATATTAAAGCAAGTATTGTTAGATAAATGCAGCATACTGATGCTGCCAACTATTTCTTTGTTATGCAATTTGTCATACTGCTTACAGCCAACTCATCATCAGCATGTATCAACATATTCACAGTAGCTTTCCCAGTGAGGGTCAGGGCCTCTGGATTTCTTTAAAACTAGTTGGAAGTCAGTAATCCTGTCTGTCTCCTGGCTTTGGAAATAGAGGAAATAGTTAGAAAATTCGAATTAGCAGAAAATCTTCTGTGGCAAGTAGTTCTCTCACTTATCTTTTAGTAAGTATGCAAGTTGCTCTAAGTTTTTACTAATTCTACTATATTTTAAATATTAATTAAATATTTAAAATTTTATTTACGATTTACAACTAAGCAGAACCACATCAATCCAATAGGGACATTTAATCTTGGAAAACTTACCTTGCCTATTGTCACCCACAGTCATACTGATCTGGAGGTCTGACTTCATTTCTGCTCCTTCTTGTAACTGTGCACTCACGTTTAGAAGTTGTCTGTCAATCTATATCTGTCTGACTTCAGGCCTGGTTTATTTGTGTGTTTATTTATTTGCGTGAAACTTAACATAGTAGGTGATTCATAGCCCACGGGCAACTATGTTAGAAGTAGTTTTTAAGAGATAAGTACAGTTTGAACGTTTAGAATAAAGACAGGCTCCTTTACAAAAGCCCCTCCTTGTAGCTTGACTTTGTCAGGTAGAAGTCGTCCCTGGTTGACATCGCCGATAACTCAAACATTCAGAAATTCTTGAAACCGACACTACTAACTGCGCTGCTAAAAAGAGGACCCTTGTCTTCTGCTCACATGATACACTGGCTGTGTCCAAAGTGTAATATTTAATTGCATTTTCTTAATCTTTACCACTGTATTGCTAAGCTTTCTAATACCTTCAAAATACCAAATCTCAGGCTTATCCTAATTAAAGAATCTCAATTTAATCCATATTGCATGACAATTCAATTTGTTGATTGCTTTTTCTCCCCCCTCTTTGTGAAATTCCCGTCAAATGTATTAATTCAACATGATGAATCCTGTATTCAACCCACTGGAGTGAATAATTAAAATTAGCTGATAAAACTTTCAGCAGAATTACTTTGTGAAATTGCTGAACAGATGTGTCATTTTAATGAAAATCCACAGACAAGCGCCTTCCCCCCTCGGCAGGATAAAAATATTATCCCCACGGCACATACTTAATTTGGTGGTAAATACACTCCGAGCGATTGCTGGAAGGGAAGAAAAAGCAACTTGTCACACTTAGTAACTTGATTTTTCCCCAGCATGCAGTAACAGCTATCTACAGTAATTCATAGTGCTCTATTGTTGCTGCAAGTCCCAAAGAGAACTTATTAAAATGCAATAATCTCCTATTTAAACAGAAACAATAACCATTAAATTTCCTGTGGATCCAAAATTGAGCACAAGCCCCATCTGGTAAGAGTGATTAGAGGCCTGATGAGGGAATTTAATTTGCAACATTCAAAGACTAAATCTGAGCAGATCTTGTCACCTGGGACTGGAGTGCTGCTTGCTGTCTTCTTAAAAATCTCGACCTAAACTGGAAATGGAATGTAGAAGTGAAAATGTTACCCAGGGGCCAAGCTTGACAGGATTGTATTTCATTACGTGTCTCCATCAGGCTTAGAGAGCTGCGTGGAATTTCGGCTTTGGCACGGTTGGGATATCTCCTCGACAGGGCATGCACTAAGGCTGTTGCTTCCTGCGATGGTGAACGAATCATTAAAGGAGACTCCATCCTGCCCTTGGGCCTCCTACTGCCTCATTTTAGACACTTGCCCAAATGACACCAGCTTTTCTGTCCCATTAGAAGGAGCCAAGATAATTTTAGCATTGCCTACAACAAACAAGCATCTCCCAGATATGTTTATTTCTGCTCCTGGCAAAACAACACTGGCGTTAGACCTTATTCCTGAGTCCACCTAATGGCATGCTACAGATCTCTTGTCATTTGGAGCTTGCTTCCTGCACAGGCCAGCTGAGATGCAGAATGTGCAGGTGTATGCTGCAGAAATACAGGATCAAATTCTGCTTGAGTTTTTGTGTGTTTTTTTTTGTTTGTTTGTCTGTTTTTTGTTGTTTTGTTTTGTTTTTTTTCCGTTTGTTTGGCTGGCTTGTCAGTTGGGTTTTTTATTTGTTCTAATCATTAGATTTTGGTCAGCTAGTTTTGTGCCACAGCTGTCAGTTTATAAATTATTATAAGCTCCTAATTAAGAACCTGTTTCTAATGGCAAAGCTCTAGTTCACTGAAACATATGTTGCTAGGGAGATAGCTGTAAGCAGTAGAAGAAGGAAAATAGATGCATAAGGCTTTTACAGATTCAAAATTTCTTCTCATTCCCATTCCTAGTCTAAACTCCAAGACTGATTTTTTTGGTTGATGTCCAATGCAGGTTGTTTTTTGTTTGTTTGTTTTCAAAGGCTACAATACTTACTGATGATGCCACTAAACAGAGTTTGGTTCTCATTTGATAAACGAAGCAGGGCAAATACAATGGGTTATGCATGGTGCTGTGCATACTGTTTCGCTATTCTTGCCCCAGTCTCGAGCCTGCATAGGATTACTTCTTGACTTAAGGCATTCTCAACCTCTGCATCCTTTGGCCACTCAGACTACCTGTTCGTTGGAAGTTCTGGTTGTAGTTACAGGGAGATGTGTACTTGCCCAGTAGAAAATCTGAAATTATAATTTGGAGAGTAGCTCTCTAATAGCAATAACCGTTGACCTTGGTCACATACCGACCACTGAGGTCATTACCAGCCTTCTGAGCAATCCAGTCCACAAGCCGTTAGTTGCCTTAACTATTGCAGATTAGTTTTGTCTTGTGTTCTTGTGTAGAACAAAACCATGCAGTTGGTCAAAAATTGGCTTTTTTTTTCTTTTTGGACTACCCACATTTAATAACTACAGCATATAAGCCACCAGGATATTGTGAAGGGAGGACTCACGCAGGAAATAATGAAAACACCTTGTGAACTGCTAAGTTAGCAATCTATTTGCACCTTTCCTGCAACAAGTCATTAAATTCAAAAGTCTGCATGTCTCCAGCTGAGGGGAAAGAGCTGCATGACAGCATCACCAGGTGTCCCACTGTGCTGCTGCACGTACATTGACTGCTGAGCTGTGACTTGGGGTGAAACAGAGTGATCCTGCAATACCTGATGATACCATTTCTCCTTTCCTAAGCTGTTTTGTAATGCAGCATGCCAGGGTTGTAGGAATATATTCCAGCACCAGTACGGGTTCTTTCTGCTTCTTAGTCCTGGACATTTCTAAAGGGGATAGAAAAGATTTAAAGAAAAAAGATGAAGAAAGATTTCTTAATTTTGGTGACCATCATGTTTACATGGGAATAGCAGAAGTCCAAAAATGGGTTTCTGAATTCTCTGGAATGGTGTGTTACTAAATTACCTGTGATGGTACCTGATTCTTTGCTTACTACTCCAGGATGTATAGATCATCTTTTGTCTGCAAGCAGAGCTGACCCCTGTTAAGTCGCAAGCAGGTTTTCCATCTGTTCCTTTTCTAAAGGTTTCTGATAGTGATTCCAGGTATGTCCTTTTCCTGGCCAGAAGTGTTCCCTCTTCAAAGTGTTCCCATGTACCTTTGTGCCTCAGCCTTTGAAAACCCACCTACGCTGCTGATGAACTTGGCCTGTTGTCACCAGTTATCTTGAAGCTAATTTTTCTTTTCCAGAATATAAGGTCACCAGTGAGACAAAACTTTCCATCTGTATGCTTTACTTGCACGTAATTGCTCCGAAGAGAAGAATTTCCCTAGATAAAAGCACTCACTACTTTCCTTGAAACTGTTTTCTGTAAATAAAACTCTTTCATCTTTGAACTTAGATATATTTCAAACCCAACTGAGTTCCTGAATTCCCCCCCACCCCCACCTTAGTCCTGGACCACTCTANTCTTAATAAGCCCCAAAGGTAATCAGAAAGAAGACAGCAAAATGAAACAACTCGTAAAATATTCCCTAACATCTTCAGGGAATACGTAATGCACACAAGGTCAGGTCTTTGTAATGGTAATCTAAGAGTTGTAGGAAGTGATCCATCATTTTAAAGAGCAACATTTTCATCCTTGACAAAAAGTTTATGTTTCGGAATCAACTTGGGTCCCTGCTCACCTCAAGAAAACAAATGCTGGCAGATCTTCTTGTAGGACATAATGAAGGTGATTTTCTATAATGTTATGCAAATATCATGCTAAACTGTATGTAGGCATTGAGAAGTGACGGGCAATTATGGCTGTCCAGTTTTCTGGAAAGTACTAATGCTGTTCTGGATCAGTTTTTCTTTCTGGAGCAGATGCTATGTGGAAATTACCCTTGACTGTACTCCATCGTTTGAAAGGTCGCAGCAGTAGATACAAAATCCATAGGCAGTCGATTGCCTTCCACGTATTCAGCATTACTGCTCTTGCCTATTTTACCCTTAGGCATCTTTTATTTCTTGCACAGATGGTCTCACTCAGCCCTAACAAAATGTTTTAAGCTGTTGCATAAATTAAAATAAGAGGCCCTGAAGTACAGAAGTGCAACTCTTTGGTAAGAAGTTGGGGGCGGGGGGGCTGTGGGAAGTTGATAGGCAAGGAGAGAAAACACAGCGCGTGGCTCTGCTTCCCTTTCTGGTACGTTCTTGATTCAGCTACAGCGTGCAGGTTAGCTGCAGGTATTTCCAATAAGGCAAGGTGAAATTCATGGCACATAGAGGAACAAATGTGTAAGGTTGCAGAGAAGTGGGCGTATTTACCATTTGCACATCACCTCATAGCTGTGCACTGAAGTAACGAGTAGAGCTGGTCAATGTTTTTTGATGTATTTTCCTTATGGAAAGGATGATTTGATCAAGCTTAGTGGATTGTGAAGGAAACTGGAAGGAATTGATTTGATCTACACTTTTATTGAAAGATTATATAAATGATAATCAGCCTTCAACCTTGTCATTTGCCTTTGTTAAAATGAAGTTCCACAAAAGCGTTTCACAGATTATTTTTAAATACTGATTTTTACTTCCAACATGGGAAGGAAGGAGACACTGAAATGTCAGAACGTCCTGCTAAGTGGAATTTCCACATGCTGACCTACTTTAGTAACAACCAGAAGCATCAGCACTGATGGCCAAACTGCGATGTCTTATGTGTACAGACTTCTGAAAGATGCTGAGTCCCGTTGAAACCAGACTGGACATACCTGATAGTGGGTTGCTGAAAAAAAAAAGTGAAATCCCAAGCTGTTATTTTCATTTGAAAGTCATAGGACTTCACCTGTTGTGTAAAAAGCTGCATATGAGCAAACCATTGGTTATTTGTATGTTTTGTTCCCTACTGAATGTATTTTTTTATTTCTGTTTGAACTCAGCTTGCTGTTGATGGTAGAATACTTCCAGTTTGTAGCTTGTGTACTGGTTTGCAAGTAAATTAAGCTGACTGGAGTAAAAGTGAAGCTTGGGGCCTGAAAGCTTCCCCTTGGCTACAAAGCCTGTTGTCTTGCAGACACATCTATAGAGCTGTCTGCCTCCGCAACACCCAGTGCAACTGTCTGTCCCTGTGGTTCAGTCTTGATGCCTCAGGCTTCCAACAAAGTTTAATCCCTACTGTTTTCTTCGAATTTCTCAGTAGGTTTCAGCCTTCTGATTTACAGTTAAACTGTTCAGAAGATTTTTGTTACTGCATAACAGAGATGAAAATGCACTTGGGTTTTATATATATTTATTTATGAGAATGTTGGTATCTTACCTGAAGATGAACCCCAAGAGTCTGCAGCTCCCTAGGGGGAACCCCACCCAAGAAAAGATACAGGACTTCTTAAATGCAGTGCCTTAACCTTAATTCACCTTTTGTTGGTGGTCTGGAGTAGAGTGTCACTCTGAATTCAAGAAGGAGTTGTCTTCTGCTTCACTGAACTTCAGGTTTATCTGTAATGTTCAGGTTCTGCCTCATACCCACTGCAGTATGACTCTCTAATTATACATTAGCAGATTCAAGCTTAATCAAGTTGCTGGTTGGGTGACTTCCACAGTGCATGAAGAACTTCCTTCAGGGAAAGTTAGCCACAGATAATATTTCAGTGATGTAGCTATTAGATCAATGATCCTTTCTTGAGGCGTGTGCCAATACCTTCAGAGTTTCATTTGAAGGAAAAATCTGGCAAACCACATGCAGCCTGATAGGCAGAGAATTATCATCTTGAATGTGATCCATGGGTGTTCATAGATTCCCCAACTTCTCGTAGCCCTTTGGTGGGATACTGTGGTGATGTAGTTAATGGTACTGAACAGCACCAGAAAACACAACAAAGCAGATGAGATGTCTTCCTCCTGTCAGTGCTCTATCAGTGCAACTTGTGCTGACTTCGTGCCTTCCCAAGCATCTGCTATGCAGCTGTGCTCAAGAGCGTGTGGCGTCTAGGTTGGAGTACACTGGGCAGATGTACTTGCTTCCCAGGATCCTTTCCTTGTTTGTGTTTCCAGTGCTTCTCACCCCATGAAGAATTAGCACTGAAGTTAGTGTATAGTAGCTTCCTGAGCTGGGGATAGGAATTGGGAAATCAGATGGTACCAGGGTTAATAACTTGTGTTCTGCTCCAGGCTCACAACACAACGTACAACCCCCGGGGAGAAGAAGGAGCTAGGGTAGGTCTTTCTGACATGTCTGGAAGTATTTTACAGACATGACTGTGTAGTCTGGACACTTGTGTCTTCCTGAGCGCAGCCAACGTTTTGTCCTGTGTTACAGACAGCAGTGTGCCCAGAATCTCTCCAACACATGCGCTGAGGACTCGTCTTGCTCCTGGAAACCCCATCCCCCTCTAGTTCCTATTCTCATCCGTACCCTGAGCCCTTTTTCAAATAGGGCTTATGAGAAACTTTCTGAAGATAGTCTTCGATAGTTCTTTTTTCAGCTAGGACTTCTTTGCTATCGTGAACTTCGTTTGCCATAAAAGTACCAGAAGAGGTAAGATCATCTCGTCTCTAAAGTGGCCAAGCTCAGTTAGTTGCCCACTCTCTGTACATGGTGAGAAGAAAGGGCTAGCGTGCTGTGTGTGTGGCAGGGCTGGCAGGTAGGGAGTGCTTGAAAAAGGTGGTGTGAAATTGTTCTCAGATTGTGATTTTCTTTATCAAGGTACCTAGACTGGTGCTGCACAGTGTCCTGCCAAGTTCCTTTCTCCCTCAGGGAAACAGCAGCCCTGAATGGGGCACAACCTCCAACTTAATTGACAGGTGGATGAGCAAAGGCTCTAACATGCATACTGGTGTAGATGAGCCAGATAGCTGCTGAGGACATGACACCGCCTGGTCACTGCCTGGAAGTGAAAGTTAGGGACCAGAATGTGTCTCTTTGTCACCAATGGGGACAGAACATGCCCTAGCATGAACCATATAATCTCCCTGATTCTTAGCTCATTTAGCAGGGTGAAAGTAGAATAATTGCATAATACAATTTCTTTTCCCCAGTTGAGAGATTCTCCATCCCCCCCAAAAATTAGCAAATTAGTAGGCTAGGACCTAGGAGAGGTCTAGGGCTTGGACTCCTGTTTATTACCAAATCCTGTCGTCTTGACCTGTTAACAACGTTCTTCTGGTATTGCAAGTTCTTGACTTTGGCTTCTGGCTCTGATGCTGGTCTGCAGGATGATTGTCATTACATTGTGCCTTATCAGTTTCTGCATCCGTTAACATGTATAGATAGAAAGCAGTATAGAAGCACTAGGCATTATGCATTAGTCACCGTCACTGCCTCTGAGAGGGAAAACTAATAAATAGGAACACAAATTTTTGTATGTTGTGGAGTATTGCAAGGTGGGTTCTGAAGTAAATAGAGTATAGTATGGCTGTAATGTTAACCACTTCATTCCCATCTTGCAGTTGTCTCTGTTTGCTCAGTAGTCCTTTTTCTCCTCACCATTTTTACAGTAAGAGAGGAAAAGACTAGTTGCAGCTGGAATGGTTTGTTGTTTATTGGTTGGAATTAGTTTTTGACAATTTAGTAAGCCTGTGTTTCCGTAACTGTATTTTAATGTAAGATGTATTGGTTTTGCCTTGAATATTGTGGTAGCTGTTTTCTTCAACTTCTTTTAACTGTGGGAATATTTCTATACTTATAGGATGTAAAACTCAAGGTGACTATTTCTATTTTCATGTCTGCTCTCCCTCTACGCTAGGCTTTTTCTGTCTTCTTTTTGACCAGTTAAGGTGGAGAAGAAATAGTGTTCTTCTTCAACTAATTAGATGATGTGTTTCGTAGTAGTCAGTTATGTTTGGTCACTTAATGAATTATGTTATGCCAGTTGACAAAGGTATTGATCAGCAGACAAAAAATTCAGATCCAAAAGGGACAAAGAAAGCAACCTTGGCTGTATTGTTAAAGAAGCATATGACAGACAAAATCTAGATGTTAAAATATTATAATAGCTAGGATACATTCGTTACTGGGCTGCAATCATTTTTAAAAGGGCCAGTCCCGTTTTTACAAGATTTTGATGCTATTTCATAGCATTTTGTTTAATAGCATCTTGTGTAAAACTTCAGCTGGCTTAAATCACACAGAACAAAAACCTGAAATTTCTTGTATATTGGTGGGGCTTTTTGTTACAGTTTTTCGAGCTGTGGGGTAATGCATGTGTAGAAAGCTAATGATGTGGTCTCTAGGTGTTGCTTTACGATATGGAGTACTGATAATGAGCTTCGAGTAATAGGGTATGAGTCCCAGAAGATGAATTCTGATTACCTTTGTGGTATCGTCCCCTGTATGCCCCTTCTTTCTTGATGTTTCTGTAAAGAACATTTGGATTTTGATGAGGGTATTGCGTATTTGACTTTTAATTAGATTTGCAGTATGTTGTGTTAATAAACTGTGACTCTATGTTTGGTTGTTTTGTTTTGTTTTTGTTTTCTTAAAGTATATGTTCATTGAATCGTATGATGGCAAGCAGCAGTTGAAACGTCTTGCTGCTCTGTGTATAAAGCTTATATTTATTGGTCCAGAGAGGGCAAATTTTGTCCCATACTCAATAATAATCAGTAAACAGTACTTAAATTGTACAGAGACTAGCGAACTGCAGCATACTGTGAAAGCGCAGAGAGATATCCTCCGAGGAAATAGCATGATAGATCTTAAATAATACCTTATAGTCATGGGCTATGCCATTATAGGCACTAAAATTAAATATACAGCTTCCCTAAACAGCAGGTTGTCTTCCCCACTGCCCCCTTTTAATAAAAACTCTGGGACTTACTCATGTTGACAGGTCAAATACAGCCTTTTTATAATCTCCATGGTTTTATCACATTTGGGTTCTTTTTTTGAAATTTGTTTTCCTTGTACTTATTCATTTTCCACTAAATCATTTACTTGTTACTGAGTACTTTTAATTGAAATTTAAAAAAGAAAATTAAAACCCAGTCTTTTGCCAAATCTCATCTAACATAAAGGCATTAAATTTACTGCCGGTTTGTAGCTCTGACTCATGTTGCCAGTATCCTCGCTACTGTTTTGTTTTGTTTAGCAGACTGCTACGCCAATTTAATAAACATGCTGTTATATATTCTGTTGTAATTTAGCTGCCATTTTGCTTCAGTTAGACAGTGATTGGTTATGGCAGGGCTGTAATGCCTTGTCAGCACAGGTTACTCACTACTTGTTGGTGGTGGCCGAACATTGTCTGAGACAGTGTCATTGCAGAATTGTTTGACAATGTTGATGCTGTAGTTGTGCTGAGCAATAACAACGGCAGAGGTTGAGGAAGGGCATGTGGGAGCGGCTTCTCTGAGGGCAGTGATGAAGAGAGAATGCTAAAACAGAGCAGCAGGAAATGTCATCAGGGAAAAGTTTGTTTATCCACTGTTTTTACTCTCTCTTGTCGTTCTTTCCCATTAATTAGCCACTAAGGAAAGGTACCATATCAATTGTCCTGAGGACACAAGTCCCCATTGGTGATGGATGTGCCGGCTTTGTTCTTTGTCCCAGTGAGTGTCCTGGAGGGACCAGGCTCTGTTCAGCTCTGGGCCTCTTGGCTGAGACTGCTGGATTTGGTGGCAGTTTTTCTGGTGTATAAACCCAGCTCCATTGGGAACTGGGTTGAGGCGACCAAACTTTGGCCACGTAGGTCACCATACAGTTATCATATGATTTTGACTTTCAAAGAATATCAACCTGGGGTGAGCTTTAATACTTAATGAAGAGGCAAAAAGCTCGATTTTCCAGTGCGGATCATTTAAGCCATGCAGTCATTTCATAAGATCAGGTTCACTTAAGGTTCTAGTAAATCAGAGTGTTTTCTGTGACAGCAATGGTTTGCCATTGAAATTCTGACTCTTAAACTATTTTAAGCTTTTGGCAGGTTCTGTTTTATTTTAGAGAAAAATAAAAGTTTCAAAAAAGGATAAAATCTTTTCCAAAACCTGCACACTTCTTTTGAGGAAATGGAAAAGGGAAGGAGATTATCTAGGAGTACTCCATTGCCATTAAAAAAATACATACAAAAAAATTGTACATTTTTATTCTCCTGCTTATGTAAATGATAATAAAATAAAAAAGAGAAGCCCAACTTGGGTGGAATTGCTTTCACCAAACCCTTGAGTTAAATAATCTTAACTGTCAAAAGAGTAAATGACTGCAGGATCTGGGCCTTCATGCGGCACATTCTGGTATTTTATTCATACATGGTAGTTAGTTATTGAGGGGCTTTTTGCTTTTGTTTGTTTTTAATAAATCTGGACACAACCTCACATATTAGAGACATTTCTGTCTACTGTCACTTGGTTTAGGGCCTTGTCATAGACATAGCAAGATTAAGTATAGCCCAGCTTGCTTTCCACACAACCTAGATCTGTTTACTCTTTAATTTTCCTCTGAGACAACCATCAACCTTTCCTTGTCCTTTTATGTGAAGTTTTAGTGTATGGTATTGAAAGTCATGCATTTATTTCCTTTGTGCATCCTGTCTCTGACGGTGCTCATAGGCAGTTTTTAGGAGTTCCTGTTCCAGGTGTTTCCAAATGCAGGTGGTTGCCAACATGAGGATAGCCACAACTTTAACACATAATGAAGAAAGTTGCCCTTTGGTGTTTTTGACAGAGACAGAAGAGATAAATAAAAAAAAATCGAATTGGCTTTGCAGATTAAATTTATCATTGCTGCTTTAAAGTCTTAGAAGATTAGCATTTTGTTCCTGGCTCTGAGGTGCCCGGCCTACTGTTGTTTGGCTTGGGCAGTGGTGAGGCCTGAGAAAACTCAGCTGCCAATGCTGACTCTAAGCAGGGCTGGAGGAGAGAATGGGGGATTAATGAGGGTGTCTGGAGGTGCTGGGGGTATTTGGGGTGGGGGCTTAGCTGGGAGAGCACAGGGCTGTAGTGAGGGGGAAGGCTTGTGCCTCAACTTGCTGGGGAGCCCCCTCCCAGCTGAGGCGCATGGCAGGGTGGCTGCACAGCAGCTGGCAGAGGGGAATACACCTGCCTGAGGGGAGAGGGGGAGAGGGTGCGAGCCTGGGGCTCTGGGGAGACCAAAATTAAAAGCTGTGCGGTTTTACTTCTGTGTTTAGTTTGTGGATTGTGGCAGCAGAGTGGGGTGTTACTGCTGCAGGGTGAGGAGGCGCTGGGGGGAAGGCCCTCACAGGGCAGGGGAGGAGACGTGTCTGTAGGGCCGAGGCATGCTGTGGCTGACAGAAATGCCTCCTGTGCGGTTCTTCACCCCACAGAGAGTACTGGGAAGTAATAATCTTTCGTTTCCATGCTGCCAATGTATGTGGTTTTGCTTCACTTCACCGATGGGAACATTTCCTTCCACTCGAAAGGGGCTACTCGCTCACACAAGATAAAACACTGACTCGAGCATTTTCAAATAAAGGGGTGTTTAAGACTGGAGTTCTAACGTAACAAGACAGCTGTCAGGCATCGGCTTGATCATCTTCTCAGGCAATTTGTTTCATTAGGCTTGGACATGCAACACACAGCACTGTTGTGTAAATATATCCCCTATGACTGTGTAGTGGTTTCTTCTGCTTCCCACAGGCCTGCAAGAGGTGCAGGGGATGGGGATCTGTCCCCCACGTGTGCTGTCATCCCTGCCAAAGCTTACTACAAAGTTTTTTCTCCACTTTGAATCCCATTGCAGGCTGATGGCATCAGAAAAGAGATGTGCAGTTGAACTGACAATCAGTGATTGGCATCATGCATAACTCATTATTGTGTCAAGGATTTGGCATGTCCATGGAGAGGAAACCATGTGCGTTGTGTTGACACTGAGCTTAATTCATATCCTACCGGCGGTTATGCCAAATCCTTATCTCATTGGTGCTCATGCCAGATCGCTTGCTTTCATGCCAGATTCTTGTCAGAATAATGAGTTATGCCTAATACCAATCATTCAGTGGCAGCTGCCGCCTGGTGTAGCCATTTTGTACAGTTGGGAGTTTGAGCAAAATGGCTGAGTTTTCATACAGCATGAGTAGCATGGCAGGAGCTCTCCAATAGGGTCAAGTGGAAAGGGGTTTCAAACAGCTTACAAATGGTATGCCAAATTTTCAGGCAACTTCCTTGAAAAATGTATTTCTGTTTTCTCTTCTACTCCCTCCCCAAAGTATGTTTCTTACCTTTCTGCTTCTAAGATCTTCAAAATTACATTTGTGGATGTGTCATTCTAAATGCCTTTCTGTTGTCTTCCCCCTTATTAATGCAACAAAATTTTGTAGACAGCTCCAGTTCTTACTAACAACGGATTCATCTGCAATCCTTATACAGGCACAGGTCTGTGCATCAGCCTACCACACCTCATGGTTTTAGCAGTTAGTCTTGCCAGGAGATTATCAAGGGAGATGTGCTATCTCCCTGCTGAAAATAACCCATTAATTCTCTCATATTATAGAAGATAGGAGGGACTTGTAAGAAAAGGAGAGCTCACACGCATTTTTTACTTTTCCTATGGGAGGAGTCCAGGTTGCCACTAAAGCTGGAGAGAACATTTGAGCTGATATTTAACTTATAATCGAGTTCTTTGTTGTGAGAACTGAATACTATGAGAAAGGAAAGGGAAGACTTCCACAGGGTATTGCGTATCCGTAAGGGGAGGAGAGTATAGAGTATCTTCAGTTCATCTCTTCGACTTGAATGGGTAGTTTGCTGGAATAAAGACAGCAAGAAAGGGCTGAATGTCCAGTAGTTCACATTTGCTTCAAAATTAAAAGGCTCCAAAACCAGCTTGGTATTCTGTGTTACTTGGATATGACAGTTTATACCCAGGTGCTTTCAAGTATAGGTTAAAAAAAAAATAATCACATCACACTTACCCTTAGCCTGGTCATTATTTGTTCTCAAACCACATCCAAATCCAAATGGCAATGCTTGAAAATAAGCTATTCATAATCATGTTGCTGTTTAAGCTGCATTACTATTTTGTATCCAGCCTATTGATTTTTCAGGATTCTTCTGCATGAGGCTTTTTCATTAGTGTGTTTTATGGAACACAAAACCCATAGTGGGGTCATAAAATATTGTACTTACAAAAGCTCCTTAATTTTCTGCTTTTAATAGAAAAATAAATGCACCTGGGCTGACAATTAGGATGCCAAGATTTTCTTAATTTAATTTGAAACAGCTCAAGAGCTTTACTTTGGATATCAGCAGAAATGAGGGCCAAATTCAGGTATAGTTTATTGGGTACAAATCATTTAGCTTCCGGAGAATTACTTGAGTCTACGTAAGATCCACTGTAATTGTTCATTTTAAATATACACACCTTTGCATTTCTTTAATAAATCAATTGCTTACAAAACATTGGTAGACTGACACTTCCTGGGATAGGCTATGTGGTTTACTAAACCTGAAAAAAATTTACTGTGATGTGAGTGTTCTTTTAATTAGCGTAGCAAGCTCTTGTGCCAGGCAGTAGTGCTAAAAGAGGTGAAAGACAGTTATAGAACAGAGCCGTTTTGAAAAAAAATACTAAAATCACTCTTGAAAATAGAACTTCGGTGTGAATTGGAGCTTCTTTGCTGAAAAATCTCCCTTATCATGAGCTGGTTGATCACTGTCAGGGCCATAATGGGCTCTTGCTGTGCAACCCCTTCACTGCTGTTATAGTCACACTTGATATGAAATATTTTCTATGGGACGATCAAGTGGATGTGGTACATCTCTAAAGTTACTTTTGCTTCCTAGGGGCTGTGATATCCAGTTAGCCCTCAATTCTGATGAATATTTATACAACATAAATGTGGAAATCGGTGGGTTCCCTTGGTGGAAATGTGATATTGGTATTTTTTAAAATAAACTTAAATAAGGTCAGAATTTTTTATCCTCTAGAGAAAATTTCACGTCTGATTAAATAGTTTACATAAACTTAATCTTTTTCTGCTAGATGCATTATAATCTCAGATATTATTCATGTAGCTATTCCTCTGTGAACCATAAAATGTTCATTTCTTCAAAATGAATATGAAGCTCAAAGCATTAGTGGTCTTAAGAGCATAAAAAGTTTATTGCTTTGTGCTTAACATTTTTCAAGTAACTTTAGAAAGCTGAACAAATTTTGCATTTAGATTAATGGAAGATGTTTTCCATTTGAAGGAACTAGCAAGGGAGCAGCAATAACAAAAATCCCCCAAGGTTAAAAATGTAGTGCTTTTGATTTTTACCAGAACTGTGTTAGCAGAACAATCATTTCTCAGCATGGAAAGGTAACATAATTGGTCTATACAGTGGCAATATAGAAAACGAGTATGCTTCAGAGAAAGCTAATATGGCTCTACTTAATAATTTCCTTCAAGAGCCTGAATTTGAATGTATATTTCACCCAGCTTGAGGCAAACAATTTGTTCCCATAAGTTCTAGTGGAAGTTACCGGGGGGTCATGCAATTTATTTTAGTTCTTGAAGTTTTCAGAACTGCAGACCCTAAATGCACATTCACTTGCATTGTTTCACCAGTAATTTGATCCAATTGGGCAACATTTTCCTTCTGCTCTATTATGTTAGCTCTAGTGAAAAAAAAAAAAAAACAACCCTCTCATGAAATATTGTGAAAGAAAAGTTTTCTCGGAAGAGAAACTACTTCTCAAATTTATTCTACCAGCTTCTTCCCGAATTTCTCAGACTCCTTCATTCCCTAGCACCTGAAACCTGCTGTGCTAACCTGCTGTGTTAGTTTCTTAAAAACTGATGTTACGATGCAAATCCACTTTCCTTTCCAGTTTTATTTGTAAAGTCTCTGATTGGGGAAAACAGCTTTCTTCAGAGTAGACTAAATCATGTATTTACATGTAAATACAGGACAGTGGTTCTTTCCAGCGCTGACTACAGCCTGGTTTCCATGTTCATAAAATGCAGCAGCTGAGTTCCTTGTACAGAACTGTGTCTGCTTAACCTCTAGGCTTTTAAGGCAGGTTCACTTTTTTCTGTTGTACTTGAGTACTAACTTACCTTTCCAGTTGTGCCTGAAGTACTTATTTATTTATTTTTTATTTTAGTGGGATGATGCTTTGATTTGTAGAAAAGAATTTTTGGCTTTCTTCAACATGCTCATGCTGTTATAGCTGAAGATGTCTTTCAAGATAGTTTTGATAGAGCACTTACATTCCTCCTCAGCCAAGACAAAAAATACCGCAATGTTAATTTTATGGAATTCTTCTCATCTGTTGCAGTTTTAGAAATCCATCCTGTGCTTTTGAAGCCAACAGAAGTTTGACCATTGACTTTACTGAAAGTCACTCTACTTTTCTTTCTTAGATGCCAAGTATACCTGAACAAATCTTACAGACACGAGGTAGAGTATCAAATAAATCCATCCCTCCAGTAATAATCACCAAAACTAAAGTCTCTTCCTTCTGTACCCAGGGATAGTCTTGCTGGAAGCCTGCCTTTGGGAAATAACTATTTTTTCCTTCCTTGGTTCTTCAAGGTTATATCTATCCTTACTATAACTGTGCAGCCATTTGTTAGCAAACTAGTTTTTAGAGCCACGATTTGGTCAGTTTACTGTGATAAGGTAAGGGGATCATTTTCCCTTTAAGAGGCCATGATCAGAAAAACATGGCCTGAATTTCGTTAGCAGTGTGACAATGAGAGAGATAAGTAGATGTGACAGTTATGAATGACGTACTGTCATGCACTTCTGCGTTCTGACTCAGATAAATTGACACTGCTGTCAAACACAAGCTATGGAGAGTAGAGACCTCTGATGAACCTTCTAATATGGTAAATGGGAGTCTTAATTCTTCATTAACTGGAAAAAGGAGATTTGGCCATGTAATTTTCTCCTTGCTGCCTGTTTTAAAGATTCCAATAACCTAGCATTTACAGTTGACTAGGCAGGGATTGCTTTTTCCTATGCTAGCGACATGCAGGCTGTGAAATCTAAGGAAGCGCCGCTTAAACACAGACTTATTGCCTTGGTTATCTTTAATGACTTTGAAATGTATTGGCCTCATTATGGAACAGTGCAGTTATCAATTCCCCTAATTAGGTGATGTGGTCCCATAAGAAATTTAACATTAAAGTACAAAAATGAGTTAGTGGCATCAATTGCTGGCAACCTGGGTGTTGGCACTGAATTTAAAGCAACTGTACTCTTTTTCTATGTAGTTATTCTTCATCAGTCTTATTCATTCAAATATAAACAGTAATTTTTTTCAATTCATTTATTTGTGCATATGTGAAGAGCTATTTATTTGTATGAGAATTCCTTTGCTCACTGAAGCCCTATTCTGTTGCACGTGGTTGGTGTAAATACTAGCAAACAATGAGCTAGCTGATGCATGGTGAGCTCTCCCTGTTTACAGGTCAGACTAGTCAGTAAAACTGCCAGTCCAACTTTTCATTTTTAGTGGCCCTTCCAGTCTGAAGATCTTGAAGCAATTTGTAAGCATTAAATAAAAGGGAATTTTCCACAGTCATACCACAGCAGCAAAGCTGAGAACAAAGCACGATACCACAGTTCAGTTATCTTCCCAGATTTTGTAGTGCTGTTCCCTCCTACTACTGTCTGTCTGAGGTTGCAGTCTCTTTTCCGCCATACTGAAAGGATTTTTGGTGGCCAATTTAGAACAGGCATTTGCCTGTATTGTTGGGAGAAAAGGATGGTCTGAGAAACCTTGTTTTAATGTTCTGTAGTTTCTGCAAGTTCTTTGGTATGGCTGTATGCAAAAGATTGTGCGCAATAGTTTATCCTTCTCTGTAAGTTAAACAGTGCAATCCCATAGTTGATTTCAACATGAAGATTATCTCTCATTAAAATGTGGTTATAAAGTTTGGTGATGATAATGTATGGCAGGGCAGCATGTGCTGTTGTTAACATGGGGAGGATATCTATGTGAATCCATCAGGAGGACCATTCAGCTTTAAATAAGAGTTTTTACGCACTCTTGAATAAGTGGTTCCAAAGACAACTAATATGCTAAGTTTACAAACCGTAATTGGTCACAAACCCAGTGTCAGAGTAGAATTTCTATCTGATTAGACGAGCAGTAAGCCAGGACTGAAAACGTCGCACACAGGCATGTATCTCATGGTGTTACTTAATCATACTCAATCGCGAAATGACTACTTTTTCCTCAATTAGATCACAGAAGACTATTGTTTGTCCCATTGGTAGTTGAAGTGGGAGTAGAGAAAGAATGGAGTACTTTAATCTAGGACCTTGAATCTCGGAGATGTTCATGAGAGACCTACCTGCATCTTCAGCTACCTAGAGATTTTTTTAAAGATACGGCCTTTAGCTCTTTGGTGCTTCAGGTCTTGGTGCACAAAAGGGGGATAATAATTTTCTTTTCCACAAAGTTGTTTAAATGCATTAATAATTTCAAGGTATTCATATGTTGTAGAGATGTGAGGATATTTGTTCAGGGTGAAGAAACAACCAGAAGAGGGGATGCTGCTTCTTCGCTCCTGGGCATCTGCTTAGGCTAAACATGCTAAGAAATCTCCACCCCTGCTGGCAGGTGGGACCTCATGACACACAAAGGCAGAGGGAAGAGAAATAAAACATCAAGCACTGCTGTAAGTCAGGGGTGGCTCATCTGTTCTGCAGCCTGTCCTTTGCCCAGTTCATGTTGAGAGTGGCTATCCCACAACCAGCACCTGTGTCAGGACCTCCAGACACCTGCACCTGCCTCTTTCTCCTTGAGAGCTTCAAGGCCAGAGCAGCAGCACTCTGGGGGTGCAGCCATGGCTGAATTTGGTCCCCACACCAGCACGTCAGCCCTGGAGCCCTGCTCTTCCAGGTGTCAGCTGGAGCATGGGCCGTGCACTTCAACCAAGAGACAGTAAAGTCTGTGCCTCAGAGGGCAATGGGGCAGGTGTTTGTACTTGCTGTCAGGCTTGCTGCTTGATTTTTACTTCACACTCAAAGATTTAGGAGGAGGCGAGATAGACTGTGGGAAGGAGGTTGCCGGCTTGGAGGAGCGTGCCAGCACCGTTGGCAGCACCTTTCATTGTGTCTAGCATCGCAGGTGTGGGCCTTAGGTCTTTAGAAAACCTTGATGTAGCGCTACATAGGTATTACAAGGATCCAGCATCAAACTTTTTTCAAGTCAGAAGGATAAACAGCTACGGCATTGTGAAGAAGTGTAATGTGTGTGTCAGTCAGTAATTTTTGTCCCTCTCTGTGAGGCTTAAAGATGAGAAGAGGATAAAACAAATTGCACTGAACAGTAAGGATACTTGTTGCAGTTGGCCGTAAACAGAAAAGCGCTGTGTACTGGCAATGCAGTGAGATGTGCCTGGATTATGGTCAGATTCATAACCTTATTGGTTTCAGTGCATTTATTCAAGCCTATTCCCCATCTCCTAGTGCAGCAAGTATAAAGAGACCTTGAATCACGTTCACATTGCTCATCTTGCAGTAGGGTGCTAAAGCAGTAAGGTCACGATACAGATACGTTTTTTTGGTTGCTTTTGGAGGACAGGATGTTTGTTGAAGACTCAGGGCAAAGAGGGTAGGGAATGGGTGAATTCACTTTGTCTGCTTAGGCACCTAATTTGATCTCAATTACACCTCAGCTCCTTTCCTTTTGCTGTGCACTGATGTTTTTTTCATCTTGAATCACAGTTAGATATTTCAAGTAGAGAGTGGATACAATCCTGCCACCCCTTCCATTGTACATACCTGGTATGGAGCTGATAGCAGGAGTAGCATGGGGGGAGACTGTGCTGATATGTACATATTTCTGAGCATACCCAGTCTGCAGTGTTGTAGATAATTCAGTACTTTGAGGAGTTAATACAGGGGCTCTTTTACTGTTCAGCCATGTTGTTGTGTCTCTGACTTCTGCAGATTTCAGAAGCCCCTCATAGATACAATGATTTGTTCTTTGTTCGTATGATGCCCTCCCCTGCAATGTGTCTTAGCACCTCCCAGCAGCATGTTAAACCCTACGACTGACATCTACTAGGTGTAATGACTAGTTTATTCTCTTATCTTCTGTTCAGAGATAAAAGTTTGTGCAGTATAGCTTCTTGTTTTAAATAAATAAACATGCACACACACATTCCCACATGGTGGTTATTGCTGCTGATGCATATTTAGAGAAGTTATGTCAAGGAAGCGCTCCTTTTACTTAGACGGGAAGGAGGGAGGCAGGGATAATTCTGGTTCTTAAGGGAGCCAGTTTTGCTGTCTTGCATTAACTTTCAAGATTTTTTTTTTTTCCCACCTGTGGACAGGCCCTGTTCTAGCAGTGGATATCAGCAGAGTATCTGAGAGGCACAGTAGTCCACTACTTCTAAATAAAGAAGAGGAAAAAAAAAAAAAAAAAACCCTAATCCTTCTAATCTTCTTCCCTTGCACTGTTTATTCTCAGAGGAGATTGTAATTTTCCTTCTCTGATGGGAATGATATTTTTGAATGGTGAAGCTTCATGCCTGATTATACATGCATAGTCAATACAAGAAGAGGAACAGGGGCAGGAGAAGGGCTACCTATTAATTCTCTGTGTTGTTCAGAGACAAAAAGTTGACCAAAAAATACTAGACCCCAGTCAACCTTTGTTTAGATGCAGACTCCATGTTTTCTCCGTAGTCCCAGGTGATAGCCCACATGTGCTGTGTGCAGAGCAATGCATGCTTCTAAACCACACACCTTATCCTTATCTCATGTAAAATATTTCTGTATTGTTCTTATAGACAGGGAAAAGAGAGACGATAACTGTACTTTACAGTCCTACAAGCCCTTAAACAAAACATCTCCTTCAAAATAAACACTGTAGCTTTAATACTGGCTGCTGTTTCCTTGAATGGAGTTACCCAATCTTTCATCAAAGAAACATATCTCCCATATCCCTGTCTTTAAAAACAGCAATTATGTGTAAATGCCTTCTGATTTATTTGAGCCAGGGCCACCGGCCAGTGTGAGTCACCACAATTTATTGCTAACCGTCACTTTTACATGATAGGTTTGTAACAAATATCTGCCGCATATTGTTAAATTAATCTTCCATTTAAAATTAATGGAGTTAGACTCCCCAGGTTCAATGTAATTTCGTGTTCACGGGCAGGGAGTGATGTGAGCTGCATACAAAATGAACCGAGGCCAAACGCCCTAATCTTTCATCACCTTGAACCTAGTGACTAGGACGCCTTCTCAGCACCAACTAATGAGATTGAGCTTGCTTCTCTCCTGAGGACGCCAGCTCAAAGAAGCTTTTCTGCTCAGATACAGCAGGCTTCGTCTTATTTTAATAATTCCTCAGATATGACAAGCCTGATGTTATGTATGAAAGAGTCAGGCTTGAAAAAGAGATGAAATGAATTTTATATCATTACTTCAAAACCAAAACTGGCAAAAGGAAGTATGTCACAGTTAAAAATGCAGTAAGCATTTTAGATATGAAATATTTTGAAAGTAAACAGGAGCCATTCTTTCATTTATTATTATAATGCAGCCTCACCTTAGACTCATCTTCTGTAATTCTAGTCCCATTCATAAATTAATAACAATAAAGTAGATGAAAGCAGCAGACTGTCCAATAAGCATATGGATGGGACCATCAGAGAGAAGAGATTTAATTCCTAATGGAATATGCCATGCTATATTGCTGAGCTCTATCATTTCTCTTTGTGGGCATTTGTAGGAAATGAGCCTGTCTTTTATGCGTTGGCAGACTGCAAATCCATCACATATTGTTCAAAAATAATTGAGTTGAATTGTATCAGTGTACCTTTCTCTCTTTCCTTTATTGTGGCTTAAAAAAAAAATAGTAGTAATTATGGTTATATTTTAGTATTTATCGGTGCAGGAGACTAACAGCATTAATTACATCTGTACAAGGGTCTGTGCAACCGTGTGTCGTTGTCACTGGACCTTCATCTTCACTAATAGCCATGCTGTCTTTGTCACCCCTGCTGACCACCCAGTGTTGCTGACTACTTTTGTACCAAGTGCATAATAACCTGCTTCTCCATGTGCGTCACAGAGACGTGGCCTTGCCATGCACGTGAGTCACGCGGTGGGGATAGGGTGCAACAAGCCCTTTTCCTGTGCTGGTGAGCTGTCCCGTGGTGCCTGCTTCACGGACCATGTGCCAGGCAGAGCAGGATGATGAACTGCTGCACTCTACCTTGCGCATGGTCTCTGGCCATTGGACAGTAGATGTGCTGCTACTTCCTAGGAAGGAAGATTAGAAACATGGGATTTTTTAATCTAGGGGAATGTGTTTTAGGAGAGACAGAAGAAAGGTCTTTCCACAAGCTGTACAAAGGAATAGATCATAATTTGTTCTAGGGTATGTGGTGGGTAGGAAATGGGGCAGTAGAATATGAAGGTTTGCAAATCTTCCTCTTGTTTTCGTGTCAATGCATGATTAAAAAAAAAAAAAACACCACCATGTTTTGAACTATCTGGACAGCTGAAGAGAGTACCAGTGGTGATTTCTTTCCATTGTGCAACTGATTTGAAATCTTCATCCATCTTCCTGGGGCAGTTTTCCATAACTGATTAGACCTGAGTCTGATTCTTTAATGTCTTGTACCACTTTGTATCCATTGTATCTATTCTGACTGATTTCTGTTGAATTCTAACTCTGGCTAAACCAGAGAATGTCTGAATACAGACAGTATCAATGTCGGGCACTTTCATTTCTGTGATGGTTTTGTGGCTGAGAAAATCATGACTATTTTAGTCATTTGGTAGAACTGCTGTTTTTGACTTTTTTAACTTCTTGTTCACTTATTTAAAATTAGTTTGGGGCATTTGATCTTCTGCCTCTTTACAGTCTCAACTGAGGGTTACCATAACACCATACAGCTTTACAGCAGCTCTTATAATTGCAGGCCTGTTGAAACATCAAAAGTTTCTCAGGGGTTTGGTTTTTTTTGGCAAGATGAAATATGTGGATGTATACCCTCTATATACATACTTTATGTCCTTTCACAAAACATCTGAAACAGTGCTCCACACTATATGCAGTCAACGATTCTGACATCCGTATGTGTCCAATGTCCTCTTTCTCCACTTCATTGCTACCAATTGCCCAATTTTTCTTTCCCCTGAGGTACAATTCTTGGGTAGAACAATAGGATATGTTCTGGACATATCTCTTGGCCTGTTTATTAATCCACACTCACCCAAAGTAATAAGGAGTACTGCTAAGAGTACAAAATTTTAAAGTATGGCTACAGCAGTTGACATCAGCTAGGAGACACCCTCAGTGTGTGGTCCTGAAAGAATCGCCTAAGGGCCCCTAAGTCTGACTGTTGATTAGAGCCTGGAGCAATGGTGGAGAGGTTGCAGTCTCTGCAGAGGTGAAAAGCAGGTCCACATGGTGGCAGGAGCATCAGTCCATGCAGCTGTGTGCTCCAGTGCATGGAAGGAGCTTTCCATTACCGTTTGTGACAGATTGCCTCATATGGAAAAAGCAAGGTGCCAGCTAGGGCTAGCTGTGCTGCCTCACACAGGAAAGAAAGATAAATCAAGTTCCTTTTCTGCTTTAGTTACTTGCTATTCATTTTTATACCAGGCTTATGCAGCAGACAGCATTGAAACTTCTGGATATTCATAAACAAAAATCTGGTCTTCTGTCCGCTGATATAGATCAGGGAGGCCACAGTGTATGCTGAGAAAGAAGAGAGTTGTGAAAAACTGTTGAAATAGATTTATTGGAGTCTTCAATATCTGTTGAAGTCTGCAAAGCTGGAATAAGCTTTAAGTAAACACTATCAATTTCAATGATAAGATTTAGATAGTGGCTTTTTTTTTTTTTTTTCCCTGCTAGATGAAACAATATCACAAGGCTTGTCTTCATGGAAATGTGATCAAGATGTAAGCAGTTCTGTCATTAACTCCTTTACATTTGGTTTAGTTACAATCAGTTCTCTTTGAATAGCAGAAGATGTGTCTCTTAGCATTGGAATTTTTCATTATGTGGGCTTTTCTTTGCATCTTGATGTTTTTCCTGTCTCCTTATATTCTGGATTGTTGCCATTTTGCAAGGTGAAAAGGTTACCAGTTCCAGCTCTTGCGTCATTGCTGCACTGGACTTTCTGGATGCCCTTGGAAGCCTTTTGTCTTGTTTTTTATTAAGAAAAAAACTACATTCAGGTAAAATGAGCTTCTTAGTTTCAGCATCCAGAAGTATAAAAAAAAGGAAAAAAGTTCCCTTCTATGCAGTGCATTTGATTGGGAATAAAAATGACTGATGGCAGCCCATACTGGACCCTTTTGTTCAATTCAGCTATGATTATGGAGCCTATTAGCTAGAGTTACAACCTATTTAAGAGCAGTGCTTACTAGTAATGGGGGCCAAATGATTTTGGAAAGTTCAGATTTACTGGGCTCCCTGCAGAAATGAATTCAGCACTGAACATATTGATGCAGAGCCTGAATGAGGCTGTTCCAGTGGGACTCAGAATTGTGTGCTTAGCAAGAAATGAGCGGGTAGTAGAATTAAAGATCAGATAGATGTGAGGCTCAAGGGCAGTCTAAACTCTGAAGTTCATCACAGTGACTTAATCAGACTAAAATGAGTGTTGCACTGACAGGAATCAAGCCTGTGTGACAGGAAATTTAGCTTGTTAAGATGGTGCTGTGTTTCTTCTAACTCCTTGTTTTGTAAGTTCTTTGAAAGTGTTTTAAAAGAATTGTGAGATGTCAGTGTTCGGTGGCTACTGAGGCAACTTGGATGTTGTTAATTTAGATATTGACTCTCTACTTGATATTTAACTTTGATACAATCCATCTGCAATTTTAGTAATAAAGATCAGGCCCTTGCACCTAAATTCAGAAGCAAGGGAAAGTTTCAGGGTTTTCAGTATTTTTCGGCACAATCTTAAATTCTGCACTGGGGAGAGGAAAAGTTGGATCATTGGGCCCCAAGCCCTGCACCCAAACAGGACCCCCATGGACTGAGCTTCTGCTTAGCGGGCAGTGCAGCTCATGTGGTGGGGTGCGGGCTCTTTCACGTGGTTGCCCAGTGCTCACAGGAACTGCAGAAGGGGAAATGCCCTCCACAGCAGCATCGCTGTGAATGACATGGGACCAGAGACTTGGAGGACTGCTTTGTCACTCGCACTTCAACAGGGCACGTCCTGCTGCATTTCCAGAGTAAGACCAAGTGATCTTTTGGCATGGAGTGCGTTAAAAAAAAACATTATTTTTTATTGAGCCAGTGTGGTCTTTGAATGTGAGATTGTTACTTTTGTACAGGTTTACAGTCTGATCCATCCAATCCCTCTAAAGCCTCCACCAAGTTTCTCTCAGATGCCTTCTTAGCTCCCTGAGAAACCTCCACGCACAGCCCCATGTGTCCCACCCATACCCCCACTGGAGCCAGTCTTCCAAAGCTAACCAGCCCTGTAGTTCCCATGCTCATGGAGATTCAACTCCACCATTCCGGGTATGCCCTCACTGCTGTCATCTCCCCTTCTGCCCCAAATGTAACACCTCTTAGTCAGGACTGAGCTTCTCCAGCCTCATTCCTCTGTCCTGCTCATCAGACGCCTCCCTCCGGCTCTGTCCACATACACAAAGGCGCCATGTACTTCTGACCCACGGTTCAATAGTAGTACACTCAGCTGACAGATCTTGCACAATTCTTTTTTCTGACTTTGCTGCTTCTTTGGGACAGGAAATTTATTTGTTCTAAACCAAAATTTCTTACTACACACAGATTGAGTTGAAAGTCTCTTTTTATAGATCATGGGAATGTACTGCTTTGTTGTCCTTGAATAGAGCTGTGGATGTTCAGTATTTGTCAGTTAGATTTATGTGTCCCTTCTCCTTCTGGGTGACAGCAGCAGGCTCTCGTAGTTTATTTGTGAAAGGAATCTGAAATAAATGAGTGTTTGTCATGTAGTAAACAAATGGGAAGTGTAGAGTTGTTCTACATTTTTAATATTTTTAATTTCGACCTTAAAAATTGTATTAATTGGGACACACTTTTGAAGCAGTGTATTGCCCTCCTGTCGGAGCTGGATCCATGCTGAACTATGCTGAAACCATAGTTAGTGGAAATGTGCTCACAGATTTAGCTGCATCAGCCTCTGCCTGCACAAGGTCAGACCTCCAGTAAAGGACTGGAAATGCTTGACTGAGGCTGCAAGAGTGGAAGGAGGGGGCAGTTTCTGGGTCACCATTCTGACCAACTGTTCATGTAATTGTTACATGAGATGTTGCTTACAGGAGTCCTATTTTCAATCATATGAGCATGTCCCAGATTTTTGTAAACCATCTGTTCAAGTGAAGAACTTCCAGGTTGTGGGTTTTCGAACTGGGGGGGAGAAAGGCATAAGGAAAATTCCAAGCAGGAGTTAGAAGGCATGTGTCAGCTAGGGTCTGGTAGGAGACTTTTAAACCTGGAAGGAAAGATCATGAGAGAAATGGTTGCGATTTGACACACAGATGATAAAGCAAGCCTTAAACAGAAGCTGTGGCTGCACAGCAGGTAAAGAAATCCTGCTTAGATTAAAAATAAATATTTTATGCTGCCTGTATGCAAAGCTTTTTCTTTCTTCCTTTTTTTTTTTTTTTTTTTTGATAGCTGAAAGCCCTATACAATTGCTGACAAGTAGAAAAAATTACAAGAAAACGTTTGTATTTTTTTAGGGTAGGAACCCCTCAAAAAGAAATGATGAAATTCTTTTTAGTGATAAAGAGAAAATTAAAGGAGACTACTCGTTAGCATTATTTAAGCACAAAAGCATTTGCAAGTTAACTGGTTTTGTATCTGTTTATAGGACAGAGCAAACCCGACCCCTATAAAATCAGACAGCAAGTAATTTTGTGAGGCAGGCATCAAGGTGCACAGCGCAAGAGAGAGCTCAGCTGCAATATGCATGAGTTGGTGCTCTCTGCTCAGAGGGGCAACCGAGAGGCAAGGAACATCATCATCCGCTCCTCTTCCTTTGCCATCCATTTGGAGAGTTTTAATGACTAAGGCAGGGTAAACATTTGTGAGAATAAACATTGTTTTCCTGCTGAGCAGCAATGTCTCCAGTATAAGAACAGGATTGTTTTGGCATATGTCGGCTCTAAATATCCCTGCAGATATTTTACAGGAATTGCTACCTCTTTAAACATTCATGCTATTAAAAATCAGGACGATTGTTGACATAAACCTGTGATAGCAGCTGCATTGTAGACAGAGTATGAATTTTTTATGTTATTGATGAGAAGTTTATATCATTTATGTACTGTAGTAAGGGAGGTGTATGAGTGCTGAATACAGAAAATTATGTGATTGAAACCATTTAGAGTACCAGGGCACAGTATTTATTAATGTGTCCCTCTCAAAAGGAGCATGAATGTAGCAAATGGAAAGCAAAACAAAGCTAAGTGATTTATAATATTTTAAAATCTCTTGTTGGGATGAAAATAAGTTTTGTGGCTCTGCAGTGTGGGTTATCTGGTTTGGGTACCAGTGTCAGCACTGCAGGAAAGAGTGATGTTGTTGTCAGATCAGAAGAGCAGGCAACCGGCGGGTTGAAGCTCATGGGCTTGCTGGGCTCATGACTGGGGAGGGTGGATTATGATAAAGGGACAACTGTAAAAGAAGTTTTGAAGGACATTGGTTCTGTGTATGTTTTCGAGCTTTAAATTAGTGTGACCTCAGAGGCAGGACTAAGGCTGAGGTTGCTTCTTGCTCTGGAGCAAAGACGTTTACCTTCTTCCTAATAGTCTCAATTTTCTTTCTCACAGTTTCTCTGTAACTTGCTATTGCCGGTAGCCTCGTGCTTTGTTTTCAGCCCTGCTTCCTCTACTGAGAACAGACGCAGAACACTTCTCCCTGCTCCCAAAAGCAAGGCCGTAGTTGCTCAACTGGCAAAATCTCCCTTGTTGGAGAGCAGGAGTCTGCAGTTTGTAACGATTATGGTTTGGGGCAGGTTGGTTCCACAGTACCTCCTTCAACAAATGTCTCATACAAGGTCTCAGTGTTGCCTAAAGCTCTGCTCTATCCAGCACAGCCTCAGGAGGTGGAGGAAACAGTTCAACTTTCCTCCTTCAGGCATGACTATCCCTGTCTTGGCAAGATCCTGCTTGAAAGTGATATGAATGCTTCGTGTTTCCCAGCACCAGGCAGGATAAATTAAATTTTCGTACGTTGGCCTTACTCAATTTTCTAAAAATAAGTAACGTTGAGCAGATTTTCAGGACATTCTTCATTTAATGGAAGCACAGCCATTGCTCAGTTTGTGACATTGCTGGCTTTTTCCATCCTGATTGGAAATTGCACTTAATCTTCTGATGTTACATACATGAATAGCACTGCTAAGTCAATGTAATTACTCATGTGCTTTTGTGCTCTGCTGGACTGTGGTATTTCAGCTGTCCATCCAGGGTCTTTGTGGAGGGAGGGCGTATTCCCATGTCAGCCCTTCCTCCAGGAGGGTTTCCAACTGGGAAACCACCTGGAATCACATTTGGTTGAGTACCCGCAGCAACTGTAGATGCTTCCACTTACATCCGAGGCACTTAAGGCTACAACTTGGACAGCCTGGTGCTCCATTACAGATATGGGTGGCACCAGTAGCAATGGTAGTTTGTACAAGGTAGGCACACCAGTTTGTAGAGACCCAGATCCACCGGTTCATTTCATATAAGCCACCAACCAGCTGGCCAACAGTAATAACTTTTCATCAGCTCAGCCCTAGGCTGTATTTAAACCAGTGACCCAGAGGTGAAAGGTTGTGTATCCTATTACCAGTCCACTGAGACATCCAGTCCTTAGTGGGTTATGTCTATAAATTAATATAGTTTTGGATTAATATTGCAGACAAAAAGCTACATTAGAAGAATGTTGTTAGGGTTGCAAAGTCAAGCCTGCGAAAGTTAAGAAATGTGAGAACTAAGGTTGCCTGTTCAACCTTAATTTGCCCCCTTCTGTGTATGCATTATGATACAGCCTTTAATTACATGATCACATTCTACTCAGCCTGAGGCAGACACCTGGCATGGAAAATTTCAACCCAAATGGTCTGAAGTTTGGCAAAGTTATAATCAACTGAGAATGAGGAACTTATAAGAAGTATCTAGCAACTTTAACAAAAGGGTGTAGTTGTTGATTTCCATTTATTTTACTGCATTCAAAACTTATGTTTAAATATTCTGCAGGTAAGATCCATCTGTGTGGAAGACCCAGGAAAGCAGTGTGTACCACAGGTTGTTTAAGAGCAATAAGGAGTTTTTACTAAAAATCAAATGTTGTTGGTCGTCAGTAAGATGAAACTGAAATGGGAACCCTACTGTTTTAGGTGTTATATAGGAAAATGATGAAAAATAGTCTTTGCAGGTAACAACCAAGTCACTCCATCAAATAAGTTGAACGGTAGAAGGAGAAAACCAGGTTTATTTTCATGGTATCTTTTAAGCCCAACAGAGGGTTTATTCAACCCAGATCTCTTTTCACATCATGACTGCTTGGGAATTGTTTGTTGTGTTGATCAAGAGCAAGGCATGTCATTTTAATTTACATTTTTGTGTAGAATGTCATTGTTCATTTACATTTCATATAAAGTATATTCCAACGTATGAAGACTTCATGTGCTGGTGGATGGTCCTTGCCCTTACAAGTAGGAATGCTTATGTCAGAATACACTAATAAATAGTTTATAATTTGTTGGAGTACTGGCATAATAATTACCAGGATCAGTTTGGAGTTTGGACAGGAAGAAGCTCTATCTTGCTGTACCCAAAGCACATTATATTTTTCACATCAGGTGTAACTGCTGCACTCCCAGTTAAGTTATGAATCAGAAGAAACTCAGGCAAGCAAGGTTTGACTCTGAACGGGATTTCAGAAAGTGTTTGGGTGTTTGAGGCTGAGGTACAGTGTTACATAATCCAACTTCAGGGCTCCTAGGACTGGGTGAAATGTGCTGTGACCCCTTCAAATAAAGCACTGGCCCAGTAAAACTATACTACGAACACTCAGATTAAAAAGTATTAATGTTTATACTGGCAAGATTTACACAAGGTCTGTTATCACTGTCCTACTATACCTAGCATGAACAACAGAAAAAGAGAAGATGAGCTTAACTTCTGTGGTTTGGACTGTGTGTCATTCAATAGAAATATGTTGTATCTTTGCACAGTCCAAAGGAAGCAGATCCTATGAGTTGATTTGGTAATGTGCAGAGCTAGCTATGTTGATCACGATGTCATTTGCAAGTTAATGCATCCTGAAGGGGAATCCTCTACTGTTAAGGCATTAGGTGAGAGTTTATCTTCTAGAGTGGATCTTAGTCACAAGCATATGTAAGTGTCCTAATAATTTTTTACGTGGAGGAAAAAAAGAGAGATGTCTTTTGGAGCTTATTTAATATGTAGGTTTAATCTGTGTAGACAGATACAGGCGTGCTTTTCTGTCTCATTCCCAAAACACAGTGGTTATGTTAAAAATATTTGAACTATAATGTGTTCTTTCTTTCTTTGTTGTTCTAATGTTTGTTGTTGAGGGTGATTTCTGGATCACTAGCAAACACAACGTTCCATTCCTGGGGAAATGGAAATCCTTACAGCTGGGTTGCGCAGCACTTTGATAGTGCTCGGCATCCCAATGTAATCTCAACAGTACCCAGGAAGACTTTTGCAAGCTGGTTTATTCAGTAAGCCAAATAAACTGGTGAAATCTGGTAATGCAGGATATTAATGTGGAGGAAACATTTTCTAATAGCATGCATTAGCCTGAGGTTCTTTGGCATGACACAAGACAGACTGCCCGGATCTCAAGAACCTCCTTCAAATCCTTAACACCAGACATGAAAAATGACTTACCAAGGTCATACTGCACAATTATGGCAAAATCAGAAAAAAGAACTTGGTTTCTTGTCTTCTAGAGTTGTATAATCTTCCCTGCTTTGACAGTCTGCTGTAGTGGTTAGTGTATTGTCACTGTATTTTACAGTACATAGTGATTAGCATTCCATTTGTTTTGTACAACACTTTTTTCTTGGGATGTGCTCACAACTCAATGCTCTGTTTTCCTCATCACTTAGTAAAGCTTATTTTCTTGTAAATCAATTGTGTTCTGAATTTAGAACAAAATGGCAAAGCTAAGATTAGCTCTAACCTTCAGACTTTAAACCTTCAGACATCAGAGGTGAGCCATCTATAAGTAAGTCTTGTCTATGTGTTTTTAGAAGTGGTAAAGAAAACAAAAAAATAAGCACTGTCCTTCAAAGGGAACTGGCAAGCTGCCATCTTACTTTTTCAAGAAGAGGGCAGGTTGGGACAAGTCAATCAAAATCAGTCAATTTCTTGGACAGCAGTTCAGGTACAGCAATGTAAAAACCCTTTCAGTGGAGGTCTGTGGCATTAATCAGAAACCACAGAGTGGTCTTTTGTAGGACTTTGGGGACCAAAGAAAGTTGATAGTGGGTGCTTCTGCATTGAGATTGTTTTGCTTATGTTGTCTTTGTACTGTCTGGACAGAGGAGTTTCATTCTTTTTTTGTATCAATACAGGTTGTTCTTCACTATGCTGAAATATACTTTTGTCACTTCACATAGGAGGACACAAGGAACTATACAGAAACTGTAATTCCATAGTAACCATTGACTCTGTAATTACATGTTATGTACAGTTCAATGTAAATACGTGGTAATACAAGCAATTTGTATTTTCTCAACTACATTATTAAATCTTAAAATTGCAAACGACATGGAAATTAGTTTGAGAATAAAATGGGTAACTTCACTTACTGTATTATTGCAGCACATTATCTCTAGAAGTCTGTAATTACTTTGTAGTTACATGCTATTTTTCAGATAATAACTGAGCAGTGAAAGTTTGCAGACTTGTCCAGCACATAGTTGCACAGCATAGCCATTAATTTGGGTTCAGGAGGTGGAGAATGTTGTCAACTCAGTCTTTTAGTCTTTTTTGCGGAGGTAGAAGGATTTTTTTTCTTTCAAGCAAACAATCTGACAGACAGGTAACCGTTGCTATTTCATATTTGTTGCAAATACGAGCAGTGCACTTGAAGTGGGTGTTGTGTCTCTACCAAGAATAAGAAAGAACAGGCTTTAATGCTCTATCACAAGCAGGGTTTTCGTTTGCCTTTGGGCTCTCACAGATGCATGTCAGGTTCACTAGCAAGACTCTCAGACTTCACAGGTCTGTGCTGCACTCCCTGTGAGCCTCTGCTGGAAGGACATGGCCAGGCGTTTTAAGGACATTTTGAGACTTTATTCAATTGTGGCTGACTTCCAAGAGTGAGAAGCTCATTTACCTTGCGTAGCTTACTGCTCTTTGGGTGATTGTGGTATTTTAACCTCTGCTTTCTCTTTGTCTTCCTCTTCCTCTTCCTTTCTCTTTCTCTCTCTTTCTCTTTCTCTCTTTCTCCTTCTCTTTCTCCTTCTCTTTTTTACTGTCTTTGTCCTGTTGAGTATGACATTAGGGTTAGGTTATTTGTTTATCTGATATGAATATGCAAATCTCTGTAATCCTCTTAGTCTAACTCTGCACTTTGACCGCATTTTTTCTGTTGAAATTTTGGAAGAAGGAAACAGTGACTGAGTCTGTCGGCTTAGAAACAATTGTTTGTTTATACTTACACAAAGCATGCAGACAAGAGGGTTGAGAAATGCCTCTGGTATATGGTTACATTTTTCTGTATTTTAAAATGTATACATGTACATGCTATCAAATCCAGGCATTTTGTTGGCTACGTAGAGAAAGACAGAAAAGATGGAAGTGTTTGCTTTGGTAGTCGAACTGGCAGTCAGGGCACCAGTCCAGGGGCAGGTGATATATAGAGGAGGCTGAAAACTAACCACAAGATCTGAGCTAAAAGACTGAGCTCCTCTCAGGAAGACAAAAAGTTGCAAGGACATAGTCAAGTACTGTAACAAAGGTAATGATAGTCACCCATCAGTTTTTGAATTCTCCAAAATGAAGTCACAGCTGGTGCTCCTCTTCACAAGGAATCTTGATTTATTTACGTTCCTTTACCTTTAAACCTGTATCTTCTGGGTTTTCTGGCCTTTCATGGTAGATTTATTAGCTGCTCTGAAGCAAGGAGGTAGACTTGCAGGGAGGGGGGAACTGGAGGAGAATCGAGAAGAAACAGAAGGAAGACAGAACAGTGGGAGGGAGAGGGAGGAAGAAGATAAGAGGGAGATGAATGAAGACAAATGGAAGAGAAATGAGACAGGGGAGAAAAAGACTGGAACAGACCTTTTGAGAGTGCATGTAAAATAGAGGTCTAGTGGAGGATTTCAAGCAAAAGTGGTGTAAATCAATGATGAGTAAATTAATAGGGCAATTGTGCAAATGAGACTCAGTCATTTAAGCTATGTGTAATACATCATGGATGATTTAGAGAGAGTGTAACCCACAGGGCACACCTTTCAATCTACTAAAGATCTAAAGCAGGATGCTGACACGTCAGAAAATGGAGGAGATGAACAAAATGAGGGACATGTGTTGAAAGGGAAGAGGTTGTAAGACAAACTCCAAATGCAGGGCAGCATTAAACTCCTAAATGTCAGAGCCACATCTTGGACTGAAGTAAAAAAAATTCTGGTCCTTCCAAGTCAGAGGTTATTACCATGGTTTCTGATACAGTCTCTTGGTATTACTTTGACTCCTGATGTGGTTCCTAACTTGTATCAGAAGAACAAATAAAAAATATGCATCTAGTGCTTCTTTAAGTGTGGTGTTGTGCAGAACTGCTTCCTGTAGTTTCTCTCTTTCGCATTTCTGCCATCTAACAATGCCAAAATATGAATGTAGCTGAAGAGGTGATGTTTTAAGAAGTTTTATGTGGTCATCTGATCACTGACTGGCAGGTGCCTGTCATTGACCTTGCTATGTCCTATTCTGTGCCATTCTGAAGTACGTATGTGCATTTGTACACCAGAGAAGACGAGACAATCTGAATATGCTGTTGTCTTTCGCTAGTATTACAGCTGTGCCCAGAAGTCCTGGGATTCGATGAAGTTTCAAAGGTTCTAGATCAACTCGATTTCTCTGGGATTTTTTTATGCACCATTTAGTTTTCAGGTCAGTTATCATGCTTTAACCCACCTTTTTGAGACCCTGTGCCACTTCTCTAACCCTGAAAATGGATTCTTCTGCTGTAGCTCTAAAATGGAGCAGACCCATTAAATCCTGTGCCTTTTAAATGTATTGGTTGCTAACCTTTTGTAAAGGATCAAAATTAACAGACTGTTTAAATGAACTTCTGACAGTCATTCTACCCTATTGGTTTTTTGAAAGCATTAGACAGAGTGCCAGGTGTCCCAGTTGATAAAATGTTTTTTTTTCACTCTGTGACTTCTGTAAGTTCAACTCTTTCCCCAAGGTCTTAAGAAAAATAAGTGTTTTTCAAAGACTTTTTTGTTTTGTTTGTTTGATTTTACCTTCTTCATTCTCTTTGCCTTGAAATATTTAAGTAGAGTGTGAACTTGATTTTCATTTTACTCAGTAGGAAGTTAAATGCAACTGACGCGTCTTGTTAAGAATAAATATTTTTCTAAAGGAAACAAAAGAAGTGATGAAAGATTAGGTGGAAGGGGAAACCTTTGCTGCTGATGGGGGACAGCTGGATTTTGTCGGTGATGGTAGTTCCTTCCTCTTTTGCCTGCTGCTTTCTCTGAGAAAACCAGCATTTGTATCTAAAACTCATGTTAATTGAATACCTCTTAGCTTGACTGCATCCCTTCTGCAGCCTTAAAATTCCTTCCTGAAGTTCAGGTTGGCCTGAAACATTGCCTTGAAAACTTAGGGTGTAAGTACAAGATTGTCCTCTTCAGGAAAGATCTCGGCAACTTGGGGTCTTTTTTAGGTCAAATTAAAGAAAGTCTGCCATGAAAAAGATAAGTAAGGCATGAAACCTCTTTTATGTGTAGTTTCCTGGAGGTGATAGCGTGGGAGCATGACTGAATCCTGGCTTTCTATTAAGAAAATAATTCACAAAGCAGTTCAGTCTCATATACAGACAGACTGGCATCCTGGGTGCCTGTCACTGATGAAGCTCGGGCTCAGTTCTGCAAATGTTACAAACTGTCTTTCACCAGGGAGAAACCAAGTCCTGCAATTCAGCTGACCTTTTCTAAATCTTGGAGTTATTTATGTGTTTTTCTAGAAAAGTGTTTCAAAGCTGTGGTGTTTCTCCATACCACATGGCATAGACTTCAGTTGCATTTTGACTTATGGAAGTACTTCTGTCCCTTCATTGCTATAGGATGAAAGGTTTAAAACAACTTTTAAAATCCCCCCCTTTTTTTTTTTTTAAGGAAAAAAAAAACCTACATAGTCTGTTCTTGAAAACTTCTTTATTAAACAAATACAGATTTTATATTCCTTTTCTTGAGAATCAGGCTTTCATGTTGTCATCAGTTACAAAAGTTTGGTAAATTGTAATGAATAGAAGTTGCATTTTATAATTGATTTGTAATATAACTGCTGTAACGCTTCAGTGATGTCTAAAAGGTTGCTGGGGTTAATTCTGTTAGCAATAGGTGAAAAGATGTATGTAGTAAGCATGTGAACTGTTAAGCAGCCTGTCTGTATTCTCAGTTTCAGTCTCCGTGGCTGAGTCCTTATTTCACTGTGTGTCACCAGGAGGTATGATGCTGGAGGATAAATGGTGATTTTTAACTTCTTGCTGAAGTATATCTCGTTGTAACATGAGCATGGAAATAAAAAGCTTTTTCCTAGTAATGTCTAGAGTATAGTTGGTCTATTGATTGGTTATGATATTTAAAAAAAGGAACAGAGATAGGATCAGTAGGTAATGTTTTTTCTGTCTCTCAAAACTTGTCAAGGCTTTGTAAATGTTCCTGTTCCAAGCTGGGATTAAATCCAATCAGAACTTTTGAAACGTCTTCAGAATCAGCATCCAGAAAAAATCAGATCAAAAGGTGGTGCTTTTCCCTGCCGTTTGGGAGATACAGGTAGCCATGGAACTGGATTTACTGGATTTAACTGGGCCTTAAAGTAAGTGCCCCAGCAACTAGGCTTAGGGTTGATTCTGTACCTCTACTTAGTTACCACCAAAAATCTCTTCCTGGGCCTCAAAAATGTATTTCAGTGAAATTTCACTGAATCTGACACGTCTGTGAAACAAATTTGTCTTGGTGAGTTATTATTTCCTGGCGAAAAAACTGTTTTGTCAGAAAATTCCCTGTTGGCCTCTAGAAAATCATAATACTGCAATGTAGGATAAATAGGAGGCAGAAACAAAGCATAAATACAGTTAAACCTGTGCTGATCTTTTCCAACCGTTGTTAAATTTTAAAATAAAGGAAAGGAGAGTGAAAATAACGGTAATGGACAGATGGAATAACTGAACTCATCTTGCAGTGAAAAATTATTCCAGAGAATGAGTCCTTGGAGCAAACCTGGTTTGTGAAACCGTTCAGATTCCCTTTATCTGAAGTCTGTTTTCATGGCTTCCTGGTGTTGCTGCCTCTTACCAAGTGCAGACCTCAAAATCTGTGCTGTAGTCCTGACTGAAGAGCTTACGGTCAGAGGAAGGAACAATGTGAGTTCTGAACAGCCACCCAGCATAACAGAGGCTCTTTGGATGCTTGGTAACTGTAGTAACTTCAAATGCACTACTGCTTTAACAGTTAGTGTCCTTTTAACACACTGGAAGGCCGTAGTCAATGTTTACCAAGGTCCTGCCTGGATAACCTCCATGGCTAATTGCTTCTTTATGGTGTTGGGATCTTACAGAAAAAAAAAGAACACTATATTAGTCATTGAAATAACAACTTCAGTACCTGTTTTTTGTTGAAAGAGGTATCGTCCAGTTACAATAATGGATGAAAACTCACTTTGTTTATCTTTGTTTTGTTTCTTTTTGGTTGAAGAGTCCTGTTAGTTCTTATATACCGTAGTTTGTCTAATCTGGTCTTTCTGGGAGGGGTCTGGTTGTGCTCCCCTGGCTGGACATCAGGCAGGATGGGGGACCCTCCATCCCGTATTCCTTTCCCCTGCAGGGGCTGGGCAATGGTTAGCTACTGGCTTTGGGTTTCTTGAAACATATTCCGCATGTAGATCTGCATTTCTCAGCAGTTATGTTGCAGCGTGTGTTTTTTCCTCAGCTTTCTCCAAGTCCTCTTGGATGCTTCCAAGAAACCCACTCAAGGCTTGAGATTTTTTTACTTTTATTGTGGTTTAGCCCTGGCAGGCAGCTCAGTGCCACACAGCCGCTCACTCACTCTCCCCAGGTGAGATGGGGAGAGAATCAGAAAAGTAAAAGTGTGAGAACTCATGGGTTGAGATAAAGACAGTTTACTAGGTAAAGCAAGAGTTGCGCACACAAGCAAAGCAAAACAAGGAATTCATTCACTACTTCCCATGGGCAGGCAGGTGTTCAGCCACTTCCAGGAAAACAGGGCTCATCACGCGTAACGGTTTCTTGGGAAGACAAACACCATCACTCCCAACGTCCCCCCCTTCCTCCTCCTTTACCCCAGCTTTTTTTGCTGAGCATGATGTCATATGGCCCGGAATATCTCTTTGGTCAGTCTGGGTCACCTGCCCTGGCTATGTCTCCTCCCAGCTCCTTGTCCACCCCCAGCCTCCTCGCTGGCAGGGCAGCACAAGAAGCAAAAAAACTCCTTGGCTCTATGTAAACACTGCTGTGCAACAACCAAAACCATCACCACTATTTTCATCAAAAATCCAAAACAGCGTTGTGTGAGCCTCTACAAAGAAAATTAACTCTGTCCCAGCCAAAACCATGACAAATTTGTAGTTTACTTTTTCTGGTACGTATAACAAGCACAGCACAGGCACAGATAAGCTTTTCCCAGGATCCTGACCTGCCTTGCTACTTAGGGGAGAGAGAGAACAAAAGGGATTACAAATTGAGCCAAGGAAGCAAACCTGCATACGTACCTTGCCTGTCTCCCAGCACTCTGGAGCGGTTTTTGATCTTTCGTGAAGAGCTTGAAGTCTTCACATCCCTTCTAGAGCTACTGGAATTTCTCCAGAATCTTACAGCTTGTATCTCATCATAAATTAATATGTTTTGATTTTTGAATAGCTCAACACCAAACCATGTTCTCCTTGCTGGCAGAACCTTTGCTTTTGCTTCAAGTTGTGTAAGCAGCACTCTTCATGGTGACCTACTGTTAGCATCATGGTCTTTTTTTATGCTGTGGAAAATTTTTCACTTCTTCAGAGGTCCTTCCTAGTCATATTGATTTCCCACCATTGGCATCTGTTGCAGCATGTTCATGTCTCGTGGTTTAGAGAGCAGTGGTCTGTAATCTGAGGAGGACATGAAAGAAGCCTTGTCAGCCCTGTGTGGACTCAGCCGTTCGCATAGGAACATTTTTTAAAATTTGCGACAAGTAAAAGATTAACATTGCATACTGCGAACAGGAGTTCGAATTTAGATTCTGAACTGTCAGATCAAGGGACACTGTAAAAAATAAATATCAGATTCTGACACACAGAGTTTTACAGTATAAAGCACTGAACTTGGTTTCTAATGCTACAGAAGTAAATGAGGACGAAATCAGCAATATACCGTGGAAGTTTAGTAAAGCTCTATTAAGTTTAATGAAGAGTTTCAGTCTTCACGGGGATCATTTTTGAGGTATCTTGTTGAATTCCACCCTAAGTTGCAGTTCTCTAAAATGCTGTACAATGATTTGCATTCATACAAACTGCTGGGTTCACCTGTGATCTGTAATGTGCAGTAATGAAAATCCTGTTTTTCAATCAATTTCTAGTTATTTTCTCCTTCTTTAGCCTTCAAACGGTGGTCATGCCCTACTTAATTAAAATGTCAGCTTGGAAACTTGTTTAAAGAGACTCCTAATATAAAGCATAAGAGCAGAATATAGGCTTCCAGGAGATAATTAACTTCCTTAGAATTAGGCCCTCTTTAAGCAGTAGTTGTGTAAGATAGACATTATCAGTCTGCCAGACTGTTTAACAGATACAGCCTTTTCATTTTATGGATAAGATTTAAAAATAGTGTTCATTCTAAGTAAAATAAACAAGTGTTTTGTCAGTGCTCTAAGCTACCTGAAAATAGGATTTACGGTTCTATATAATTGTATTTTCCTTGTGTTTGCATAGAAGTCATAGCATAGCTGGAAGATGATGGCAATTATAATTTATTATGCTGTAATTGTTACCTAAATGTTTTTGAATAAGCAAAAATCACATCTGTTTAGGAATAAGTTGCACAGCAAGAGAATTCCCTTTGAAATGAATGCTGTGTTCTCAAATTCTGTAACTGTACACATAAAACAACATATTTATTTCCCCACTGAGTCCATTACATTCCCAAGTCAAACTGCATCCTCTCTTCCCTTCCCATATTAAACCCTTTGATTTAATGGAGGTTTTAACTACTGGTTCTTTAGGGAATTTTCAGTAGGCTTTGCACAGATTAGGTTATTGGAAAGTATAGTTATTTGCTTGTAAAGTGGCAGTTCTGTGTCAAAATTGATTTTCTCTGGTGCTGCAGTAGTAAAACAGATAAGCTTCTGCTTTGCATCCAAAATACGCTGATATTCCTGCCGTGATACTTTCCTTTTGCTTCCTACTCAAGCTCTGTTATAGGCTGGCTTTGAAATAAAAAGGAGACAATGATAAGCTGCACAGAATGCCTTTGGATCAATCCCTAATATTTACATAACTCCTCTCTGTGTTAATGTACGTTTACCAATGATGACCAGTTGTTCACAGGAAAAATCTACCGTGGGAGTTGTTGAGCACTTCAGCCAAGGGGCTGAACACTTCGTCAGCCTTTTAAGGCAGGTGGGGTTGTGGATGTTCAGCATCCGGCAGGAAGTATGTCCCAGGCACTGTTTCCGTTACCGTTACATACGGAAAGTGAAGTGTAGGAAGTACAGGCAGACAGAAAAATGAATGAATAACAAATACATCTAGTATGTTCTGTGAGTGACATGAAGAGGTTTCCTACCTGGTTTTCTTGCCAGCTTTCGTAGCTAGGATGAGTCTTTCCTAGTTACATCTAGCACACACCCATTCCTTTGCAGGTTGGACTCCTAGAAATCTAATGGCTGTTAACCAAAGGAAATAAATTTCACCATTGTATATATGCCACAGGAGGCTGTGTAATAATGGTGACAGTGGAATGATTCAAGAAAAACGTTGTTTAGGCTAAAGGGGTTCAGACACATTTTCTACGGCCCACTGACCATTCAGCTTCCCATTTGTGGTTGGCGAGGTGGTTTGGTTATGTAAACTCCTGAATCTTTCTCTACAGTTGGACTTAGAGATACAGCGCTAGCCTGTAATGATAGCATGCTTTGAATGTCAGCTCTAGAAAAAAAGTATTGTGTTTAGCAAATGCTAACCTGGCTTCGTTGAGTTAAAAACTTGTCCTGCTTTTAAATTGAACTTTAATAAAGTGTGTTAGCATATAGTAGCTAATTCAGCGTGTTCTTCTGAAACTTCAGTAGGTCTGGTCCAGGTTTAGTAGTATTCACTGATCCAATGAATGTCAGTGATGCCCTGATTTCCAGAGTTTTTCAGACTTGGTTTAGTGCAAGTTTTCAGTTCAGTTCTTCATTTATTCAATAATGGTTTGTCCATTTGCATTGTTCATGCTGTTAAGGGAACTGTTGTCGCAAGCTCTCGAGAGATTAATGTATTTACTGACTTCTGTAAGACTTTGCACCAATCAATGTTAACAGTCTTTGACAGAGACATAAAGGATCTATTAAATTAGATCTGGGTTCCTATTAAATTACTACATATAAAAAACTAGACTCACCTTATCTGTAGCAGAAATGAATGCCTGCTATTAAAGCCTTTAAAGAAAGTTTTAAAGAACAGTCTAGCAAAGAAGTGGGATAATTAGCAGGAGACAGTAATCTGTTGACATCCAGCACTGACTACACTAAAGCAGTGTAGGGAATGGAAGGTTTTTATATTGCAGACATGAAGGCATTCCCCTCCCCACCAGTCAGCTCCCCCACACACTTCTTTTTAATTAGATTAGAGACAAATAAAATTAAACTATTAAGGCAATTAAATTCTTAACATTTGATCAGTTAGCTGAATGCAAATCTATTCTCCATCTTTCTGCTAAAAGGCTGATACATGGAGTATTATGTTGTGCAGTGCCTCTTGGCTTCTTAAGAAAGACAGCAAGATGCTAGGGTTCGAATAAAATAGCAAGATCTTTTTTTCACTATATTGCTTCTCTTCCCCTTGGTATTCACATGCAACTGCCACTTTTCAACCAGTGCAGACTCTGTTCTCTTGTTTACCCAAAGTCTCAAATTCCTCTTATGTACACAGCTAGACAATCTATGTTAACTTAATTCAAATGGCCATTCCTGAGTTAAATGCCCTCATGAATTTGTGATAAATCAAACAAATGTCTGATGACTTCATAAGGAACTATCCCCAAACAGTGAATGAAAGACTTGAGTCAATAAGGTTTTACTCTGTTTTCTCTCTTTTTGAAGAAAGACACAAAGTGGCAGACAGTGGCTTGAAAGTTTGTGCTAAACTTTATGATGTCCTGCAATCATGGAGCATCCTTTTAGTTGTTTTGGTCTTAGGATTTGATTGCCTGGTGCATTGGAACACCACACAGATAGCTCTGTACTTGGCCCCAAATGAGCTAGTTTCAGAGTTGGAAGTGTTCTGCGGGGTGTCTGCCTTAGCCTGGGTGCAGCACTGCGCTAGTGCAGCCCTGTGCCTTCCAACAGCGAAGCCCGTTGCAGCAGGACAGCGTGTTGTGCCATCCCGATGGTTCATCCTGCTCAGAGCTTGCTCTGCGGTCTCTAACTTGGAACTCCTTTGTACCATGGGCACAGGGGGACAGGGGTCATAATCTCTATGTCTGATAAAGGAAATAGATTTTATTTAACAATGGAAAGATAAATGGTATGATTCTTGCATGCATGTAAACTGTTGGCCCTCAACTGTCCCAGCCAAAATCAAGTTAGGACAGCTCGCTCCTGTGCCCTGTCTGTGAACCCCTGGGGCATCTTGGTTGAATTTTCTCCGTGTCACTGAAAAGTGCTGATTGGGATCTGGCTCTCAGGTGGCACCTTCAGTTGCCTGGGAGAAAGTCATTTTGTTCAGTTGATTATTCAGGCAAACCAAACTGTTTGTCTTTAAGGAAGACAAGGTCTGAGCACACCCAAGGTGCTATATCAGCACTCCAGTAATTGGTACTGTGCCCCAAATCTTGATGCTGCATGATTGTATACCTGCACCTTTTTCTTTCAATGCAAAGTGAATATCTATGCAAAACTGTTTCCTACTTAGCAAATCTGGCTTCAAGAGGCAACAATACTGTTAAGACTGTTAGTATTTACTTCATGTTCTAATAGCATGCTGGTACTGATGCTCCTAGAAAAGTTCAAGTGCCCTTAGAAAGCAGAAGCCTTACTCGATAGCAAATAAAATTGAGCACTTGATATTAATGGTCTTCTAATTAAAGTTAGAAGAAACTTGTCTCAGTATGTTCATTGCAGTATGTATCTTTTTAGACACTTGAAGTGGGTTGACCATTGAAGCTTTAAAGTGTAATTTCAAGTTAAAAGAGAGTTCCCCTGCTGCTTGCACTTTGGTTGGACTTATCCCATATGGCACTTGGACCACTTGCCAGAGTTTTGTTCCTCCAGATTTCCTAAGTGTATAGGCTGGGCCATACGTGGAGTCACTGCAGGCCAGTGCTGCAAGCACTGAAGTCACCGGCTGTGGATCTTCCGAGGTATTTCCATGGCAGCTCTCTGGATGGCATATAAAAGGGTGCCCTTGTAGCCTGTCTGTCCTCTGGCCTGCTGACAGCCTGAACACAAACATTAGTGGAGGTGGTTTGTGTGCTGCCCAAGGGTGTCTGTCACACAAGTACCCTCTGCACATAAAGAAGTTGTGGAATTTCATTAATTCGTTCATCAATACAAGCCATTAAAAGAAGCTGTCTTGTTAACTGGTATCTTGGATACTAATCGGCAGCTTCTATTAAACATCAACCTGCTGATACTGTCAGTGTCACGGAGGGTAACGACCTGCGGTGCCGGGTGGCATAAATGCATTCAGGCAGCCCTCGGGAATAAACAAACATTTGAGACCCTTTATTGTAGTCTTGAGACATTTTGGAAGAGGAACCGCAAGGGAGGGGGAACAGTGCAGTTAATAGTAGAGCAAAAAGGTTTTGATATTGTACCACACATAGGAATTTCCGTTTACATAAATCCACAGTACGTGTTTACTTACCTCAACAACATTTCGGAAAAAGAAAGTTCGGGGGAGGGGGGGTGTGCGTGTGCATTTGCGCGCGTGCATCAAATCTTGAAAGCAGCGAATAAATGAAGTCTGAACCCAGGAAATAAGAGAGACAATAGAAGGAGGTGGTTGGAGGATAACAGAATTTTGTAGAAGGATTTCTCTGGGGAAATGGGTAAGAAATACACTGTGAACTTTCTCTTCTGATGGAACTATAGGCCACTTAAGTGAGTCCAGTTGGTTATGATGTAACCAGGCTGCAAATGTTGAAATATATGTGGAAGTTCTTGCCCTTGCCTATGACAAATAGAGGTGGGAGGCCTGGTAAAGCTGCAGGTGGGACAAAAAATGGTATACAAATCCATGCTTGATAATCTGCTAAGCGTTTCAGTCAGTTGGTGATGGGTGCTCAGCAAGGTCAAACATCTTATACCATTATAAATAATCCAAACTTGTTATCTATATCTCTCTACAAACAAAGAGCACAGTCACTAATATTTATTTTGTGTGAAAGTAAAATACGGAAATTTTGCATCATCTAAAGTACATGGAAGATTTTGCAAACTGAGTCAAAGTTTACCATGGTTTCTGCCAGCAAGCAGTAGAGCTCATGTTGTTTAAGGTCGCTGTGCAGTCAAGTGAAGATGGACATATCAATACCTAGGTATTGTGGATTATTTCCTTCTGTCATTTTTTATGCAATTTAGGTTTTGTGCATCAAGTAAAATTTCAGTTATACAAACCATTCAAAATCATGTCCAAAGAATTTGACAAGTTTTTCACTAGTTTAATTCTCACTATTCACAGTCTAAGTTTTGTTGTTGAAGAGTTAACATTTGCAATATTGCAGCTCGTTCTGTTGATTACACATGTACTGCTAGATCTCTGTGAAGTATTTCTTATCACTGGAAAGAAAAACAATGATAGTATTTCAGTTGAATGCCGTGGGTGAAAGTTAACTAGTGAACTGGGTGAAAGTTATTCCAGATGAGTATCATGAATGAATTTCGTCTGACTTCTTGCAAACTCATTCAAATGGTCTTCTGTGTGAACTGATTCTTCTTACCCTCCTTTGGCCATCGACCTGGCATTACTTGATTGCATGTCCATAGCAGAACTACCAAGTTTGGTTGGTGGTATACTTGGAGAGGTATGTGTTGGCATTTAAATGAGACCTCCAAAAACATACTAATATGGTGGTCTTGACCTGAAGTCTAAAATAGAAATAGAGAGCAGCAGTCTCCAATGTATCCCCTAAGCACCATCTGTGTTACTTTTCCACCACTGAACACACCAGCATTTGCTTCTTTGTGGAATGCCACTCTGTGTACTTCCTGGTCACTTCATTTCTTCGTGGTTCTCTCCTGAAATGTTTGTTTCATAGTGGTGAACCTCAGTCCCCAGGGACTCCTTACCATGATTTTGTCGGGGCTATAGTGGGCTATTAATCAGCCCATGCACTTTTTCACTTCCAGTCCCTTTGTGGAATTAGTTGAGTGGGGTTTGTTGACTCCTCCTCCACCTTCGATATCTGATAAAATCTTTGTCCCAGGAAGGGTCTCCTGTAGCTTCTATTTACACTCTTACTACTGCCACGTGCTTACGGTTGTGCACACCGCTTGGACCCGCTTCGACCCCTTCCCTCCCCCCCCTTTTTTTTTTTGAATTACTAGCGGGTGACAAATAGCTACTGCTTTCCACTCCATTTCGCCAGGCACAGCTTCTTTCCTGTCCTCATGAGGTTTCTGACCTTTCAGTCAATGCCTTTTGCAGCCCCCCAGGGGCCTCCAGGGAGCTGTAATGGACTCACGTTAATTGCCTGTTGAAGGACAGAAGCAGTTCCTAGCAGGATGATTGGTGATCCCCCTGTGAGTACAGCTGTCCTGGTCAGTGAAAAGATTGATCTGACACACACAAACATTTCGGCTCACTGCTCAATGTGTCTCACAGAGCATGCACATAATCACTGCTCTGGCTTTAGAGGTTTCCTGTCTGCCCACACTGCACTGTGGGTCTATTTGCTAGTGCTGTGACTCAGAGGAGCGAGCGAACGAGAGACTATCCATTCTAATCCCCTTGTGGGTTACGGTAGTTTAGATAGAAGATACCCCACAGACTGCAGTATAATCTAAAGATTTATAAAGTCAGTCATATGGGTTGGTTTTCTTTTTTTTTTCATTGCTCTCAGTGGAAGCATATCTTCCATTCTGGCTTAAACATGTTCTAATGTGGTTTAAAGTGCAAGTGATGCACTTCTTAAAGTACACATGCATGCATTCAGGAAAAAAAAAAAAAGAAAATCTCCCATTTCTGCTAAAATCCAAACATATCTTTAAAATTAGGAAAGCGAAGGAATTTCTCCCACATTTCTTGCTTCTGTTCTTTTGCAGCTGGATAAACCATTATGTTCTCATTAGAACTGAGTATGGGTCAGTTTGCAGAGCTCTATACAAATATTATTTTTTCCCACTTTTGCTTTGTATACATTCAACCTATGTTAGGCGTCAAGCTCCAAATCTGAAAGATAAACTCAGCCAAAATCAGCAAACATGCTTTGATACCGCAAAGTTTTGACCTCAGATATTATCAACCTATGCATGTTTTCTATCTGAAAATATTACAATCGAGTCAAATCTACTCGTTCCTTGGCACATGTTCAACAAAAGATGTTTTCAACCTGGCCCATGTTTTGTTATTTGTAGCGAAGGTTTTGCATAGTTCTGGTCTTCTCCTGAAGTAAATCCCCAGTAAAGTTTAACAGGATTGACTTAACTGCTGCTTAAAAGAAGGTTCTGCTCTTAGTTGCTTCATCCTCTCAGCTCCATGTTTCATATTAGCCTGAAATGATATGGTCCTACATTAAATCCCTGAATCCAACCACCTGTGAACTTGGAGGAGTACAAAGTCTGACACAGGATCTCAATTCTTCAGGTAGCACTTGTGTTCATTAAGGCTTGGACTGAAACTTTGCGTCTAAGTGTTTCATGTCATTGGAATGCATGATGCCCAAATACAAGAGTCTTGCCTTGTGCTAGCTTTTTGTTTTAATCTGTGTGGCAGAATCTCGTACAAAAGTAAACTGCTTGTCACAGTCAGGCAATACAGCTAAAATTGATTTGTGATAAAATTTAGCAACTATATGCCTCTTGCATTTTAGTAAACGTTCTGCTTTTCTGAAGTACGTACTGGTGAAGGAAGTTAGAAAGCAGCAGTGAGAATTCTAAAGATGATGAAAAAAATGGCAAGAATAAGGTAGTTTGCCATTCTTTGGGGTCCTACAGACATCCAGCCACAGACCAGTGAAATGTTATTTCACCAAGAAGTTGTTGTATTACGGGTATCAGTCAAAATACTGTATTCCTGTTCAGAACATCCTGCTCCAGAAATATGTTATTCACAAGCGGAGGTAACTCAGAGAACAGCCACCCCTGGCAATTGCTGGGTACTCTATGTGTCCTAAAGATAAGCTTCGGCTGTGAGTTTCCTGTCCTTGCTGCTACAGCTGTACTTCTTAGCTGTTATTTTAGTCCTGCATTTCTTATTTAATACATGCGTGCATATAACCTTGGGCTAGGTTCAGAGTTGAACACATGAAAATGTTAGAGCTTTTTAAGCTAGCCTAAAAGCCAATTAACTATTTTCAGATGTTTTCTTATTCAGCCCCAAACCCTTTCCAGCAAGAGTAAGTGAAATGGATGCTTGAAACAGCAGAGGAAATAGGAGGAAGTATCTCTGTTTGCAAGCTGTGTAGCAGTGTCCAGTAATTAAAGATGGAATAGCTGGAGACCAGCCAAGAACCCAAACAGAAGTATCTAAAGAAGTCTAGAATAGCTCCACTATAATCAAATTTTAGGCAGATTCCAGGATAGGAATGAGGCCTCGTTGCCACACATTTGTCGTCGTGGTTGTTTTTTTAAAAAGGGATTAAAACAAAATGTAAACCCTGTTGCCATTTTTACTACAGGGTTGCTAAGCGAGAAGAGAAAACCCTGGTTCAGTAAGACCATGCCATCAAGTAAGTTATAAGTATAGAAGTCTCATAGACATCCTGCATGCTAAAGTAACACCCAAATATGGCATGAAAGGTATGACTAGCTAAGAAATTGAACATCTCAGAGTTGTATTTTTATTACCTTAAAAAAAAAAAAATATTATGTCTGTAGCCTTTATGAGAACTTGAAAATTCTACTTAATAATATTGAACATAGGATGAAAATGTCTGTATGTACACAGAATGTAATGGAAAAAGGAGCATTTTAATCTGCTGTTTTAATCATGCACTATTATAAAATAATCAAAAAAACCTTATAACATTAAGAAAGTACATGAGAAGAGGTAACTTTTATCTGGTGAGGCACGGCACATAGGGGATGTAAAACGGAAGCTATATTTGAGGAAAACAATATAGTGGAGTATAAGCTGGAAAGCAGGAATGTGTTCAGCCTTTGGATGCCAGAGTTTGTCTAGTGTGTTAAGTGTGCATTGCGAAATAAGACTGCTTACTTAGTGACACGAGTAGAGAATTAAAAGCTTCTTTTTTTGACGAAAAGATCCTGGTGCTCTTGGTCCGCCTGGACTGCTCATTGCTGTCAGCAGCACAGAGGTCTTGCTTTGGGAAAATGCATTTTCCAAAAAGCCCATTTTGTTGGTGTGGAAGTCCCTCTGGTTACCCAGGGCTGTGGAAAGATACACAGAGGTACATCCCCACTGAAGTCTGTCTGTATGCGTGTAAGCTACCTTTCTTTTCAGAGGCTCTTTTCAGCCTTTGCTTTTACTGCAACCTCTTTCTTTCCCTGTTTCCCTGTTTTTTCTGCCTACAATATTTTTCATTCCAGAAGCTTCTCTCCCTTGAGCATGTTGTTTGAATAACTGGACAGCTCTGGAAAATTCATTAACAAAATTTCAAACGACTGCTAAGGCTTGCAGACCTTGGTTATTTTGGTTATTTGGCTTTAAAAAATATTGTATACGCCTAAATACAGTAGAGTTCACATCCAATACTGTAAAATACTGTAGTCTGTTTTGTCTTCGGGAAATACTTGCTTTCTGGCACAGATATTATCAGTGCTTTTAGTTTGGTCAGTAACTATATGCCTGAAGTATAAATATAGAAACCAAACATGGCAGGCATAATAACATTTAGGGGTTCATTTTTAGCTTGATGTAGGAGAATTAATTTGGCTTCTAGCCCCATGGTTCTCATAAAGTTTAATGGGAATTGCAAAAGTGATCCTCCTGTCCACCGTGCTGAAAACGAACACCTTAACTGCCTCATTTATACGTCATAAACAAGTGATTGTATGTTAATACTGACTGACTCTTGGATTATAGGAAATATGCAAGGCCTATGTACCAAATGGAGAAAACTCTCAGGAGAAATGTTGCCTGGCAGTTGTGATAAAGCAAAGATTAATTTCATTTGATTAGGCTAATGTATGAGGAGTTGAATTCAAGAGGATTTGAACCAGGGTTTGTTCAGCTCTCTGGGAAGACTCGCAAAGGCTGAGGTGGGCCTCATCAAATTCCAAAGAGTCTGAGGTTGCAGGGTGATCTCAGAGAGCAGTAGCAATTAGGGGAGCGTTCGTTAGTCTGTCATTGGCTGCCTAGCAGCAGTTAGTTGTGGTTAGCGCCGCTGAACAGTTCAGTGTGAAGAGTTGAGTGGAGAAGTTGTGATGTTCGTAATGATTCTGAGCTGTGTTACACCAGCCACATCCCGTTCAGTGACTGGCAGGACGGCATGTTCGTGTGCCTGTCTCAGTTCTCATGAGCAGGATTTGGCCCAGCAGATTTGGAAATAAATGGGTGCCTCTTAATGTTGCTGGGGCTGGTGGGAGGAGGGCACAGAGAAGGTCATTAACCACGAAAAGAAAACGTGTGTGATCATTCACAGATTGTCTACTTAGCTGGTCTGAATGACACCAGGTATGTCTTCGTTCCTGAAATTACTGTCCTGAAAGCGTAATTCTGCAGATGGTGCAGCATCAGAGAGAATTGGCGGGCCTCGCTAAGTCCTGTCAAAATAACTGTTGAGAGAGGTGTGTAGTGCACTGATGTTTTCCACTGGAAAGGAAACATGTTTAGTATTGCATCTCAAATATTACTTATATTGAGAAAAAGCAGTGACAAGACAATCTGCTTTTATGATTAATAATGTTTTACTTGTTTAGTGGAATCTAACCCAAAACTCCTGACCCAGCTATTCTCTGGAGGTTGGCTGCAGATCAGTATCAAAATTTAGCAGCTTGCATCCATTTCCAGTTTTTTTTTTAACACATGAATATGGTTTTGCTCCTTGGCCAGCTGCAGCTCCAAGCAGTGAAATTAAACTTAACATGTTTTACAAAATGAATGGAAGGCCAGACAGGGGAATCTTGTTTCCAAGGATCACATAGCCCCTTTTTGGGATTACAGAAACTCTGATTCTATTAGAATTTGGCAACAATACTTGAACTGCACAAACATGATGTCTCATTTGTTTGCCAACTGGTGGAAGACATTCGGAGCCGGCTTCTCCATTTACAACCTGCTCTAGAGCCTGTTGGAGTCAACCGACAGACTGCCACTGACTTCTTTGAAGTGACGCTGTGCTCAGTCTCCCCGTCTTGGCTTGTTCAGTCCTGCAGGTACTGTAAGATCAGCCCACTTCTGAGAATGAAGTCCCATGCAGTCTTGGTCAAGACAGACTGGTAATTAAAACCGGCTGAGTCAAAGCTGGACCACATTTTTCTGGTCTGGTAGCAAACGTGTTGTTGGCAATAGTTGAGCTACTCATGTGTCCCATCGTATCTTTGCAGATGACATGCTAACAAATGTGTTAGTTTATTTATTACTTTGTAATTTTAAGTTATTTGAAGGGTTTATAAGAACATATTTCAGCCTTTCTGTTCTTCACAAACTATTCAGAATATGCATTGTTCTGAATATTTCTTATTCATGACCTGTCACATAATATCGTTTCTATTATCTGAGCAGATGACTCCTAAATACACTTCACATATGTTGACCATGATCTTGAAAGATCTTGCTGAATTTCTATATGTATTTCTGTAACCATCTTGGGAACTTTTTTCTGTTAATCTTGCTGTGAAAAATCTATGAGGGCTTTAGGAACATCAGTGTATTTTTAAATCAGCAAATGGCTTTAATCGCAGCATTTGCATGGAAATGAGAGTCAGATGTATCATTTTTTATTAGTAATAACATTTAGATGATGGTGATGACTAGATAATATTTTGTCCAGAAATGCGAGATGACTTACAACTTGCTCCACAAGTATGACATCTTCAGTCATGCTATCAGTGCAAGTGTGCAACCTTGGCATTTTTGTAAATGCTTTCTGAGCACTTGTTAATTTTCAGATGAAACTTGTCTAATGGCTGGTTAGCAAGTGTTCAAAAATAGCAAGTTAAAAGGTTGATAAATAGTTTGATGAAAAATGTCTCACTTTCACTTAGAGAGTGGGTGTTATTCACTTGTTATTGAGTCTACTTTGTGCGCAAAGTGCTCTATGAACTGTTGAAAATGTAAGGATGTCTGCCCATTTTTTCACTCCATGGTTTAATGGATTCATGAAAAAGGAGATGTGTATGCAGTTTCTCAGCAGTGGTCTGAAATTACGGAGTTATTCGTCTATCTTGAAAAAGAAAATTGCCAAGGACTCATCAGTGCTGCCTGACCCAGTGAGGTATTTCAGACCATAAAATGCCAACCTTATACACTAAATACTCGAGATACTTTCCTCAAGGGTGTCTGCAGACTGCATTAGTACTTTTAACTTCAAATCTGGTGGAAATGGGCTGGACAAAAGTAAGCATAGTTACGGGGTGGCTGCTGCAAATAACTGCAACCCTCACTGAACAACTGATTACTATATGTTATTTAAAATTAATTTTGTAAAAGAATATTCAGTCAGATATTGTAGATTCTAACTGTAGTGACCAGTATCTTTCTCTTCCCTTCACAACTGCTTCTTGATCTGTACTTCCCAAAAAATATTGCTCTGACTTCTCAACTTTCTTCTCAAGTTGTCAGGCTGAAGGACATATTCCACATAACATCAGATGCTTCTGACACATCATGTATACGATAAGAGATGTGTAATAGTGAAGGTGCAGCTGATTTTTTTTTAATTTGACATTCCAAACACTAACACACTATATCTGTAGCATGCTGTAAATTGCATAGAAGCCAAATGGTGGGCTTGAAAGAAGATGATCTCCCTTGGTTTGCAAAGCACCCAGGGCAGCTATTGATTCCTTCCGCTAAATTCCAGTTCTCATCATCTCCACTGGTGACAAGGACTCACTGGAAGGCTCCAGCTAATATTGCATTTTAATAGCAGATGGTTACCCGATTACCGTTCTGTTTGCATCCTTTTTCTGGTCTACTTTGTGATGTTGCCCTTCTGTGGACAAGCGGGTCATGGCATGTCAGTGCACTTGATTTTCAGGGTTGCAGTTGGTTTTTTTTTGTGTGTTTTGTTTTGTTTTGTTTTTTATCGTGCAAGAAGGCCGTGATATTTCTGTATCTGGCAGCATGTCTGCATGAGACAAGGCAGAATGAACAAGGCTTGATGTGTGAATGACAGATCCCTAGGTGACGCCGCTGGGAAGCTCTTGATCTGACTGGTTTGAAGTTGAAAGCTCACTAGGTCACACTGAAAATGGTTGCCACTGGGCATTTCTTTCATCCTTGTTTATTTATTTTTCCTTCCCTTTTCTGAAGTTTTTCCACTCAGAAAGGGGTTTTGTTGTTGTTCCTCGTGTTCCTTGTTGCTGGCAGGCTGGATTATAACCTTTTACTAAACTTAATTGCTGTTGCATATTCTTGTACTTTTTTGTTGTACTTAGGTGGGTGGAGGAAGGAGAGGGGAGCCTCATGCCTTTCAGTTTGGCACATGTACCAGGGACTACTAACCAGATACAAAAAAAGTAAGCACCAGGTGTTTTTAAAGACATGGTCTGTTTATTATTTAGCAACCTGCTGTTCGGAGGTTCTGCCACTTGCTAGCCAGATCAAAACAGGGGAGCCAGGTGGCGATTCTGTGACCGTTTTTTTCCTCCATACATTCAGCCTGTCCTTAACTAAACAAGCATAAAGAACAGGGCATAAATTAACCTAAGAAGACAAAGTGGCATTAAAACAACCTCTGAGTCTTTTGTAAATGCCCTTTTGGCAAAGCTAAAACAGCAACTCTGACATGAGCCAGGAGAGGATTTCCTCCCCTTTGAACACTGCCAAGAGTTTGTCTCCTAGCCATGGATGTTGTCCTTGTGGTAGTACACAGGGTGTCAGAAGCCAGAGCCCCATGTTGTGCACCCTGCAGAAGGTCGGAAAGTCATCTGGCACAGAGTGGGGCTCAGGGAGCTGAAACGAGTGCAGCAGACTCTCAAGTATGATAATAAAAATCCAGGCACAGGCAGTATATTCAGGGGCTTGCAGCAATTTCAGAAGACTGTTAATGATGTATTGCAGGTAGATGTATTGCGTGCCTCCATCTGCCTCCACATGGCCCTGGGTATCCAATGCACTTGCTGCTGCCCATTAATTAGGACTGCCAAAATACCACTTTGTTTTTGCTGAAGTTTGTGAGCTTTATCTGAAAGCTTCTCTCCAGGCCCAAATTCAGCTTTAGGTCACCTAACCTAATGAGTCACTAACCACAGTGAATTTTTCATTTTTACATTGGAGTACTTGAGAGCTGAATATGAACAAATAACCTCAAACTAGTATGGGTGGGCCTCTGGCATTTACAAAGAGACGCCATACAGTGGACTTTATTAAATTACTGATCTGTCAGGTTACTCGAAGTAGAGAAAGGAGGTGTCACTTTAAGCTCATACATTGTACCTTGAAATAATTGGTCATACACATGACCGAAGTGAAGTACAAACAATAAGACCTTTGCTCAGTCAAGAACAAAGTGCTGACCCTTGCAGGTTTGTGCCCTGCACGCTACATTGAAATTGGGGATCTTAACATCTGATATGTTTCCTGATCACTGCATATCATCAGTGTCCCAGCTTGCACTGCAATAGTGACATTCTTCTGTATTTCTGCTTCTTAACATAACCTTTAAATACAAGAGTTTGGAAACAGTCTGGTGTGCCGTCTTAGCTGATGGTAGAACTGATTTCACCAGCATAATATATGAGGGAAGCATAACTTTGAGAGGAGATGCTTTAAAGTGCAGAAGCACCAGGTTAAGACTGCTATTGTCTTTATCCTTGCTGTGAAAACTTTTGAAATTTAGTGACAAATTTCCTTGCAAGCTTGCATACATTGAAAAAGCAGACTAAACAGTGGTAACAGGAAATGCTAGACATCACATTTTAGCCCTTCTGAATAATTCATGTTCAGCTTTGAAGCAGTAGAATGGGATGCAGTCATTCCTAATATAGAAATGTGTTTAAGTCTGCCCTTTTAAGTTTTAAGTATCTAATTAAGCAGTTACTTAACATGCCTTTCTGAACTGAAATGAATTGGAATAAATTCTCAGGGCAGATAAATCTGTGACCCTAAATAATTTAGGGTCATTTCTTCAAGGCGAAGATTTGGCCCACTGGGCTTGGGCCCTTTTAGTTCCAGCAGCACTCTCATTGTTCTTGGAGTAAATCCCTTCCTTAGCAGACCGTAGCACACTGATGAGAGGGGAAGGGAGGGAAAAGAAACAGTTGTAAAGAGTATCGCAAATTTAAATTTCATGCAACTAGGTGCTGTGATGATTTGCTGGAGTTAATGAAAAAAACAAACCTGTTTACATTTCTGCTCAGTACGTCCACCTGTCTCCCTTTGTTAAAAAAATAAAGAGCCAATCCAAAATGGGATCATTATCTTTAGTGGATGCACTTCACATCACTGAAAACAATTTCAGCTTATTTAAATAACATGCAGCCTTGAAATTAAAGCTATCTCCTTTTCAGCTGGGTAGACAAACATAGCTGTTGGTACAGAGATCACTTAGAGCTCAATATTCCTTTCAGTAGTAACTTGATATATCATATTTTTTTCCTGCTTGTGATTGCATTCCACTAGGTTTTATTTATTTAAATCTCAGCCTTCTTTTGCTGACATAGCAAGGCATAACCAGAGATGTTTAGTAAAAGTTAGATGAGCCCCTAAGTGGGCCACTTGTTCTATAAATCTTTAAATATTTTATGTAACTCCTTTAGAAACTGCTTTTGCTAGACTAACCCAATCTGCTTTGAAATGACTAGGGCATAAAATAACAGCTCTTTTAAAATTCTCCAATGGAATAGTTATTTGGTATATTTTTAGGGAAGATCAGGCCTTGCGGTCTCTCATGAAAGATTGGCTTTAAACTCGGAGAAGTGTTGCTCCAAAATGAGCCATTCTTTTCAGCCATCTGGACGCCACGAAGATCGTGTTGTTTTCCTAAGACTTGTCTGGGGGTAGCCTTCTGGCCTTTTGAAGTTAAGGCAAAACTCCAATTGAATTATAATGTAACTGGGATTTAACCTGAGGAAATAGTCTTTGTTGTCTTTTATCACCAGATACAGATATTCTCCCTGAATTGTGGCCTAGATTGGCCAGTGGTGGAAGAGGCTGATGACTATGCCAAGTGGCATGGTCCCTGGAAGCAGAAAAAGGAGTTACGTCTTACAAGAGCCCAGAATTTTAGGAAGACAAATTGGATTAGACTATTACCATATAAACTCCAGAGAGTATCATTTGTGGCCTGGACACAGCACAGCCAGTCAGGCCGAAGAGGCGGCCCTCCCGCTGTACGTAGCGCTGGTGCGGCCTCACCTTGAGTGCTGCGTGCAGGTCTGGGCTCCGCAGTGTGAAAAGGACGCTGAGGTCCTTGAAAGCGTCCAGAGGGCAACGAAGCTGGTAAGAGGGCGGGAGGGCACGTGCTGTGGGGAGAGGCTGAGGACGCTTGGGCTGTCCGGTCGGGAGAAGAGGAGGCCAAGAGGCGACCCTGCTGCTCTCTGCGGCGGCCTGAGGAGGGGAAGCGAGAGGCAGGCGCCGGTCTCTGCTCCAGGAGCCGATGGCGGGACGCGAGGGA